>SKCR01031726.1:0-270566 GCA_019454045.1 Zanthoxylum bungeanum | reverse complement strand
CCTAGATTTGATTATCTTTCATATTCAGCAATTGTTTTGGTCGTGATTGTTTGTGTTCCTAATCCTGATCAACAAGTTGGTTTCATAAAAATGTTTTTGAGTGTCCACTATATACCTGGTTGGCAGATCTGGTCAGTTGAACACTTGATGCTCAATAGATGAGCTTGTAGTCTTTCTAACCTGATAACTGCTAGACTGATTTGTTCATACTTAAACGGAAGCCACCAGAAGTTGTTTTGTTATAGAATTTAATACTACTTATGCTTCAAAGATAACAGTAGGAAACTTATAACTTTTTGCTTAATTTTTAGAGCAATGAAAAATATCTGCGAAAGTGGCTTGACCATGAGCTAGAAGTTGCAGTGAATGTGCACGAAGTTCGTTTTAAATACGAGAAGCAAAGCCAAGTGTATGTTTCGAGCCTCTGTTTTCCTTGTACTTTCTATCTATTGTCAGCTTTCTCAAATATGTATGAATTGCTAATTGATTCAAATAATGAAATAATAATGCAGGCAAGCTGCTTTGGCAGATGAGTTAGCCATATTGAAACAAGTGGACCAGTTATCTTTGAATGGGCATAGTCCGCAGAGAGGGAAAAATGGACATTCCAGGTACATAATATTCTGTTTTTTTCCTTAGTCTACTTAAATTTTCTCTATATGCTATGTATAGAAGTGGAAATGCCAAGACCATGCCTTAACCATATACTTTATTTATGAGTAACTAATCACCAATAGAAGTGTCTTAATTCTACAAAAGAAGAAGAAGAAATTATCTTCTGCTGACATGTTTGTGTTCTATGACCATTTAAGATTGTTGTCCTTGTCACCAAATGCAAAAATGGCGAGAATGGCTTCTCTCGAGAACATGCTGAACATGTCTTCAAATGCACTCATGGAAATGGCTTCTCAACTTTCAGAGGCAGAGGAAAGGGAGCGTTCCTTAGTTGTTCGTGGACGTTGGAACCATTTACGCTCTATGGGAGATGCTAAAAACTTGCTTCAATATTTGTTCAATGTTGCTGCAGAAACAAGGTATACACACAACCTAGTGAGAATCTGAATTATCTGACAAGTGAAGTTGTTTCACTTGATATCTTAATTAAAGATATTTGATTAGAAAAGAATAAGCTTTTCTAAGTTAACCAAAAAAAAATTGTACATGTAAGAAACAACAAATAGTAAAAGCCTTTCCATACACTTATTTGATTAAACAAGTCCATTTATGCTTGAATTAATTCGTGCTACGGCTTTTACTGTATCTAATCGGGTGTTTATTGATATATTTGCGCTTACCTAGGATGATAGAATTTGAAATGAAGTTATAGTATGGCCTCTCCCAGGTAGTTAATTGTTAATTGCTAACATGATTATCGAAGGTGCATTTCCCATATGATTCTCCTATAAACAGTTCCATTTCCTCCTTTTTCTACAGTGTAATACAGACAATTTATCGTTGTGTTGATCCCAGTCCTCAATTTACCTTTTAAATTGCCATGTTTTATGTCGTGTCTTTGATGAGAGAAAAAGATTTTAGATCGCTTTTGATGGGTTTCCAGAACTCTTCTGGCTGAAAAGACAATTTTTGTCTGACTATTCTAAATATACAGAAGTATTGAATGTGCTTCGAGAACCATTTCATGTAAAACACAATCCTTGGATTTTTTAAGATCTGAATACCATATGATATTTGGCTTTTAGTATCAGTAGCTGGCGTCCAGTAGTGCATTTTCGAGTAGAGATGAATTCTTTCATATATATATTAGTAGCTTCATGAATGTTGTCATTGCATTCATCTGTCAACAGATGCCAGTTTCAGGAAAAAGATATAGAAATTAAAGAGATGAAGGATCAACTAAATGAACTAGTAGCTTTACTTAAGCAAAGTGAAGCCCAAAGAAATGAACTCTTGAAAGAGCAAAAGATGAGAGAGCAAGCTGTTGCCCTTGCCTTGGCTACGTCAGCTTCGGTGAGATTTTCTGCTCACCAGTTTATCATCTACATGCTTACTTATATTGCACATTGCACCCTGTTCTCTTTCTATGCTAGCATGATAGAATTTTATATTTCTCTTTAGTTTAATAGCAAGGTCAACATTATGCTAACGGTATGACTTTTATTCAACTGTGACACTGCAGAATTATCTAGTCCTAGATGTTTTAAGGTCGTTGTGATGAGAATCAGTGTCTCTGACAGAATGGATTTTCAAATCCATATTTTATTTCTGTTATTGTTCTTACACTTCTGAAGGGAATTCAGCAGGGAAACTCACGGACTTCATCAAAACACTTTGTGGATGAAATGAGTGCACGCTTATCTCCATTGTCACTTCCAGCACAAAAGCAACTCAAGTTTACACCAGGGATAGTTAATGGTTTAATTCGAGAGTCAGCAGCATTTGTAGATCAGACACGGAAGGTAATCTTTTTGCTAAATATTGTCTTTTCAATTATGGTCTTTCTTTTTGATCAACAAACTGGAGATTGTTGGTGCAGATGGTTCCAGTTGGTCACTTGTCAATGAAAAAACTGGCAACTGTAGGTCAAACTGGTAAACTCTGGAGGTGGAAGAGGAGCCATCACCAGTGGCTTCTTCAGTTCAAATGGAAGTGGCAGAAGCCATGGAAACTCTCGGAATGGATCAAGCACAGTGATGAAACAATTATGAGGTCTAGACATCGCTCACAGGCACTAATTGAAATGATATGACGTGATAACCTCAAAATCACTGGCTCTCTTTCTCCTGTACATACATCTTGACTGTCTTATATTATCTAGCCCATACCAGGTGAGAACAGGCAAGGCTGCAGGTAATCTTTTTGCCATTTTAAAGTTTTTTATCAAGTCTGATAGAAGCGACTGAAACTTTATTTATGCTTCAGTATAGTTGATTAATTTTCTTCAACACAATGGCTTCAAAACAAAGCTGGTCTAGCTCTTATTTGTAGCAAGAACATGATATGCTCTTTTCCTCGAATAATTTGCATGATCTGTTGCTCAACCTGAAGACAGAAATCCTGATATGATCATAACTAGTTCTCATTTACAAACTGCCATCTTCAGTTTACAAAATAATGTGGCTACTAACAATTGTCTTTTACCCGGGTCAGTTCCAGTTACATCGGAAGTTCATACTTGATTAACTTTTCTTTCTCATACGGAATGCAGGCATGTTGTAAAGTAGGGGAAAGGAGAGATGCGTCAATGCTAATTGGGGTATATCCGCTAACGTTATCATTGTGTTTGGTTCATGATCATCATATCAAAGCTTCCAGTCAGGCTGGTGGTGGGATCACAAGAGAAACGGGAACTGGAAACCGAGCGCACCATTGTGTTTGTGGTGCATGAATTTTTTTTTGTTTTTTTTTTTTTTTTTCTAGTTCTTGCTAGCAGTGACGAAGGTGGTGAAATTCTTCTGCCAAGTCAAAAATTTTTGCTTATAAGTTATAACTTGTCATACCAAGTTGGATTTTTTTTTTTTTTTTAATATATAGATTTGATATTTTTTGAGCTTGACACAACGCTATGCAAGGAGTGTAATAATTGTTTTTGTTCTATGTTTGTGGATGGACTCATAATTATATGCCTATAAATATCGGATTGAAATGTTAGGCGAATGTGTTGTAATTCATGCATAATTCAAGCAAACTAATAAACAATTAACATGCAATCAATGGAAACTTGGAAAAACCTGAAAAATGTGTTGTAGAAGATTGTGATTCTTAAACCAAGTCGAGTTGTCTCTATTCTTAAGAATTTATTAGCTCCGTCTCGGTGCTCTACGGATGTCTTGTGGTTCTCCCAGGATTATTTGGTTGGTTCTTGTCTAAGGAGCATTCCTTTCACAAGAACTTGAACAAGGAAAATGGAGGAAACTCTCTCTTGACTCTCTAGGCAATGTATGAAATATGAATATTTTTGGATACTTCAAATGATCTCAAGGCCTCTTAATTTATAGGCATGAAAGAGTGTCTTTGAAGGCACCATTTGGTTTTGGGTGTAACCCTCCTAAAGGTTAAACTTTTTCCTAATGTTTTTAAAGGCCTAGAGATGCATCATTTTAATTAGAGGATATGTCCTTTCACTTTTGTACCTTTCCCACAAGGGACTTCTAAGAGACATACATCTCCTACATTTATCTTTATATTAAGAGAATTTATTACATGGAATTGAATTAGAATCAATGAAAAAACTACTTTTAAAATTTCAGACAAAGTAATAATGTAGGCCTCGGGTGAAATCTCGATTGTAGGCCTCGGGCGAAAACCATCGCCTACAATTTGGCGCCCACCGTGGGGCTTTAGCGATTCATAGCAAGCAAAGACCACTCAGTCTACAATCCTTACAAACAGACACCAGATCATGTGGTTGCATAATCAGCCACTCTACAAAACAGTTACGATCAATGGAAGATGAAAATTGATCCATGTAAAACTCCAGCACGAATCTCCAATAGTATCTGGAAAATAATTCTTTTTTCAGCCACCCATAATGCAAATAAGCCACGCTACATCACATGCAAAAGAGGAATCTCCTCAAACACGCGCACAACACAGAAAAACAGTCCACTTACCAAAGCTCCATTTGACACTACATGCACATGTGTCTAGCATTGGATGGATATTTCATTCGACATGGAGCTCGAAATGTTTGGCATATGCAGATGCTCCATTCGACACTACACTCAGCATGAGGTGAATGTCCCACTCAACATGAAATGGAGAAAGGCTAACATCAATTCCATTCAACAATGCCCACATACGTGATATATGTATATATTAGTACATCATACATTCTCTAAGTAAAGGTGGGACCATGCATCAATGGAAAAAAAAGCTTGCAAAACGGTCCACGCCAAGAGCCCAAATCCGAGAGGTCGAAAAACTGCACTCATCTGGTCCTAATACAAGTTGAGCAATAAAACTATGTAGAATGGCCACATCCATGCGCATGCTTTAAGAAATCTACTTGACATGGCCAACTCATATGTAATGAAGGCCCACAAAACTAACAGCCCATACGCATAACACATGCATGCTTGAAAATGTCGTGTGAAATGCTGCCTCACGCAAGGGATGAAATCCTACATTGAAAAGCTTCCAGTTTGGGCCCAAGTAAGTTACAAAAAAAAAAACCCTTCGCAGCCTAAATCACGAGCTGCAAAAGTAGTCAACAACTGGAAGGCCAACCCATTACGCAACTAGATCAAACCCTTTACACCAAAGCAAGAAAATCAACCCACATGCCAAGCATTCGGCCCAGCCCACACAAAACAGCCAAATCAGTGAACTAAACAGCCACGGTCGAGACCCAAAATAGCACACAAATCACGAGCCAAACGCCTAAAGGATTGGCTGAATCCCACATCGTTCATTTCAATAGCCAACATCAAAAACTGCCAATGACCTTACTGTCCCACATCGCTCATTGCAAACCTAAATAAAAACTCTCGTAGTGACATTAGCCCCACAACGCCCAATGCAACAATTTTGCCCTAGCCAAAAGTAAAAAAAAAAAAAAGACTTGAACCATACCACACATTACAGACCCCATGAAGAATCCACGATATTACACATAATATTTGAATGAAATCCAACCCAGTCGACATAATAAATATATGTAGTTGAACAGCAGTTTCAACTCGTCGTATGGTGGAAGAGATTTATTCAACCATGATTATTATTTGGAAGCTGGAGGGGCCTATAATTATGTAGCTATGACACTTGGAGCCATGCTACCCATGCAAAAACAAAAGCCTGCAAACAAGTAGCTGACATAAACTGCCACACTACCACACTAAAAAAACCCATAGCCTCTCATCTAAAAATAGAGCCCCACGCTACATGCAAAATGGCCCATTCGACAGATGGATTCTTCCACATGTTAATATCACAAGCGAGACTAGCCCTGGTGGTCCTTTTGTTTGCTTGACAGCACTCTTGATGGTGCCATTCACATTGAAATCATTTTCACCCATGCTACATTCACGTGCCTGATATTTTCTTCTCTGTCACCATTCTTCTTCTTGTCACATGACCTTGGGCTTTTTGTTTGCTCTTCGGTTGGTTGGTGGCATGGCTAGGATGGTTTTTAGCCTTTATTTTGGACTATCATATATGAGTCCATTCGACCTGATGTAGGTTGACATCAAAGGGTAGTGCCATTAAACATGACACATATAAAGTTTTTTGATCAATTGTTCCACTTGACATTTATGGGATGATAAAACATCTGGTTCATACTATTATCCATACTACAAGGTGGATGGCTATCAACTTCAGGCTACATGGAAAACTATCATCTCTCCTAGACTACTTGGAATGATTATCAACTCCTCCAGACTAAATCAAATGTTAGTCATCATCTCCATGCTACATTGATTTAATATTGCCAACTCCAGACTACATAGGGAACCTTCTATCATGCCTAGTAGAATGAAAAACTCTCTTGGATCTCCTTTAGGTCCAATCGACCAACCTTTATCAAGATAGGTAGTATTAAAATTATTTTGGAACTTCATCAGGTCTAGTAGAGTGGTGATATCATAGACATGCATTAGTTTTATTCGACCGTGTCTCATGGACATTTGTCAGTTCCATTCGACAATAGTATCATGGATTGGTAGAATGAAGATTCATTTGGTCCTTTCATCAAGTTCATTCGACCATAGCTTCATGGACCTTCATCAGGTCTAATAGAGTGATGATTCTCATAGACATGCATTAGTTTCATTCGACCGTGTCTCATGGACCTTTGTCAGTTCCATTCGACAATAGTATCATGGATTAGTAGAATGAAGATTCATTTAGTCCTTTCATCAAGTTCATTCGACCATAACTTCATGGACCTTCATCAGGTCTAGTAGAGTGGTGATCCTCATAGACATTCATTAGGTTCATTCGACCGTGTTTCATGGACCTTTGTCATTTCCATTCGATAGTAGTATCATGAATAGGTAGAATGAAGATTCATTTAGTCTTTTCATCAAAGTCCATTCGACAGTAGTCTCGTAGAAGAGAGATGAGTGATGACTTTCATCAAGTTCATTCCATTGTAGTATCATGAGCCTTCTTCAGGTATAGTATAATGAATAATGACCTCCTTGGACCTTCGTCAGTTCCATTCGACAACTTCATTCGACAGTAGTCTCGTAGAATAGAGATAACAATGATGGCTTTCATCAAGTCTATTTATTGTAGTCTCATGGGCAATCATCAAGTCTAGTAGTATGAGAAGGAAAAACCTTCATAGACCTTCATCAGGTCTAGTAGAGTAAAGACCCTCATTGACCCATGTTAGATCTTGTAGAATGAGGAATAAAGACCCTCATAGATCTTCATCATGTCTGGAGTGTAGACTCCCATGTACCTCCATCAGGTATAATGGAATGTGTAGACTCCCATGTACCTTCATCAGGTATAATGGAGTGTGTAGACTTTCTTGGACCTTAATCAGGTCATGTAGACTCTGATGTACTTTCTTCAAGTGTTGTAGAAAGAAATCTTCTTAGACCTCCATCAGATCTAGTAATCTGTAGACTCCATTGTACCTTTATCAATGTGTATGGTCGTCTTGATGCATAAGACAATAAAACATCCTTCATATGGGACATCATTATCAACATTCAGCTCAGTCGACACAACAGATAAGTAAACGATCTCTCATTGTTTTAGTCAAACAGAGTATGCTTCTTATATTGAAGAGCCATTGACTAGTCACTCGACAGATACTCCAGACGATAGGTATCAATGTTCTTATTTCTTCATCTACCATGATTATGGTTTTGAAATTTACAAGCAATGCCATATGACATAGTTGAAGACCTGGACTATTCCTAGTCCAGACGACATTGAAGACTCCCCGTCGTATGGAGTGTACCTTGAACATTCATCTGGTTCAGTCGTCTGGGAACATTCCCCATGACTCATGTAGAGTCGAGTTCAACAAATGACCTTCATCTGGTCTAGAAAAATTTGAAGACTCCCCTGGTCTTTGACCAGTAGTATGGAGATTGTCCTGAACCTGCAACTGGTTCAGTCGACCGGGGACATCCCCCATGGACTCATGTCGAGTCAAATGAAGATATGGACTTCCTACAGTCCATACGACATGTCGTGTGAAATAACCCATGAACCTTCATCTGGTTCAGTCGACCGGGGACATCCCCCAAATACTCATGTCGAGCCAAGTTGTAGACATGAATTACACATGTCGTATGACTTATACCTTCCTGGCCTCAGCAAGCCCAGTCGACCTGGGACATCCCCCACGGACTCATGTCGAGTCAAGTTGTAGACATGGATTACACATGTCGTATGACTTATAACTTCCTGGTCTTATCAAATCCAGTCGACCGGGGACATCCCCCACGAACTCATGTCAAGTCAAGTTGTAGACATGGATTACACATGTCGTATGACTTATAACTTCCTGGTCTTATCAAGTCCAGTCGACCGGGGACATCCCCCACGAACTCATGTCAAATCAAGTTATAGACATGGTTGACACATGTCGTATGAATTATATCCTGAACCATCATCTAGTTCAATCGACAGGGGACATCCCTCTTAGACTCATGTCGAGTCAAGTTGTAGACATGGTTGACATATATCGTATGAATTATATCTTGAACCTTCGCCAGGTTCAGTCGACAAGGGACATCCCCCATGGACTCATGTCGAGTCAAGTTATATACATGGATTATACATGTCAAATGACGTATCCCGAACCTTCATCTGGTTTCAGTCGACCGGGGACATCCCCCATGGACTCATGTCGAATCAAATTATAGACATGGATTAACACATGTCGTATGACTTATAACCTGAAACTTCATCTGGCCCGGATGACTGGGTACTTCCCCAATGACACTTGTAGAGTCAAGCTCATAACTTGACATTCGTTTGGTCCAATCGATAGGCAGCATCAACGCCCGAGTACACCTACATAATATGGCTTCGTCCCAGGTGACACATGCGTCAAGTACTCTCCAAGCCAATGACTCCTTGACTTATAAAGTAGGGGACAAACTGTACGGGTCAAATTTGGTCCGAGGGCATTTTTGACCTTTTGCTCCAAGACCACTACTGAATGCACCCCTGAAGCCTCCTAATCAAACCCCAAAGACATAATGTCGACCCAGGCCCGATGAGCACCAACACCCGTAACCGAAGGACCATCCAGAGGCCGGCCCACGTAACGCCTAAGTTCATAAACATCATTCATAAACTCAACAGTTGCCAGCCTACAACGGGCAAAACACAATAAAAACCCCTCATGAAGTCAACTGTTATCGATGCCCAACGGACAAGCAATCAAAAAGCAGTAAAGTAAATGCACGCGAAGGCGTGTATATAAGAGAAGAGGGTCCAGAAGAAAGGGGACGAAACTTCTAGCTCTCCTACTCACAGCCTTGAGACATCCTCAAGCTCACCACACCACCGACTGATCGCCCTCACGGCACCATACTAAGTTCAAGGTAGCACATAACCTCGACTTCCCATCTTTTACTCCATTTGCTCACTAACTGACTTGAGCGTCAGAGTGCCCCCGGCACCCACCACACCGGTGGGTAGTACTCCCGCTCACTCTATCTTTGTTTTGCAGGATCACTAGTGCCCTTCTTCTACGAAATCTCGATTGTAGGCCTCGGGCGAAAACCAGCTCCTACATATATATATTGTAACTAACACATTTTTTTTATGTACAACTTAATTGCTTTTTAAGTTACAGAACTGTTTTTTTTTTTAAATACATTTAATTTTGTTTTGTCAAAAATACCCTCTTGAAAACTCTATATAAAGAAGAAGTCACTCATTTGAAAAAATACAGAATTCAAAAATCTTATTTCTCTCTTACGAATATCCTTATGTTGTTCTTGTGTTCTTGAGTTTCCGAGCAAATATTATTGGCGTGTGGGTATACCAATCGATTTTGTGTCAAATCGATTGAGACATAATATTTTCTAGGCTGTTTTATCCTGGGGACGTCGGGGCTGAATTACTGCAAGCACACATTCTGGCAGAGCCGCGAAACGTCTTAAAAAGAGCGACTTAGTCCGCGACTCAACCCAGTTTCAATTTTATTTTCGTGGTGAACGGTATTATTATTCTAAACTTTGTAAACTGTTTCTACAATTTTAAGACGGGTATATCTCCCATGTCTACTTCGGTTACTGCTACCATGAATATCATTACTTTTGATGATGCTGCTGATTTGAATAACCCTTCCAATTTCAAGGCTTTCATTTTAAACGTTGGAGATTAAAAATGATGTTCTTTCTCACTATAAGAGGATTAAACTTGCTAGTAGAACATATGAATGTATTTTTATTGATTATGTTGTTAATAGTAAAGCATATAAATTTTATGATTTGAAAAATCATGTTGTGATTGAATCTGTTGACGCTGATTTCTTTGAGAATAAATTTCCTTTTATTTTGAAGAATAATGGGGGCTCATCCTCTAATATTAATCCAATGATAAAAGTTAATGAATCTAATAAGAAAATTGAAACTACACTAATAATGAGTAAACGGTATAGAACAATTAAAGATTTTGGTCCTGATTTTATGCATACACCTTAGAAGAAGAGCTTACTACTCTAAAAGAAACATTGTCATCTTTAAATGCTGATTTGTGGCAAGAAGCAATAGAAGATGAAATGAGTTCTTTAGAGTCTAATAGGACTTGGCATTTAGTAGATTTACCTCCAGGTTGTAAAACCATAGGTTATAAATTGATACTTAAGAAGAAATTAAAACCATATGGTTCAGTAGATAAATATAAGGCTAGACTTGTTGCTAAAGGGTATAGACAAAGAGAAAACATAAATTTCTTTGACATTTTTTCATCAATTACTAGGATTTCATCTATTCATGTGCTTATTTCTCTTGTTGCGATCCATGATCTTGTTGTGCATCAAATGGATGTTAAAAATGCTTTTTTGAATGGAGAATTAGAAGAAGATATTTATATGGACCAACCTGAAGGATTTGTAATATATGGTCAAGAAAGTAAAGTTTGTAAACTTGATAAATCTCTATATGTCTTAAAACATGTACCGAAACAATGGCATGAAAAATTTGATAACTTAGTTTTAGCAAATGGATTTAAAGTGAACGAAAGCGATAAATCCATTTTGTGAATGATGTTAAATCTATATTTTGTGCTAATTTTGATATGAAAGACTTAAGTGAAGCAAGTGTAATTTTAGGTATTAAAATTACTAGGTCAGAAAAGGGAATTACTTTAGATCAATCACATTACATCGAGAAAATCTTGAAGAAGTATAATTACTTTGACTGTAAACCTGCATGTACACCTTATATCCTAGTGTAAAGTTGTTCAAGAACACCGGTTATGGTCTTAGACAAACTGAGTATGCGAGCATCATTGGTAGTCTTTGATATGCTATTGACTGCACTAGACCCGACATTGCTTATGTCGTAGGATTATTATGCAGATTTACTAGTAGATCTAGCATGAAGTATTGTCATGCTATTGAGAGGGTTATCAGATACCTAAAAATGACCATAATCCTAGGACTACACTATAAAAGGTTTCCCGTTGTCCTTGAAGGATATAATAACGCTAATTGGAACACCATTTCAGATGATTCCAAGGCTACCGGTGGATATATCTTCAGCATAGATGGTGGGGCTATCTCTTGGAAATCTAAGAAACATACCATCTTAGCTTAATCCACTATAGATTCTGAGATGATTGCATCAACACCTGCTAGTGAATAAGCAGCTTGGTTAAGAAGCTTACTATTAGATACCCCTTTAGGGGAGAGACTGATACCAGCTATCTTGATCCATTGTGATATTACTGCTGCTATATAAAAGATTCAGAACCGTTATTATAATGATAAGAGATGACAAATATATCGTAAACACATCACAATTAGAGAATATCTCTCTATTGGAGCCGTAAGAGTGGATCATGTATTGACTGACGATAACTTAGTTGATCGTTTGACAAAAGGTTTAGCAAGAGAGAATATATTTAATTCTTTCAAAAAGAATGGGACTACTGTCATTAAATAATTAAATTACTTATGATGGTAACCCGACCTATAGACTGGAGATCCCAAGAAATAAGTTTAATGGGTAATAACAAGTCATAAAGTATTGAGGGTTGAATCATACTAATAATCGAGGAGTTCTATTTTGAGAGTAAGATATCCTGAAGCGATATAAGGGTGAGTTATTTAACTATTAATGTGTCATATACTCTATGTAGAGTGGAGTACCTAGCTACAAGATTATTCTTGATGGACACACCTATGTGAATGTAGAAGTGAGACCGCTTCTGATGGAGTTGGTGCTTGGAGTGCCAATACGAATTGTACATTTTATTATTTATTAATAAAATAACTATATTTTTATTTCATACCTTATTAATGGTATTGTCATTATGCGTATTAGATTGATGTATAGATATGCTAAGAATTACATCGACCTTAGAATAGTCTTGACGCTAGGTATAAACTATTCTTAAAGTAAATATTCCCAATCGTTGGTTTTGGAATACGGTTCAATTCCTATAACCTAGAAGACTAGCACATGTTGTATATTGGAATTGGAGTTCCAATGGTTTAACCCTATGTACCATGAGTTTTGGAAACTCATATAAATATGTGGGTGACATGATTCTCGTAGCATAAGAATCACTCAGCTCAGAGATACATTCCCAACTGCATCAACGACACAATTTGAGCATTTTGAGGAATCAAGCCGAATCAAGTCCAACACCAAAAATTCGACCAAGACAAGACTTAATGGACTTGAGACACATCATTTGGGCCTTGTAAATGGAAGCCCGCGAAATTTGGAGGATTTAGTGCTAAAGGGACGATTTTGTCATTTTGGGAAAAGTTACCTCTTTTGTTGACTTTTTGGGTTTTCATTGATTTGTTGACTTAGTTAGGTCATTTGTAACTAAGATAGCTATGTGTAGACGCTGGTTTTCGCCCGAGGTCCACAATTGAGATTTCATAAAAGGGGGGCACTGGCGATCCTGCAAAACAAAGATGTAGTGTGAGCGGGAGTACTGCCCACCGGTGTGGTGGGTGCCGGGGGCACTCCGACGCTCAAGTCAGTAAAGGAGATGAGCTATAAATAGCGTAGGATGGAGATCAAAGGCAGATATTACCTTGATTCCCTTATGATGTCGTGAGGGCGATAAGTGGCAGGAGTGGCGAGCTTGAGAATGTCCCAAAGCTATGGGTAGGAAAGCTAGAAGTTGGATCCCCTTTTCTTCTGGACACTCTCCTCTTATATACACGCCTCTGTGTGCATTTACTGCTCTTTGATTGCTTGTCCGTTGGGCGTCGATAACGGTCGACTTCATGAGGGAGTTTATTATGTTTTGCCCGTTGTAGGCCGGCAACTGTTGAATTTATGAACTTAGGCGTTACGTGGGCGAGCCTCTGGATGGTCCTTCGGTTACGGGTGTTGGTAGTCATCGGGCCTGGGCCGACATTATGTCTTTGGGGTTTGATTAGGAGGTTTCAGGGGTGCGTCCAGTATTGGGCTTGAAGCAAAATGACGAAACTACCCCTGGACCAAATTTGGTCCAAACAGTTTGTCCCCTACTCTCTAAGTCAAGAGTCATTGGCTTGGAGAGTACTTGACGCATGTGTCGTCTGGGACGAGGCCATATTATGTAGCTGTACTCGAGCGTTGATGCTGCCTACTAATTGAACCAAACGAATGTCAAGTTATCAATCTTGAGTCTACAAGAGTCATTGGGGAAGTACCCAATCGTTTGGACCCGATGAAGGTCAATATATCAGTCATACGACATGTGCCCTCCATGTCTACAAGTTGACTCTAAATGAGTCTATGGGGGATGTCCCCGGTCAACTGGACTTGATGAGTCCAGGAGGATATGAGTCATACGACATGTGTAATCCATGTCTACAAGTTGACTCGAAATGAGTCTATGGGGGATGTCCCCGGTCGACTGGACTTGATGAGTCCAGGAAGATATGAGTCATACGACATGTGTAATCCATGTCTACAAGTTGATTCGAAATGAGTCTATGGGGGGTGTCCCCGGTCGACTGGACTTGATGAGTCCAGGAAGATATGAGTCATACGACATGTGCCCTCCATGTCTACAAGTTGACTCGAAATGAGTCTATGGGGGATGTCCCCGGTCGACTGGACTTGATGAGTCCATGATGATATGTCATACGACATGAGTAATCTATGTCTACAAGTTGACTCGAAATGAGTCTATGGGGGGTGTCTCCGGTCGACTGGACTTGATGAGTCCAGGAAGATATGAGTCATACGACATGTGTAATCCATGTCTACAAGTTGACTCGAAATGAGTCTATGGGGGGTGTCCCCGGTCGACTGGACTTGATGAGTCCAGGAAGATATGAGTCATACGACATGTGCCCTCCATGTCTACAAGTTGACTCGAAATGAGTCTATGGGGGATGTCCCCGGTCGACTGGACTTGATGAGTCCAGGGATGATGTCATACGACATGAGTAATCCATGTCTACAAGTTGACTCGAAATGAGTCTATGGGGGGTGTCCCCGGTCGACTGGACTTGATGAGTCTAGGAAGATATGAGTCATACGACATGTGTATTTCATGTCTACTACTTGACTCGACATGAGTTCATGGGGGTTGTCCCCGGTCGACTGGACTTGATGAGTCCAGGAAGATATGTCATACGACATGTGTATTTCATGTCTACTACTTGACTCGACATGAGTTCATGGGGGTTGTCCCCGGTCGACTGGACTTGATGATGGTTCAAATGTCTTTTCATTCTTCATGCTCACGAGACTACTACTAAATGGTCCTAATAAAGGTCCATATGAATCTTCATACTACCTAACTTGATGAAGATCGGTCGATTGGACCTGAAGGAGGTCATGTCATACTGAGGCTTTGTCGAATGGACTTGTTGCCAGATGGGTTGGATGTTGTCCATGCGTATGAAAGTGTATAAAACTAATGGTTTTTCAAGATTCAATAGCTCCATCCGACAGGTTGTGAGTTGATGTCTATTGACTATTTTATATATTTAATTCTCTCGCTTCTGTCGTGTCAAATGTGATCCTTTGGCCATACATTATACTACAAATTTTATTGAATGGGCCATATGGTGACATTTTATAACGATGGATGTTTTGTCTACAGAAGTCGGTCGATTCAGTAAGGTGATGTAGAAGTCCATGCAGTCACGCAATACTAAGCTCAATATAGTGCCATGTCCAGCCTCATGCGCAAAGTAGAGTAGAGTTAGACCAAATACATGCATGAATATTTTTGAAGAATATATTTCATGTACTATAAGGCCCATGCTTGCTTGAAGCCATTATCACCGTTTATACTAATGGGCCGACACTTAAAAGCCCAAAGAATGTTTATACCTAAAATTTCACGGAAAATACTCAAGATAACCATAGGTCAAGTGGTTCACTCGACAGAACATTATGTAACTTTGGGAGACTTTGGTGTGGTTTTAGTCTTATAGCAGCAATAAATAAATTCCTATAAAGGAGACCACTCTACTCTCTGGATTCAAAGAAGCCCAAATCCAGGCCTCCAAAACCAACCTAAGAAGGGCAAATCCGACCTTGTAGTCAAACTAACAGTTCACACTCCAAACAAAACAGCAGCATAAATAAAGCACCAATTCCAAACCAAGCAAACCAGATGGGTAGCCTTACTCTCATATTTGAAGCTCTCCTTTCCGCGTCACTTGTTGTCGTTTGATTGTCTCCAAGGACTCAGCTCCATACCACAGATGCGTGAGGGCAAATCCCACCACTTACGTTTGCTTCTTGCCTCTGTATTCTGTCGACTCAAAGAAGCTCTGGTTCCTTGGGGTCGCGGGTTCAATTCATCTTACAACCTTGAGTTCGGTTTGGTCCAGATCTGCGTCCGTGCGAGTAGTGGACTATCGTGTGGACTGGTCGTTCGACAGCTTTGCATCTGACTTGTGGAGTGGGTGTATGGGTTCGTTTTATTTTTTGAACAAACTGCTTCAATTTCGAATGGGACTGCCCATGGCTGCGAAGCTAAGTTATTTGATTAGGGCACCTGACTTCTAATCAGGTGATTGCACTTGACGTCGAGTGGATTCTTGTATAAGCAGTGTGCTTTGTCGAGTGGGAACGAATGAATCTATTCTTTCACGGTTGCTGGTCATTTTAGGTTTTGGCCATAGTTGTTGAGTGAGGCGATATCGGTCACTCTCTGAGTACCGTGATTGTTTTCTTTCTTTTGATCCCTTTGCAACAGACGATGTGGGAGTTTGAGTTCAGTGTGTTGGATTGGTGAATGTCGTCTCTCCTGCTTAATTTGAGAAGCTGAGATTGTGGAGTTTAGTTCTATTGAGCTTTTGGGCTCTCTATTTACTGCTTCTCTTTGGATACGTTCTTGGTAGAATCAAGCTTGAAGGTAGTGTGCTTCTCATAATGTACCTGCTTCACAGGTGCCCAAATTTCAGCCACTTAGTTACTTGTTTTGCAATCTTCTACCACTGTTTTGCAAACATTCTTCTTGATTCGACATTTTCATGTAGTGTGGTCTTCATTTGCATTGTAGGTAGTGAACTTAGGGATTGCTCATGGCCTGTGATTGAAGATGACGATATGGCGCTTGTGGGCTCCCATGCTTGTCGACTTCAGCCTGTTTTAGGTCTCATTGGAACGGTCTGTTGAGATTACATATGATCTTGGGCAACACATGGCATGAGACTTTCTTTAAGTTAGCGTGTAGCTATACGAAGCTTGTTGAAAGTTATATTGACTGGACACCTTTGTAATATTCTTTGGAGCCTACCGACGAAATGAGCCTACACCGCTCGAGGAAAGCCACAAATGATTTTTAATGAAAATCTTGGAAACAATCTGGTTTAGTCGACCTCTTTGACTTTCCATACTCATGGTCTTCATCGTTCAATGCACTGTGATTGACAACTGAGACGAGCTTAAAACAACAGCCCTTTCTGACTCGACAGTTGATATCTAGCTTCGGCCAGAACAACTTTTCCCTGTTCGGATCATTTAGACGACACGCGAACCCCCATAGTTGAAAATATGGTAGTTGGTGATGAAACTGCTGAAGGGAGATTAATTCAGTTGTGCAGAATCATGGAATTTAGTGAACCCAACTTCCTAGATCCACCTCAGAAAGGAGATACAAATGTGTCGGCTGGAGGGATATATGTTGGCTGGGACTTGCTCGTTTTTGGAGGTATGCACGGGCAACGTGGCTTGTTTATTTTCGGCATGCTTCTCTCATGGGTTGGTCGAATGGGCTGGCAAAGAAAGCAGGGGCTTGGGCGAGTGGTCTAGCTGACAAGCACAGGCTCCCAAGCTGCTTATTCATGTGGGCATCTTTCTTCCTTTGGCATGTGGGCCATGTATTTCCTGTGGTGTGCTTGTTGATTTGGATGTGGAAATGGGTGCTTATTTATGCTGAATGAGCTAAGTTTTGGCTCTCTTTTGTTTCTTTGGGGCTTTCATTTTAAAGACCCATTTTCTTCTCAAATCGTTGTTTGGGACTTAGACACGCAAAATTTTTTTTATTTTCTTTCGTGTGTAGGTATTAATTGTCTCAAATAGCATGCCATTAGACCTTACGGGATACTACAGTCGACTGGACCTAATGATGGTTCAAGAAAGCTTTCATTCCATCATGCCAAATGAGGGTATATGAGAGTCTAAAGTTGACCGGGCCTGGTTCGTGAGACCATGACCGAACGAACCAGACAAAGATCCACTTGGGAATTTACTCACTTTGTTGAATATGAAATAGACCTCTGGGAGTCTCCATTATACAAGACCTTCATGAAGGTCTGGGCCTAATAAATGCTCGGAGTATGGTCGAGTGGACCCGATGTAGGACCAACAGGGTCTCCACTCCTCAATCTACAACTCGTGATAGAAGTCGACTAGGCCTAACTAAGGCCTATGAAATCATTCTATAAGTTATGACGATTGATTTGTTACGTACTCTGTAGCTAGAGGTAATTTATTATATTCTATGTAGATAATATAAAACAATCATTTATGTCGACTGAGGATGACGACATACCTTACATGTCCTATGATGGAGACAATAATCCTTCAACGTAGTCTGGAGGAGATGATAGTCCTTTTGTATCGAATGGTGGAGTTGAAAAGAATTCATCTATGTCGTTTGGAGAAGATGACAGTTCTTCCATGTAGTCTGGAGTCGATGGCAATCACTTCATTTTATAGCCGGGGGTTTATGAGGGTGTTCTTATATGGTTTGGAGGAAATGTGTAGAATGGTCCAAGTGATGGTCTTTACACGTCGACTGGAGTAAGTAGTTTCCTTTTAAACACTTACATTTCCTTGTACATAGTGAGGGGTTTGTTGTGCTTGGTCGGTTGGAGAACAATGGTGGCTTTTCTGGTAATTAAGTGGAAGGTAATTTGATGGTGGATTTCCTCTTGCCATATTCTCGAATGTTACAGATACATTGGATCAGACGATAGGATTGTTGAGGTGACCTATAGCCTCGGGCCTTTGGGAAGTTGACGAAATGTGCTCCAATGTCTGTTATTATCTCTGGAGGATGACTAATTTGATGATCATAAAATCTAGAGTCTGCTCGTTATGTGACACCTTACAAGTATGGGTGTTTGAAATGATCGTAGATGGAGAGATCTTTGCATGCTATGAACCGCTAGGGCCCCACGGTGGGCGCCAAATTGTAGACGCTGGTTTTCGCCCGAGGTCCACAATTGAGATTTCGTAAAAGGGGGGCACTGGCGATCCTGCAAAACAAAGATGTAGTGTGAGCGGGAGTACTGCCCACCGGTGTAGTGGGTGCCGGGGGCACTCCGACGCTCAAGTCAGTAAAGGAGATGAGCTATAAATAGCGTAGGATGGAGATCAAAGGCAGATATTACCTTGATTCCCTTATGATGCCGTGAGGGCGATAAGTGGCAGGAGTGGCGAGCTTGAGAATGTCCCAAAGCTATGGGTAGGAAAGCTAGAAGTTGGATCCCCTTTTCTTCTGGACACTCTCCTCTTATATACACGCCTCTGTGTGCATTTACTGCTCTTTGATTGCTTGTCCGTTGGGCGTCGATAACGGTCGACTTCATGAGGGAGTTTATTATGTTTTGCCCGTTGTAGGCCGGCAACTGTTGAATTTATGAACTTAGGCGTTACGTGGGCGGGCCTCTGGATGGTCCTTCGGTTACGGGTGTTGGTGCTCATCGGGCCTGGGCCGACATTATGTCTTTGGGGTTTGATTAGGAGGTTTCAGGGGTGCGTCCAGTATTGGGCTTGAAGCAAAATGACGAAACTACCCCTGGACCAAATTTGGTCCAAACACTAAGTCATTTAGTTAGATTTGATTAGAACCAAATAGTTAGCAAAAAAGGACCTATTAGGCATTCTTTAGAAATGATGCCACTTTTGTTGACTTTTTATTTTTGATCTTTTTGCCACTTTCATAACGATCTTGGTGGGGATATTTGTAATATTTAGTAAATGACTACTTAGGGCTTTAACTTTATGTAGCCATTGGGTAGTTTTAGGACCTTTTGGTATTTTTTACCTTTTGAAGGGCATTTTAGTAAATTTGTCTTATCCTATATATTGTAAAACTTTGTCTTCTTCAATAATAACTTGCAAATTTCGAATTTCTTCAAAGAAAAATGGCTAAAGCCGAATTTAAAGCTTAAAGGAGGGATTCCCCTTTGTTTCAGCTTTGACTTATCTAAGGCGTGGCAACCTTGGTGGCGTCTCCGTGCTAGCAGAACACTGCAAGGAATCATCTTAAGGGTTCTCAAAGACAAGTTCTTTGTGGGTATTCTTTGTGGCCTTGGAAGGGTTTTGTTCCTACAAAATCGAATTTGCGGTGCTTTGGGTTCTATCCGTTGTGAGGGGTTTACTTGGCCTTAAACATCCAAGTTAGTTCCGCGTCATTTGGTATCAGAGCTTAGGGTTCCAAGGTTTGATTTTTCTATCTTTACTTTGTGTTTTTCATTTAGTCTTTATTGTGTTTGTTGGTCATCAAGATATTTATTCATCTTGATTCTTGGTTTTTTTGTTTCTTAAGTGTTTTTTCCTATTTTGAATCGCATGTGACTGGCATACCGGTGAAAAAAATACACTAGACACAGCCTCTGGAACCGGAAAGTTTCATACCGGCCTTCATACTAGTCTTTCTGGGGATTACATAGCTTCTGGAACTGGGTAAGTTTCATACCGGCATTCATATCAGAATTCATACCGGTCTAACTAGGTATTACATAGCTACTGAAACCGGGGTAGTCACATACCGACCCTATACCGAACTACATACCGGTCAACTTATTCCAAAAACATAACTATTGGAACCGGGCTAGTTCATACCGGCTTACATATCGGTCTATATACCGGCGAACCTGTGAGTAAAACATAGCTACTGGAACAGGGAAGCAACCATACCGGTCAACACTTAGAATTTTTTTTAAGAGCTCAAGTAACCTAGAAAAAAAAAGAGTAAAAAAAGCTCCAAAATTTAGTTAAGATTGGTTGGTTCCATATCATCAATTGGGTGTCCGTGAAGGGTTATTCAACAAAATTTCTATTGGGGCACCAAATGTTCATCCCAATTTGCATACGTCCGAGATTATTTGCATGCTTGTTTGCTTTTGTCATAGTTTATGATTTCCTTATTCTAAGCATTCTACTTTTAGGTTTCTTTGAATTGAGCCATTGTTGTTAGTTGAGTGTCGTCAGTTAATCTTTAGTTATTACAAGTTTGTTAGGTTTGTATAATATCGTAGTTTGTAATTTGTGTCAAAAAGAAAAAAAAATGAAGAATGTAAGATTTGAAAGTAATGATTTAGATACTTTTAAACGTGATTGTCAAGCTACATTTGGTGATTATAGAAGATCTTATGAGAAATGGAAAAAGGCTTGGAAGGTAATTGAATCGGTGAATGAAGAGAGTATGCAACAACCAAAAGCTATAGAGTCCGTGAGTGATATGAGTGTAAACATTTGTTAGAAAGTAAAAACATTTATGAGGCTAATGGTTATGAGTGTGTTGTTGTGTGTGACATGGTGAGTGGAAATGCTTGTGAGACCGTAAGCATTAAGAGAGTAAACACTTGTGATGCAGTGTGCTTTAAGGTTGAAAAAAAGAGTGAGGCTGATCATGTGTGTGAGGTCTTTGCAAGTATGGTTGAGATAATGGCTATTAGTGATGATAAAACATTGAGTGCGAGTGAAATGAAAGTGGATATGGTAGTGAAGTTTTTACCAAATTTTCTCTTTGCAGATGGCATTGTGCATGATGTTGACTTCATCTCCGACAATGATAGTCCCAATTCGCTAAATCGGATTTGAGGGCGAATCCTTTTGAAGAGTGGAAGAATGACACGAGCCAGTCTGGGCCACCTAGTAATCATGGTGGCACGTGAAATTTTGAATCAACCACGGGTATTTCTAATCTCTATCTTTGATCCAGGTTTGGATTCGAGGATGAATCCTTTCGACGATTGAGGGAATGACATGATTCTCGTAGCATAAGAATCACTCAGCTCAGAGATACATTCCCAACTGCATCAACGACACAATTTGAGCATTTTGAGGAATCAAGCCGAATCAAGTCCAACACCAAAAATTCGACCAAGACAAGACTTAATGGACTTGAGACACATCATTTGGGCCTTGTAAATGGAAGCCCACGAAATTTGGAGGATTTAGTGCTAAAGGGACGATTTTGTCATTTTGGGAAAAGTTACCTCTTTTGTTGACTTTTTGGGGTTTTCATTGATTTGTTGACTTAGTTAGGTCATTTGTAACTAAGATAGCTAAGTCATTTAGTTTGATTTGATTAGAACCAAATAGTTAGCAAAAAGGACCTATTAGGCATTCTTTAGAAATGATGCCACTTTTGTTGACTTTTTATTTTTGATCTTTTTGCCACTTTCATAACGATCTTGGTGGGGATATTTGTAATATTTAGTAAATGACTACTTAGGGCTTTAACTTTATGTAGCCATTGGGTAGTTTTAGGACCTTTTGGACTTTTTACCTTTTGAAGGGCATTTTAGTAAATTTGTCTTATCCTATATATTGTAAACTTTGTCTTCTTCAATAATAACTTGCAAATTTCGAATTTCTTCAAAGAAAAATGGCTAAAGCCGAATTTAAAGCTTAAAGGAGGGATTCCCCTTTGTTTCAGCTTTGACTTATCTAAGGCGTGGCAACCTTGGTGGCGTCTCCGTGCTAGCAGAACACTGCAATGAATCATCTTAAGGGTTCTCAAAGACAAGTTCTTTGTGGCCTTGGAAGGATTTTGTTCCTACAAAATCGAATTCGCGGTGCTTGGAGTTCTATCCGTTGCGAGGGGTTTGCTTGGCCTTAAACATCCAAGTGAGTTCCGCGTCAGTGGGTATTCATTGAAACGAATACTGAATGACTCATAGGTGATTCCTAATAGTTGGAAGTACACACCACTGTCAATAGGAATCTACTCGAGTCGAGTAGCATATGTAATCCTTTGACTATATGATAGCATTGATTTTTTGTGAGATCCTCCACACTTTGATGCCATGTATGTCAGAAACCTTTCATGGTCTGGCCTCTAGATGTTCGTTGGGTGTGGACTGATGCACTCAGTAATCAAGTACGAAGCAAGATAGAATTTGTCGGCCTTTATGTGTACCATAAGAGGTTTAGGTATCGATGTTAGTAAAGTTATGATTCTTAAATCATTGGCCAAAGTCGATCACCTAGGGTGGATCACATCAGTTATGAAGAATCGTAGACATGTCGACATGAGATGTGCTCCTCAGAAATTTGATATTGTATTCTATATTTCCTAAGCACAACTCGGATAGCCTACGATGGAGGGATTGTTAAAGATATGTGATGACCTCGACTTATATAGTTCAGAAAGATCGTTCGTGTTCTTCGCGAATTCGGAGTTGGTCAAATTACGTACATATTAGCTATGCTTATATGACGAACGTGTCTAAACTTAGAGAGTCCAAATATGAAGTGTACTCGTTGAGCACTTGGATAGCCGATTATTTTTTATAAAAGATAATATTCGATATTATAATTATCAATTAAGATAATCAAGTGTTATTAGATAACATTGATTATTTACTTTGACCTAATTGGATTAATTCAATAATTACACAATGGCTTAATTGCAAAATCATAATTATCTCTACCATTTGAGGATATTATGGTAATTGTAAGTATGTAATAATAAGTGGTTTTGGCTTGATTTAATTGGATTAAATTAAAGTGGCAAACATATACTAATCCATTTCATAATCTTTGGCTTGATTTAATTGGATTAAATCAAAGTGGGAGACAATGGAGAATAGTCACACCTAATTATACATATTTGTAAAAATTAGATTAAGCCCACTTAAAAGTTGATTACAACTTTTATTAATTAAAAATTGCCTAAGTTTTGCTATAAATAGCAAGCTTTATGAAGGTTTTAATTACAAGAACAAGTACAAGTATAAGTACAAGCAAATTCTTAGAGAAATTAGCCTAAGTTAGAGAAGTGTTTAGAGAAGCTTGTGAGGTCTCTACAACATTTCATCTAGGAGAAATCAAGATTGGATCTTGAAGTGAAGCTTGCTAGCATTGGAAATCAAGATTGGATCTTGAAGTTAAGCTTGCACACCTTGGAGATTCTCCAACCATTTCAACAAATAAGAAGTAGATTGGATCTTGCATCAAGCTTGCTAGGTAAGTTTGAACTTTTCTTAAGTTATGAGTTATGTATTATATGCATGATCACGTAGCTTAATGTTGAAATAAGGCTAATAAATTGTGTTACGATGCTTTGGAAGTATAAACACAATATGTTTGTAATTGGGTCAAAATATTTATGTTAGACATAAATATAAATTAGAGTTTGGAACTCTAGATTAAAGCTTAGAGTTATGGCTACCATTCTAGAATCACTTGACCACCTTTGAGTGACCTAGAATTGTTCAGGAGATATTTCTTATTGGGATTCTAATTTGGTTTGTGAATTGGATTCAAAATTTACGCAAATGCGTATTTGGAATAAATTTATGTTTTTGTAAAAATATTTGATATTTTGAAAATTTTGATTTTTATTCTATAATATGTGTTGATGTTAAAAATTAATTTTGGGTGTTTTTGAAGTGTTTAGGGAGAGTTGGAAGATATTAGGGTAAAATACCCTAATACCTTCAGCTCACTGGAAAGTGAGCTGAAAGAAGAAACAAAGAAAAAGAAAAAAAAATGGTTTCAGATATGGGCGCTACAGCGCGCACACTGTAGCGCGTGTATTTCACAAGCGTCGCGTCTTTGACGCGCGCTGAATTTGTTTTTTCTCGTTCTTGAGCTTCCGGACTCCTATTCAACCCCGATTTTTTCCTATATACTCATAATGGAATATAATATTTCATTAAATAATTTAAAATTACACCCATACTTGAGACATATTGGATATGTATTACATGTTTTAAATTAAAACTTTGACCTAATTAAGTTAATGGCTTGATTGTCATAAATCTCCCGTGATTAGGTGTTTACTTTATTTAAGTAATAGTATTAGTAATGTTGGAGCATTATTGGATTATCCGTCTTGTCAATATGGAGATGAATGAGTTCTTACTACTTATATCCAATATCATCATTAGTGTGAGGGTATAAGTGCTCGTAACTTAGGTCGCTCCGGTAAAACATTAGATGTAGCGTGATGAGTAAACGTAGTTACCCAATATCGTCATTAGTGTGAGGGTATACATACGAAGGTCATTAGTGCACATTGATAAGTATACACCTAGAACACATTTTAATCCAATATCGTCATTAGTGTGAGGATAAGAAACGGTTCAAGACCAAACTAGGAGTCACATGAATGTGATTGACCTTGGAGGTCTACCTAATGAGTTTACAAAGGCCAATATCATCATTAGTGTGAGGCTGGAGTAAATATCATGGGATCCACTCCCCTTTATGAAATTTTGATAGTCAAATTTTTATTTTTCCGTTAAGGGAGATTACAGAATTACGTAAAGTAGTGGGAGGGCACTGATAGATTTAATATTCCATAATCAATTAGTGTTATTACTTTTGAAATGAAAAATATTATGTTACTGTTTAAAAAAATGTTGTCTTGTAGATGGCTGTCACTAATCCATTGATGAAACTTTTGGATTCCAATAAGCTAAAAGGAGCCGAGAACTATTTCGAATGGAAAATGAACATGTGTATTGTTTTGGAGTTTGAAAAGTTGACTTATGTCACTATCAATCCACTGCTTGTTGAAATCGATCCTGACTCCACTCCAGAAGAGTGAGAAACTTTTAATAGATGGAAGGATGATAACCTGAAGGTGAAATCCTACATCTTGGGATCGATGGTTCCAGATTTGTTGAGACAGTACATTGAAATACCGGATGCTTGGAGCATCATGCGAACACTCAAGGAGTTGTTCGAGGCAAACCAAGAGATGAAACTTTATCGAATGTCTAAGTAATTATTCCGTGCTGAACTCAATGAGGGAGAATATGTCAGCACTCATGTTTTGAATATGATAGATCAGATTCGATATCTGGAACGACATGGCATTATGTTTGATCAACGGTTGGGCCGTAATTTGATTATGTCTTCTTTGCCTGGTTCTTATGTTGGTTTTGTATTAAATTTCCATATGCATTCGTTACAAGCCACATATGAAGAACTTCATAACATGCTACGCACGACGGAGCAAGATTTGAAGAAAGGCAACCCCACACTGTATCTCCATGTTGGAGTTGGCTCTTCAAAGACTTCTAGGAAGTCAAAGAAAATAAAGATGATGCAGAAGAATATATCAAAGAAGAACTCTAAGAAGCGCAAATGCGTAAAACCGAAAGTAGCTCGTGATCAATGTCTACAATGTAAAAAGTCTGGACATTAGAAGAAGGTCTATCCAGAGTTAAAAGGAAAAGCAGGACCCTCGGGTACGCTTTGTATTTTTCCAATTATTGACATCTCATTAGCCTTATATGAAAATAGTGGATGAGTGTTAGACACTGGCAGTCCTACTCATATTTGCAACTCCCTGCAGGAAATGAGGGTTAAAAGAAGGCTGAATAAATGGGAGATCCAGCTTAGAGTTGGCAATGGCGAGACATTGGATGTCAATGCCATAGGAACATTTGTTCTATATCTCCCAAATGGATGTAAATTAGATTTGCATGACTGTTATTATGTTCCCTCAATTATCAGACAAATAATATCACTGCCAATATTAGATAAAGAGGGATATAAAATAAACATTAAGGATGAAACTTTATGTCTGTATGATAAAGTTAATTTATTGAAATGTGAATGTTCTTTATCAAACGGTCACTATGTTTTGGAAACATGTAGATATGTCTTTAATATAGAGAAAAATACAAGTAGTAAGTCTGAAATAAATAATACTGAATTATGGCATATGAGATTGGGCCACATAGGTGTTATACATCTATCCATATTGGTAAAGGATGGTTTGATTGAAAATCTTACCTTAGATCCTTATCCGATTTGTGAGTCATGTATCCAAGGAAATATGACAAAGGCCCCATTTCTAAGTGTTGGACACAGTGCTGGAGATTTACTGGAATTAATACACAGCGATGTGTGTGGCCTATTAAATCATGTTGCTCATGATGGTTCAAAATACTTTGTGACTTTCACATATGACAAGTCTAGATATGGATATGTCTAGCTGATGAAACATAAGTCAGAAACATTTGACAAGTTCAAAATATTCTGAAATGAAGTAGAAAAATAAACCAGTAAAATCATCAAATGCCTTAGATCAGATCGATGTAGTGAATATATGAGTGAAGAATTCAAAAATTATTTAAGGGATAATGGAATTCTTGCCCAATATAGCCCACCAGGAACAACGCAACACAATGGTGTGTCTGAACGAAGAAATCATACTTTATTGGATATGATGCGAACAATGATGAGCTATACAGATATTCCTTATTACATTTGGGGTTACGCTTTACTTACTGCTGCCTACATTCTTAATAGGGTTCCATCGAAACTTGTTTCTACGACCCTCTATCAGATATGGTTCGGTAGAAATCCAAGTCTTAGGTATTTAAAGATTTATGGTTGTCTTGCATACGTTAGAATTACGCATCGGGATAAACTAGCACCGAGAGGGTATAAATATAGGTTCGTTGGATATCCTGATAATTCCATGGGATATCAATTCTACAATTCCGAGCAACGAAATTTATTTGCTGTTCACTTTGCAACTTTTCTTAAAAAGGATTTTTTGAGAAAAAAGTGGGAGTTGTAGAAAGATTGAACTTGATGAGTTTGATCCCAACATTAAAAAACCTGAGATGGAACCGTAGATCTAATTAGATGAAGGATCTACAACACAGGTTCTACGTAAGTCGAATAGAATATCAAGGCCTCCTAAGAGATTATTTTTAACATCTAATGTGAGTCTTGATGTTCTCCTTGGAGGAAACAGATCCGACTACGTATAAAGAAGCGATATTGGATATCGACTTGGGAAAATGACAGGAAGCCATGAAATCTGAAATGGATTCAATGCATGTCAATCAAGTCTGGGACTTAGTTGAACTTTCTGAAGGAGTTAAACCTATTGGTTATAAATGGGTTTACAAAATGAAACGAGGGCCCGATGGAAATGTGGAAACCTTTAAGGCCAAACTGGCAGCAGGGGTTACACTCAATGTCCTGGGATTGACTATGAGGAAAATTTTTCACCAGTAGCCATGCTAAAATCCATTAGGATTCTTTTAGCCATTGCTGCATATCACCACTATGAGATATGGCAGATGAATATGAAAATCGCTTTCCTAATTGGATTCCTTGAAGAGGATATCTATATGGAATAATCAGAGGGTTTCGTATCCAGTGAGAATTCAAACTTGGTTTGTAAGCTCCAAAAGTCTATTTATGGACTTAAACAGACATCCTAAAGCTGGAATCATTGTTTTGATGAGATAATTAGATTATCTGGATTCATCAAGAATGAGGAAGAACCATGCGTTTATAAGAAAGTGAGTGGGAGCATGATAGTTTTCCTAGTCTTGTATGTAGTTGACATCTTTATCATAGGAAATGATATAGGGATGATGCAAAGTGTGAAAGCCTATCTTTGTAAGAACTTCTCCATGAAAGATATGGGTGAAGCTTCATATATACTAGGTATAAGGCTCTACCAAGATAGAGTTAAGAAGCTTATAGGTTGTCACAATCGACGTGCATAGATAAGATGTTAGAAATGTACGGTCTTACCAACTGCAAGGCAGCAAATGTACCTTTCCGATACGACATACATCTTTCGAAGAAAATGTCACCTCAGACTGAGGTAGAGAGAGTTAGGATGTCTAACTTTTTATATTTTTCTTGTATTGGAAGCATAATGTATGTTATGTACTAGACATGACATCAGTTTCGGTGTCAGTGTGACCAGCCGATATCAATCTGATCCAGGTAATGATCATTTGAAAACCATGAAACATATCCTAAAATATCTTAAAGGTACCAAGGATAAGTTTCTGATATATGGAGAAAATGAGCTACAAGTTAAGGGTTAATAAATTGTGTTAGGATGCTTTGGAAGTATAAACACAATATGCTTGTAATTGGGTCAAAATATTTATGTTTGACATAAACATAAATTAGAGTTTGGAACTCTAGATTAAAGCTTAGAGGTATGGCTACCATTCTAGAATCACTTGACTACCTTTGGGTGACCTAGAATTGTTCACGAGACATTTCTTATTGAGATTCTAATTTGGTTTGTGTATTGGATTCAAAATTTACGCAAATGCGTATTTAGAATAAATTTATATTTTTGTAAAAATATTTGATATTTTGAAAATTTTATTTTTTATTCTATAATATGTGTTGATGTTAAAAATTAATTTTGGGTTTTTTTGAAGTGTTTAGGGGGAGTCGGAAGATATTAAGGTAAAATACCCTAATACATTCAACTCACTGGAAAGTGAGCTGAAGGAAGAAACAAAGAAAACGAAAAAAAATGGTTTCAGACCTGGGCGTTACAGTGCGCATGATTACGTCTAATTATGTTCGCGGCTATCGCAGTATAGTTGGGATGTCGATTCCTCAGAGAGATGGTTACATGAACTAATCTACTCAAACAAAAACTTTAACAAAAACTTGATGAAAAGAAAACGAATGAATTAATAATATAAGATAAAAACTATGGAAAAATATTTAGGAAAATCAGCAGAGAGATATGGCAAAGCCACATCTTGTATCAAACTCCTATATTTAGTTATTGATTCCTTTTATTACACAAATGTAGGTTTTCCTAAATATTTTTCCATAGTTTTTATCTTATATTATTAATTCATTCGTTTTCTTGTATCAAACTCCTATATTTAGTTATTGATTCCTTTTATTACACAAATGTAGGTTTTACATCCCAAACCCACAACCGGAAGATATTCAATTCTACGCATATCAAATTCTAAGGTAATTAATGATTATTTTCTCTATGTTAACAGCAGAAGACCAACACATAAAAAAAAACTTTTACCAGTCACAACTAAGTTCGCAAATCACACATAGAAGATGCATGACTGGATCTATATGGGAGTTGATAAAACATAATTTCTGGATTCAATAATCAGAAAATAATAAAGAATAACAAACATCAATTGTATTAAACGGTTTAAGTTCATCCAAGAATCAATAATATAAATAAAAAATAAGAGTTCATCCATATCTTTGCCTAGAAGATTAGTTCTCCATAAAAGAAATAAACATAGTCTGGGATTGGAGAGTCATATTGTTCTGAATTAGCACTGCTCCAACTCTCGGCTCCTGCGCTCTGACTTCTTCTCTGCTTGCGGCTCTCGCCTCTGCGTTCTTCTCCAATTTTATTTCACGCCTGGAGCTCTCGGATCCAGCTCCCTTAAATATAATTCTTTTTTACGTCTCCAGCTCTCCAACTCTCCACTTTGTGTTGCTTTATATAACAAGGAAAATTGAAACCATATTTCCATAATTCAGGGCCCACGTAAAAGCTAAACAACAATCCTTCTCCAATTCTTCTTGTGGGTGGACCTTGCGTGTGGCAATTTTCTTTTGGGGATTGCTTACGTGGTCCATGGTGCAGGGCTCCTTGCATGGCCTTTGAATGTGTGTTGACAAGTGGTCTCTCACCATGCGCAATATCTTGGTTTTGGTGCAATTCCTACAAAATGGGAAATTACTAAATTAACTTAAATAATAAATATTTTCTAAATTAATATAATGATAAAAATTATATAATAAAATATAAAATATAGAACTAAATACTTAACAATAAACCCGAATAAGTGATGTTTAAAAGTACATTTTCATGCACTTATAAACCCGAAAAATACAAAGCGTACCTGAGTGTCCTGCTTTTCCTTTTAGCTCTGGACAGTCTTTCTTCCAGTGTCCAGACTTCTTGCATTGTAGACATTGGTCACGAGCTACTTTCGGTTTTGCGCCTTTGCGCTTCTTGGAGTTCTTCTTTGATATCTTCTTCTTCCCCATATTTATTTTCTTTGACTTCCCAGAAGTGTTTTAAGAGCCAGCTCCACCATGGAGATACAGTGTAGGGTTGCCTTTCTTCAAATATTGCTCTATCGTGCGTAGCATGTTATGAACTTCTTCGTATGTGGCTTGCATCGAATGCATATGGAAATTTAATACAAAACCAATATAAGAACCAGACAAAGAAGACATAATCAAATTACGGCCTATCCATTCATCAAACACAATGCCCTGTCGTTCCAGATATTGAATTTGATCGATCATGTTCAAAACATGAGTGCTGACAGCTCCTCCCTCCTTGAGTTCAACACGGAACAATTCCTTAGACCTTCGATAAAGTTCCATCTCTTGATTTGCCTCGAACAACTTCTTGAATGTTCGCATGATGCTCTAAGCATCCGGTACTTCAATGTACTGTCTCAGCAAATCTGGAACCATCGATCCTAAGATGTAGGATTTCACCTTCAGGTTATCATCCTTCCATCATCAAAAGTTTCTCGCTCTTCTGGAGTAGAGTCAGGATCGATATCAACAGGCAGTGGATTGATAGTGACATAAATCAACTTTCATACTCCAAGACAAGGCGTATGTTCATTTCCCATTCGAAATAGTTCTCGACTCCTTTTAGCTTATAATAATCCAAAAGTTTCATCAATGGATTAGTGGCAGCCATCTACAAGACAATATTTTTGAGTAGTAGCAGAACAATTTTCATTTCAAAAGTGATAACACTAATTGATAATGGAATTTTAAATCTATTAGTGCCCTCCCACTACTTTACGTAATTCCGTAATCTCCCTTAATGAAAAAATAGAAATTTGACTATCAAAAATTCATAGCGGGAAGTGGATCCCATGACATTTACTCCAGCCTCACACTAATGACGATATTGGCCTTTGTAAACTCATTAGGTAGACCTCCAAGGTCAATCACTTCATGTGACTCCTGGTTTGGTCATGAACCGTTTCTTATCCTCACACTAATGACGATATTGGATTAAGACGTGTTGTAGGTGTATACTTGTCAATGTGTACTAATGAGCTTCGTATGTACACCCTCACACTAATGACGATATTGGGCGACTATGTTAACTCATCACACTACATCTAATGTTTTACTGGAGCGATCTAAGTTCCGAGCACTTATACCCTCACACTAATGATGATATTGGATATAAGTAGTAAGAATATAAGACGGACCATCCAATAATGCTCCAACATTATTAATACTATTACCTTAAGTAATCACCTAATCACGGGAGATTTATGGCAATCAAGTTATTAACTTAATTAGGTCAAAGTTTTAATTTAAAACATGCAATACATATCCAATATGTCTTATGTATAATTAAATTAAAATTGTTATGTGATAGATTCAAAATATATGTTGTGTGGTTAAGCCTTTGCCACTGATACCACTCTGTTGGGGCAGTTTTGGAACCCCTAGGGTCGGATCGGTGCCCCGGGCAGCGGAAATGGGTATAATCCATGGAAATCAATTATGGGTGTAATTTTAAATCATTTAATGAAATAAGATATTCCATTACGAGTGTATAGGAAAAAACCGGGACTTAATCGGAGTTCATAAGCTTTAGAACAAGAGAAAATATAATCAGCGCTCATCAAGGGCATGACGCGCGTGCATCACACGTGCTACAGTCCGCTCGCACAGGTCTGCACACTTTTTTTTTTTTTTGCGTTTTCATTGTTTCTTTTCTCATTTCCAAAGTGAGCTGAATGGATTAGGGTATTTTACCCTAATCACTTCCGACTCTCCCTAAACACTTCAAAAACACCCAAATTAATTTTTAATTTCAAAACCAACATGAACATATGTTATAGAATAAAAATCAAGTTTTTCAAAAAAATCAAATATTTTTTACAAAAACATATTGTGTAAATTTTGAATCCATTACACAAACCAATTAGAATCCCAATAAGAAATGTCTCGTGAACAATTCTAGGTCACCCAAAGGTGGTCAAATGATTCTAGAATGGTAGCCATAGCTCTAAGCTTTAATCTAGAGTTCCAAACTCTAATTAATTATTCCATGTCCAACACAAAAATTTTGACCTAATTACAAGCATATTGTGTTTATACTTCCAAAACATCCTAACAAAATTTATTAGCCTTATTTCAACATTAAGCTATGTGATCATGCATCTAATACATAAATAAACATAGCTTAGGAGAAGATCAAACATTACCTAGTAAGCTTGATGCAAGATCCAATATACTTCTCCTTTTTTGAAATCATCGGAGAACCTCCAAGGTGTGCAAGCTCGACTTCAAGATCCAATCTCGATTTCCAACGCAAGCAAGCTTCACTTCAAGATCTAATCTTGATTTCTCCTTAATGAAATATTTTAGAGACCTCACAAGCTTCTCTAAACACTTCTCTAACTTAGGCTAATTTCTCTAAGAATTTTCTTGTATATTTTTTTTTGTAATTAAAACTTTCCTAAAGCTCGCTATTTATAGGAAAACTTAGGCAATTTTTAATTAATAAAAGTTGTAATCAAATTTTAAGTGGGCTTAATCTAAATTGTCCAAATATTTATAATTAGGTGTGAATAATCTCCATTGTCTCCCACTTTAATTTAATCCAATTAAATCAAACCAAGGATTAGGAAATGGATAAGTTAAATGTTTGTCACCTTGATTTAATCCAATTAAATCAAGCCAAAACCACATATTATTACATACTTATAATTACCATAATATCCTCAAATGGTAGAGATAATTATAATTTTACAATCAAGTCCTTGTGTAATTATTGAATTAATCCAATTAATTCAATTAGGTCAAAGTAAATAATCAATGTTATCCAATAACACTTGATTATCTTAGTTGATAATTATAATATCGAATATTATCTTTTATCAAAATTAATCGGCTACCCAAGTGCTCAACGAGTACATTTCATATTGTGACTCTCTAAGTTCAGACACGTTCGCCATATAAGCCTAGCTAATATGTACGCAATTCGGCCACCTCCAAATTCGCGAAGAACACGAACAACCTTTTGGAACTATACAAGTCGAGGTCATCACATATGTTTAACAATCCCTCCGTCGTAGGCTATCCGAGTTGTGCTTAGGAAACATAGAATACACCGTCAAGTTTCCAAGACGCACATCTCATGTCGACATGTCCACGATTCTTCATAACTGATGCGATCCACCCTAGGTGATCGGATTTGGCCAAAGTCTTTAAGAATCGTGACTTTACTCACATTGATACCTAAACCCCTTATGGTACACATATAGGCCGATGGATCCTATCTTGTTTCGCACTTGATTATTGAGTGTATCAGTCCACACCCAACGAACATCTAGAGGCCAGACCATGAAAGGTTTCTGACATACATGGCATCAAAGTGTAGAGGATCTCACACAAAATCAATGATATCCTATAGTCAAAGGATTACATATGCTACTCGACTCGAGGAGATTCTTATTGACGGTGGTGTGTACTTCCAACTATTAGGAATCACCTGTGAGTCATTCAGTATTCGCTCCAACGAATACCCACATATCTATACGAGTTTCCAAAATTCATGGTACATCGTGTAAACCATTGGAACTCCAAATATACGACATGTGCTAGCTTATGGTTATAGGAATTTGACCGTATTCCAAAACCAACAACTATGAATATTTACTTTAAGAATAGTTTACACCTAGTGTGAAGACTATTCTAAGGTCGATGCCATTCTTAGCATATCTATACATCAATCTAATATGCATAATGACAATATCATTAATAAGGTATGAAATGAAAAATGTAGTTATTTTATTAATAAATAATAAAATGTCAAATTGGATTGGCACTCCAAGCACCAACTCCATCATAAGGTTTGTTGTACATCCCTAATGCATTGCATTGTTCCTCATAGGTTCCTCCCATCTCACCATATACCGGACACTATTGGGATTCTAAGTGGATGACTGAATGTCTGGTCTTACTATCTCTGGCTTTTAAGGCTTCTAACTGTCTAGTTAATAGCTCAACTTGTGCTCTAAGATTATCTTCTTCCCTATAGTGGTGTATGCCTCTACTAGAAGGAGTGTGGTGTGTCCTATCAGTGTTATCTATGGCATTAGGTCCAGTCCATGTATGAGATTTCTCAGCTAATTCATCCAAGTACTCGAATGCCTCATCAGGTCCTTTCTTATAAACTCACCATTACACATGGTTTCAACAAACTGGCGCTCTCTAGGGGTTAGTCCATCATTGAAATAGCTTACTACGCGCCAACTCTCATACCCGTGGTGAGGACAGCTAGCTAGCATCTCCTTATACCTCTCCCACGTTTGATAAGGGGTCTCATTGTCTCTCTCGGAGAAGGTAGAGATGTCTTTTCAAGACATTCGTCTTATGATGTGGGAAATATTTATTAAAGAATGCATGTGTCATCTCGCCCCATGTTCTTATTGACCTAGGTCTTAAAGAGTACAACCAGCTCTTAGCTCTATCCTTAAGGGAAAATGGGAAGAACTTAAGTCTAATTATGTCAGTGATTCCAAACCGATCATGGAAAGTCGCTATTACCTCTTCAAACTCTCTAATGTGCACATAAGGGTTCTCGTTCTCCAAACCATGGAAGGTTGGGAGATACTATATCATCCCTGGTTTAAAATCTACATGTGGTGCATTAGGATGAAACATTATGCACGAAGGTGTAGCTGTGCAAGTTGGGTGGAAGTACTCTTCAAGAGTCCTCACGGGTGGTCTCTCGTACTCACTCATGGTATGTCTGCTAGATCTAGATGGTATAGCAAAAAGGTTTTCAAATATGTTATGAGAGTCTAAGTCTGACATTTCATGTTGAACCCTAACAAATCTACCAAATCTATCCCTACGTCTATACATGCAATTTAAACTCAAGAAAAACGAGAAACAAAAATAAAATAATTAAATAAATAAACTAAATAAATAAATATAAAATAAAATAAAAAAGAATAAACTGAAAATAAAAATAAAAATCTAAACTAAGATTAAAATTGAAATAAAATAAAATAAAAAAGTAAAATAAAATAAAAAAGATTAAATATGGAACAAAGTTACTGCTTCGTTGTTGACTAAGCAAACTTGCTCATTTTGCTTGTAAACCGTCTCCCCGATAACGACACCAAATTTTGATTACGCCCAAATATGTTCGCGGCTATCGCAGTATAGTTGGGGTGTCGATTCCTCAGAGAGATAGTTACAAGAACTAATCTACTCAAACAAAAACTTTAACAATAACTTAATGAAAAGAAAACGAATGAATTAATAATATAAGATAAAAAACTATTGAAAAATATTTAGGAAAATCAGCAGAGAGATATGGCAAAGCATCGGGAATCCCTCTTATATCAAACTCCTATATTTAGTTATTGATTCCTTTTATTATACAATTGTAGGTTTCACATCCCAAACCCACAACCGGAAGATATTCAATTCTACGCATATCAAATTTAAGGTAATTAATGATTGTTTTCTCTATGTTAACAGCACACAAAAGTCATCTTTACGAGCTATCTAACGTCGACAATATACCCTCAAACAATACTGCAGCAGAAGACTAACACATAAAACAACTTTTACCAGTCACAACTAAGTTCGCAAATCACACATAGAATAAACATGACTGGATCTGTATGGGAGTTGACAAAACATAATTTCTGGATTCAATAATCGGAAAATAATAAAGAATAACAAACATCAATTATATTAAACGGTTTAAGTTCATCCAAGAATCAATAATATAAATAAAAAATAAGAGTTCATCCATATCTTTGCCTAGAAGATTAGTTCTTCATAAAAGAAATAAACATAGTCTGGGATTGGAGAGTCATATTGTTCTGAATTAGCACTGCTCCAACTCTCGGCTCCTGCGCTCTGACTTCTTCTCTGCTTGCGGCTCTCGCCTCTGCGTTCTTCTCCAATTTTATTTCACGCCTGGAGCTCTCGGATCCAGCTCCCTTAAATATAATTCTTTTTTGCGTCTCCAGCTCTCCAACTCTCCAATTTGTGTTGCTTTATATAACATGGAAAATTGAAACCCTATTTCCATAATTCTGGGCCCACGTAAAAGCTAAACAACAATTCTTCTCCAATTCTTATTGTGGGTGGACCTTGCGTGTGGCAATTTGCTTTTGGGGATTGCTTACGTGGTCCATGGTGCATGGGCTCCTTGCATGGCCTTTGAATGTGTGTTGGCAAGTGGTCTCTCACCATGCGCAATATCTTGGTTTTGGTGCAATTCCTAAAATGGGAAATTATTAAATTAACTTAAATAATAAATACTTTCTAAATTAATATAATGATAAAAATTATATAATAAAATATAAAATATAAAATATAGAACTAAATACTTAACAATAAACCCGAATAAGTGATTTTTAAAAATACATTTTCATGCATTTATCAGCGCGCACGCACTGTAGCACGTGTACTTCCGCGCGTCGCGTCCTTGACGCGTGCTGAATTTGTTTTCGCTGTTCTTGAGCTTCCAGACTCCGATTCAGCCCCGGGTTTTTCCTATACACTCGTAATGGAATAAAGTATTTTATTAAATAATTTAAATTTACACTCATACTTGATATCCATGGGTTAGACCCATTTCACCGATCCGACCATAGGAGTTCCACAACTGCCCCAACAGAATGGTATCAGTAGCAAGGCTTAACCACACAACACATATTTTTGAATTTATGCCATAGTAATTTTAATTTAATTATGAGACATATTGCATATATATTGCATATTTTAAATTAAAACTTTAACCTAATTAAGTTAATCACTTGATTGTCATAAATCTCCAGTGATTGTAAATTTTATTATTTATTAAAAAAATAACTATATTTTCATTTCATACCTTATTAATGATATTGTCATTATGCGTATTAGATTGATGTATAAATATGCTAAAAATGACATCGACCTTATAATAGTCTTGACACTAGGTGTAAACTACTCTTAAAGTAAATATTCATAGTTGTTGGTCAAATTCTGATAACCTAGAAGACTAGCACATGTCGTATATTGGAATTGGAGTTCCAATGATTTAAACCCAATCTACCATGAGCTTTGGAAGCTCGTATATATGTGTGGGTATTTGTTGGACCGAATACTGAATGACTCACAGGTGATTCCTAATCGTTGGAAGTACACACCACCGTCAATAGGAATCTCCTTAAGTCGAATAGCATATGTAATCATTTGACTATAGGATAACATTGATTTTATATAAGATCCTCCACACTTTGATGCCATGTATTTCAGAAACCTTTCATGGTCTGGTCTCTAGTGTTGGTTTCTAGGGTGGTCCCAAGATCAAAATAAGCAATGAAATAGAATGAATACGTAATGAAGAGTGGCAGAAACACACTTACATTGAACGACTTTGGATGTGATGATCAACAAAAAATTTTCTCCTTGCACTTTGAAAGATTCGGCCAAGGCTCCCTTTTGTTGATGAAGTTGAACAAGCTCCAAGCTTTAAGGATTCCAAGCTCTTAGTTCGGTTCCCTATCACCTTGTATGGATTCCTTGAATGTGCTAGCAAGATTTGAAAGAAAAACAATTATTCCTTCTACCTCCAAGGCTCACAGTTTTTCTGGTTTTTGGGAGAGAGAGTTGGTTTTGGTTTTTATTCAACTTTTGTTTTCTAAAAACAATAATAGAAAAGCTATCCCAAAATTTGGTATTTGATTTCCAAAAGTCAACACCAATTTTTGGCTCCAAAATGGCATTAAATGCCCACACCAACCTCTATCATGAATAATGACTGCATGTCACTCACCAAAAAGGTGACTTAGACATCTATCACTAAAGTGACAAGTGATGTGACTTGCAATGTGACTTGCGGCCGCACTTGATTCAAAATCGGAGTGGCGTCGCAAACACATTTCGGGCTCGGTTTCGTTAATTCCGAATTAACGAATTTTCCCGTTGCGTCGTAATTAAATCAAATTTAATTAAATAATCATGCCTAACAAAATTACTATTCATGTCGCTTGCGAATTAATTCTAAATCAATTCGTTAGCCCGAATTAAAATCCAATTTTAATTCTGCGTCGAAATCCAATTTCGTATAATATATCGAATATATTATTTTATCGATTAATTCTAAATTAATCATTCTCTCTCTTCAAATAGTACTTTATCCCAGATAAAGTCTCTCCGCTATTAATCCCAGATTAATAAAGTTCGAATCATACGTCATCGGTGAATCTTCGGGAAGCGACCCAAGAGACCTCTGGATATGTTGACAGTAAATCCGGTCGTCGGACTATCCGAACACGTACGTACCTAGTACTACGTTCTTACCGATTTACGAGACAAGGTTGGCTTCTAGCAAAGCGTCATGCCTACCCAATTCTCCAGAAATATTCTTAATGGAATTTATAATCTATGTCAGGCGTAGTATACGTAGTATTGCGTATCTCGTGATCCAGTATCGGATGTCACATGCAAGGCCTGGGGCTGGAATAGTGTCTGCCCCGTACGAAGCATATATCAGATCACTAGCAACTAGTCTCTTTATTATCGGATAATCATGACCTAGTCATATTATCTCGACGGTTGCAACCTTTTAGAGAACCAGTTCTGTATCCCTGCGTGACCATCATCTCCATATGACTGAAGTGATACTTCCGTCTTGACATCACATCCAATACACTACGATTCTCAATAAACCCAGAAGAGGCGTACACAGAACTTGTTAAAGTCCTGAACAACCAAAACCAAAGCGTATTGATTGTCGCAAGTACTAGCGATGCAAGTCTCAGGTTAAGACCAAATACACCTACCCTGATACGGACTCCCATAGACACATAGTCATACTACCAATGGGATTCCGTGGGGTCTATCTAGAGCGAAGCTGTTTTCCGTACCATCGGTAAAACACAACCTCCTACCACACTTGCATAAGTATCCAATACTTAAATATATGAGAACTATGCTGTTACGCTTCCATAACACGCACAAGTGCGATACTAGTCTATTCCACATTATCGATGTCCAGTCTCGATAATACTACGACTAGGGATATTTAATGATTAAACCGTCGTGGATTGATACTGTCTCATATCATCTCAATCCAGAACTAATCATAAGGACTTTCATCATTCACACATTTAAGTAATCTAATTACGAAATGATAAAAGGCAATTTCCAATGCTACATAATTAATTTGTACAAAAACACAATGTCTGTTACAAATAGTGACGCTATGGGTCATCACTGTCCAACATCTAGATGTTTGTTGGGTGTGGATTGATGCACTCGTTAATCAAGTGTGAATCAAGATAGAATCTGTCGGCCCGTATGTGTACCATAAGAGGTTTAGGTATCCATGTAAGTAAGTCATGATTCTAAAAACTTTAGCCAAAGTCGATCACCTAGAGTGGATCGCATCAGTTGTACAGAATCATGGACATGTCGACATGAAATGTGCGCCTCGGAAATTTGATATTGTATTCTTTAATTCCTAAGCACAACTCGGATAGCCTGCGATGGAGGGATTGTTAAAGATATGTGATGACCTCGATTTGTATAGTTCAGAAAGATCATTCATGTTCTTCGCAAATTCGAAGGTGGCCAAATTACGTACATATTAGCTTTGCTTATATGACGAATGTGTCTGAACTTAGAGAGTCCCAATATAAAGTGTGTACTCCTTGAGCACTTGGGTAGCCAATTATTTTTTTTTATAAAAGATAATATTCGATATTATAATTATCAACTAAGATAATCAAGCGTTATTTGATAACATTGATTATTTACTTTGACCTAATTAGATTAATTTAATATTTACACGAGGGTTGTGTCGTAATTTCATAATTATCTCTATATTTAAGGATACTATGGTAATTGCAAGTATGTAATTATATGTATTTTTGGCTTGATTTAATTGGATTAAATCAAAGTGGCAAATATTGAACTAATCCATTTCATAATCTTTGTCTTGATTTAATTGGATTAAATCAAAGTGATAGACAAAGGTGATTAGTTACACCTAATTTTACATATTTGGACAAATTAGATTAAGCTCACATAAAAGTTTATTAGAACTTTTATTAATTAAAAATTGCCTAAGTTTTGCTATAAATGACAAGCTTTAGGAAGGTTTTAATTAAGCTTAAGCAAGCTAAATACAAGCAATTCTTGGAGAAATTAGCCTAAGTTAGAGAAGTATTTAGAGAAGTTTTGTGAGATCTCTACAATATTTTATCTATGAGAAATCAAGATTGGATATTGGAGTGAACCTTGCTAGCATTAGAATGATTGGATCTTGGAGTCAAGCTTGTAAACCTTGGAAGTTCTTCAACCATTTCAACAAAGAGAATGAGATTGGATATTTGCATCAAGCTTACTAGGTAAGTTTGAATTTCTCTTAAGCTATGTTCTTCATTAGTGAGTTTTCATTAATGAGACATATAGTGATGAATTATGTATTGGATGCATGATTACATAGCTTAAAGTTGAAATAAAACTAATAAATTATGTTAGGATGCTTTGGAAGTATAAACACAATATGCTTGTTAATTATGTCAAATATGTTCATGTTGGACATGGAACAATTAATAAGATTTGAAGCTCTAGATTAAAGCTTAGAGCTATGAATACTATTCTAGAATTATTTGACCACCTTTTGATGAACTAGAATTGTTCATGAGATATTTCATAGTGGTATTCTAAATTGGTTTGTGTTTTGATTCAAACAAATGCATATATGTATTTAGAATACATATATGTTAGTTGTATAACATGTGTTGTGGTTGGATTTGATGTTAAAATTGGTTTTAAGGTATATTGAAATGATATGAGAAAATTGGAAATGTTTAGGATTGATTTGAAGGTTGAAATTGCTCACTGCCTATGGTAGCGTCGCGACTCTGACCTTCCAGCATCGTGACACCGAGCATCAGACCTAGGAGTGTTGCAACTCCCACTCTTCCACGTCGCGACGCTAAGACGTTCAGCTCTTGCAGTTGCTCTCGCACTTTGGAGCATCTCGACTCCCGAGGCTTCGCGTCGCGACTCTAAGGGCTTATGAACACTAAAACTTCATTTTCTTCGTTCTGGAGTTTCCATACTCTGATTTGGTCCCCCTTTTTTCCTATGGACTCGTATCGGAATATAATTTTCATTAAAATATTTTAAAATATACTTATCCATGATATCCATGGGCTAGACCCACGTCCGTTGCGGGGGACACCGATCCGATCCTAGCGGTTCCACATCTGCCCCAACAAAATGGTATCAGTAGCAAGACTTAACCACATAACACATGTTGTACATTAGACATGTATTTGAATCTATGCCACTGTATTTTAATTTAATTATGCATAATTTATATTGGATATGTATTACATGTTTTAAATTAAAATTTTGACCTGATTATATTAATGACTTGATTGTCATAAATCTCCAATGATTATGTGATTACTTTGTTTTAAGTAATAATATTAGTAATGTTGGAGCATTATTGGAAGGTCCATCTTGTCAATACGGAAATGAATGAGTTCTTAGAGGTGGCCATCGGTCCGGTTTGGTTCCGAACCGGAACAGAACCGGCCGGTTCCCGGTTCCACAAGTGTGGAACCGGAACCGAACCAAACGATTTCAATTCCATTTCGATTTTTTTTTAATTTTAATAATGATTTTTTATAAAAAAAGAAATATAAATTAAAATGGTTCCAACGATTCCGGTTCGAACCGCTAGAACCGTCCGGTTCCAGCAGTTTTTTTCGGTTCGGTCAGCGGTGAACCCTAATCAAACCGAAAAATTTCAATTCCGGTTCCAACCGGTTCGGTTTCAGTTTTGGTTTCGAACCGGGAGCGTGGTCGAGTCTATGAGTTCTTACTACTTATATCCAAGACTATCATTATTGTGAGAGTATAAGTGCTCATAATTTAGGTCGCTCCGGTAAAATATTAGGTGTAGTAGGATGAGTTAACACAGTCACCCAATACCGTCACTATTATGAGGGTGTACATACGAAGCTCATTAGTACATATTGAAAAGTATACATCTGAAATACGTCTTAATCCAAGACCGTCGATAATGTGAGGATAAGAAACGATTCAAGACAAAACTATGAGTCACATGAATGTGATTGACCTTGGAGGTATACCTAATGAGTTTATAAAGACTAAGACCATCGATAGTGTGAGACTAAAGTAAATGTCATGGGATCCACTTCCCGCTATGAAATTTTAATAGTCAAATTTCTATTTTTCCGTTAAGGGAGATTACGGAATTATGTAAAGTAGTGGGAGGGCACTAAAAGATTTAAAATTTCATAATCAATTAGTGTTATTATTTTGAAATGAAAAATATTCTTCTACTATTTAAAATATTATCTTGTAGATGGCTGCTGCAAATCCATTAATGAGACTTTTGGATTCTAATAAACTAAAATGAGCCGAGAACTATTTCGAATGGGAAATGAACATTTGCCTTGTCTTGGAGTTTGAAAAGTTGACATATGTAACTATCAATCCATTGCATGTTGAAATCGATCCTGACTTCACTCATGAATAGCAAGAAAATTTTGCAAAATAAAAGATGATAACCTAAAGGTGAAATCCTATATTTTAGGATCGATGGTTCCAGATTTGCTGAGACAGTACATAGAGGTACCAGATGCTTGGAGCATTATGCGAACACTCAATGAGTTATTCGAGGTAAATCAAGAGATCGAAATATATCGGAGGTCTAAGGAATTTTTTTCATGTTGAACTCAATGATGGAGAAGCTGTTCGCATTCATGTTTTGAACATGATCGATCAGATCCGATATCTAGAACGACACGGTATTGTGATTGATGAACGGCTAGGCCGTAATTTGATTTTATCTTCTTTGCCTTGAACATATACTGACTTTGTATTAAACTTCTATATGCACTCAATGCAAGCCAGCTATGAATAACTTTATAAGATGTTACGCACGGCGGAGCATGATATGAGGAAAGGCAACCTCACTTTGTACCTTCATGGTAAACCTGGCTCTTCAAAGACTTCTGGGAATTTAAAGAAAATCAAAATGAGGAAGAATACGATATCAAAGAAAAACTCCAAGAAGCGCAAAGGTGAAAAACCGCAAGTAGCTCGTGATCAATGTCTAAAATGCAAGAAGTTTGGACACTGGAAGAAAGATTATCCAGAACTGAAAGGAAAAACAGGACTATCAGATACGCTTTGTATTTTTTCAATTATTGATATCTCATTAGCCTTAATACAAATAGTGGACGGGTGTTAGACATTGACAGTCTTACTCATATTTGCAACTTCCTGCAGGTAATGAGGGTTAAAAGAAGGTTGAATAAAGGGGAGATTCAGCTTAGAGTTGGCAATGGCGAGACATTGGATATTAAAGCCATATGAACGATTGTTCTAGATCTCCCCATGGATGTAAATTAGATTTACATGATTGTTATTATGTACCCTCACTTATTAGACAAATAATATCACTACCAATACTAGATAAAGAGGGATATAAAATAAGCATTAAAGATGTAGCTTATGTTTATATGATAAAGATAATTTATTGAAATGTGAATGTTCTTTATCTAATGGTCACTATATTTTGGAAACATATAGAGATGTCTTTAATGTAGAGGAAAATACAGGTAGGAAATCTAAATTAAATAATATTGAATTATGACATATGAGATTGGACCACATAGGTGTTATACGTCTATCCAAATTGGTAAATGATGGTTTGATTGAAAACCTTACCTTAGATCATTATCCGATTTGTGAGTCATGTATCCAAAAGACGATGACAAAGGCCCCATTTCTTGGTGTTGGACACAATACTGGAGATTTATTGGAGCTAATACACAGCGATGTGTGTGGTCCATTAAATCATGTCGCTCATGATGGTTCAATATACTTTGTGACTTTCATGGATGATAACTCTAGATATGGTTATATCTATTTGATGAGACATAAATCAAAAATATTTGACAAGTTCAAAATATTTCAAAACGAAGTAAAAAAATTAGTAAATTCATCAAATGCCTTCGATCAGATCGAGGCGGTGAATACATGAGTGAATAATTCAGAAATTATTTAAGGGATAATGTAATTCTTGCCCAATATAGCCCACTAGGAACACCTCAACACAATTGTGTGTCTGAGTGTAGAAATCATACTTTATTGGATATGTTGCGATTCATGATGAGCTATACTTACTGTTGCCCACATACTTAATAGGTTTCCATCGAAAGATGTTTCTATGACCCTCTATCAGATATGATTAGGTAGAAATCCAAGTCTTAGGCATTTAAAGATTTTGGGTTTTCCAGCATACGTTAGAGTTGCGCAACGGGATAAACTAGTACCCATGGCGGTATAAATATAGGTTCGTTGGATATCCTGATAATTCTATGGGATATCAATTCTACGATTCTGAGCAACGAAATATATTTGTTGTTCGTATTGCTACTTTTCTTGAAAAATAATTTTTGAGAGAAAGTGGAAATTGTAGAAAGATTGAATTTGATGAGTTTGATCCCAACATTAAGGAATTTGAGATTGAATCAGAGATCCAACTAGGTGAAGGATCTACAACACAAGTTCTACGTAAGTCGAATAGAATATCAAGGCCTCCCGAGAGATTGTTTTTAACATATTATGTGAGCTTTGATGTTCTCCTCTTGGAGGAAACATATCCAACTACGTATAAAGAAGCAATATTGGATATCGATTCGGGAAAATGGTAGGAAGCCATGAAATCCGAGATGGATTCTATGCATGAGAATCAAGTCTAGGACTTGGTTGAACTACCTAAAGGAGTTAAATCTATTGGTTGTAAATGGGTTTACAAAAGGAAGCGAGGGCCCTGTGGAAAGGTGGAAACCTTTAAGGCTCGACTGGTAGCGAAAGGTTACACTCAATATCTTGGGATTGACTATGAGGAAACTTTTTCACCAGTAGCCATGACAAATCCATTAGGATTCTTTTAGTCATTGATGCATATCACGACTATGAGATATGGCAGATGGATATGAAAACTACTTTCCTAAATTGATTCCTTGAGGAGGATATCTATATGGAACAACCAGAGGGTTTCATATCCAGTGAGACTTCAAACTTGGTTTGTAAGCTCCAAAATTCTATTTATGGACTTAAACAGACAACCTGAAGTTGGAATCGTCGTTTTGATGAGATAATTAGATTATCTAGATTCATCAAGAACGAGGAAGAATCGTGTGTTTATAAGAAAGTTAATGGGAGCATGATAGTTTTCCTAGTCTTGTATGTAGATGACATTCTTATCATTGGAAATGATATAGGATTGATACAAAGTGTAAAAGCCTACCTTTGCAAGAACTTCTCCATGAAAGATATGGGTGAAACTTCCTATATACTAGGTATAAGGCTCCATCGAGATAGTGTTAGGAAGCTTATAGGGTTGTCGCAATCGACGTACACAAATAAAATGTTATAAATATACGGTTTACCAACTACAAGGCATGAAATGTACCTTTCTGATACGACATACATCTTTTGAAGAAAATGGAACTTCAGACTGAGGAAGAGAGAGTTAGAATTTCTAATTTCTCATATGTTTCTTGTATTGGAAGCATTGTTGGTTTGGTCTAAGCTTCCCAAGATCATAAATCAAGCATGAAACAAGTGTAAATACAATCATAGGAGGTGCGGAAAAACTCATATTGCTCGGTCATGATGCTACGAAGATGAAGAACGAACTGCCCTCCTTGCGTGTGGTGAAGCTCGACAGTGGACTGCTCAACTCGGCAGTGGGTGGTTTTCCTCCTCCAAGAAACGGCCATGGATGTCCTTAGAAGCTCCAAGCTTTTGTTGATTCCATGCTCATGAAAACACTTCCCTATCACCTTGGTATATCTCCAATGGTGTGCTAGCACTTGTGATGTTCTTTGCCAAAAAAATCATCACATCTCTTCTTGCCATTTTCGGTCAAACCATAAGAAAAAACAGAAGAGAAGAGGCGGTCCAAGACCGAGAGAGAAAAAGGAGTGTTTTGGCTCCAAAAGGTTGTAAAACCGTGTACTGGAGAGAGAGTGGGAAAAAGAAAAAAAATGTAATAGGTTTATATATTTTCCAAAATTAATAAACCATTTACTTTTTCAATTTCAAAAAACAAAGCATTTAATGCTTTCTTTCAATCACCTCACATCAACTCACATCAATCAATCAAATGTCACATCACTCAAAGTGACATGTGATTTGACGCTTGATGTGACTTGCGATTTGACGTTTGATTTGACTTGTGTGCCGTACTCGAATTCGAAATGCGAATACGCTCGTAAATAATCCCGGGCTCGGGTTCGCTAATTCCAAATTAACGAATTTTCCGTTGCGACGTAATTAAACGATTACGCCTAGCGAAATCACTATTCACGTCGCTAACGAATTAATTCTAAATTAACGAATTAAAATTAGCGAAATCACTATTCACTTCGCTAATTTTAATTCCGCGTCGAAATCCAATTTCGTTAAATATATCAAATATATTATTTATCGATTAATTCCAAATTAATCGTTCTATCTCTTTAATTGATATTCTATCCTAGATAAAATATCTCCGCAATTAATCCCATATTAATTTTCTCTCTCATTAAATTAATCCCAGATTAATTAAAGTGCGAGTCATACGTCATCGGTGAATCTTCGGGAAGCGACCCATGAGATCCCCGGATATGTTGGCAGTAAATCGGGTCGTCGGACTATCCAAACACGTAAGTACCTAGTACTACGTTTACACCGATTCACAAGACAATGTTGGCTTCTAGCAAAGCGCCATGCCTACCCAATTCTCCAGAAACATGCTTACAGGAATAAATTATCTATATCAGGCATAATATACGTGGTATTGCGTATTTCGATCCAGTATCGGATGATCACGTGCTAGGCCTGGGGCTGGAATTGTGTCTGCCCCGTACGAAGCACATGTCGGATGTCTGGTAACTAGTCTCTATATCGGATAACTATGACCTAGTCATATTATCCCGATGACTGCAGTACTTAAGAGTACTAGTACCGTATCCTATGTGACCATCATCTCCATATGAATGGAGTGACACTTCCGTCTTGACATCACACCCAACACACTACGATTCTCAATATACCCAATATTGGCGTACACAGAACCTATTAAAGCCCTGGACGACCTCAACCAAAGTATATTGATTGTCGCAAGTATTAGCGGTGCAAGTCTCAAGTTAAGACCAAATACACCTACCCTGATTTCGGACTTCCATAGACACAAAGTCATACTACCAATGGAATTCCGAGGGGGTCTATCCAGAGCGAAGCTGTTTCCAGTACCATCGGTAAAACACAACCTCCTATTACACTTGCATGAGTATCTTATACCCAAATATATGAGAACTATGTCGTTGTGCCCTCACAACGCGCACAAGAAATACTAGTCTTTTACGTATTTATCGATGTCCAATCTCGATAATACTCTGACTAGGGATATTTAATGATTTATCCTACGTGGACTGATACTGTCTCATATCATTCTCTGTCCAGGAACAAATCATAGGGACCTCTCATCATTAATACATCTAGGTGATCTAATCACAAATGATAAGAGTGTAATCTCCTTTGTCACATAGTTAATTTGTACAACAACACAATGATCTGTACAAATAGTGACGCTATGGGTCATAATTGTCCAACAATCTCCCACTTGGCCTATAGCCAGTCATTCGAGTGTCTTACACCCGAACTATGTACGGTTGGCTCAAATTGCTAAGAAATGCTTTCGTCAGCGGATTTGCATGACTATCATCTGGTGCAATTTATTCGATCATCACATCGCCACGATGTGTGATCCGAACGAATCATATGATTATTGAAGTATGTATCTGGATCGTTGATGAGACCATTAATTCTTTAGTGTGTGCTCGAGCCTAGCTCAGCTACTAATAGAATTATATCTAATCTAATTAGATTTATTATCGACCCAGAAGGCTTCTATTGTCGCTTCAGCTGCAGCAATAACCCGCATTTGTTGTTTATATTCGGTAACAGTATCTTGCTTGGAAGATTTCCAGCTCACTGTACCGTTATACTATTGTATAGTACCATTTTCGACTTATAGTCGTTTTCATGAAAGCCAAGCTTTCACCGATTATTATTATGGGAATATCATTTCCAAGAAATGACATATTATCATTATTTTATAGGACAGCCACTGTCAGTGCGCTCCCACTAACCCTCTTATATACACAAGAATCTTTTCATTTTGAATTAAATCATAAACTATTATGATTACATCAAAACGATAATTCCAAGAACCTATGCCTGCTTCAATCCAAACATGGATCAAATAACCTGCAAACCTTGTTTGCTAGTTATGGTACGAAAAAAAATCGACAGGATGTTATAAACATCCTCCGAAAGGTTTCTTTTTCAGGAAAGCGATTTTCCCGTTAAGCTGTCATATTTCACTAATGAAACATGCAGCTTTAGCAAGCATTATCCAAATGGATTTATCGTGGCAACAAGTAAAAGGTTGAATCGTAATCAACACAATGTTGATAACGATACCTTTCTGCTAAAAGCCTAGCTTTATACGTTGGTATGTTGCCATCCATGTACGTCTTTCTTGAAGACTTATAGTACCAATAGGCACAATGTCGTGCGGTACATCAACTAGTTCTAAACATGTTGATTTACATGGAATCCATTTCGGACTCATGACATTTGTCATAATAGGGAGTCGATACCTTGTATCATTTCTTCATACGTAGTCAGTTGGTATACCTCAATAAGATTGACATCTTCATGAGGTGAGATCAGAAACCCATACCCCATGTTGTTTTCTGACTCTCTCCGACTTACGTGGTTCTTGTGTATTCGAAGATTAATAGTATAGTTTCATCCTTGATGAACTATTTATGTTCCATTTAAGGATCTGTGCCTGAAATAGTATCACTCCTATTTTCATCAAGTTTTACTATCCTCCCACTTACCACTGCATATCGGTATTCCTCTTAGGAAAACCACATGGCGAGCGACAATCTAATTGTTCTCATGTGAGTTGTATAAGTACAATATTTATGGTATCCCTAGGATAACCTACATTTGGCACTTATCCAATTTGGGTTCTAGTTTGGTATCATCCAACCATATGCCTAACATTCCCAAATTATCAGGAATGTGAAACCCGGTTTCTTTCCCGTTCATATCTAATATGATATTTTTCAAACAGATTCTTATGGAACCTTATTCTAAATAAGTTCTTGCACTGTTTAAAGCTTATCCGTTGAAGGAAATGGTAGCTCAGAGCGACTCATAATTAACCTTATCATGTCCAACAAAATTCGGTTACTCAATTCGGACACATCGTCACTTTGACGTGTTCCGGGAGGAGTCCTCATTTGAAATAATACTTACTCTTTCAAGTATATTAGAAACTTATTGCTTAAGTATTTTCCATTACGGTCTAACCGTGACGGTTTAATACTTTAGCCGATCTGTTTGTCTATTTCGTGTCGAAACTTTAAAAGTTTCTGATTTGTGTTCTTCAAAAGAAACACATAACCATAACGCGATGCCACATCCGTAAAGGTCACAAAATATTCATATCCACCTCTAGCCTAGCTAGACATGGGCCCACTTGCTTCACTATGAACTAGGGCTATCAGATCGGTGGCATTTACACTTTTAGCAAGTAAAGGTGTTTTAGGCACTTTGCCCAATAAACTAGATTCGTAGACTTTATTTGAATAGAATCAAATCAGTCCGAGTACCCACTCTTCGAAAGTGTGGATATACGAGTCTTGTTTAATTGTGTCCCAAACAACAATGCCACAGTTAAGTTTCATCTGATCAAATCAGTTTGAGCTGTTTGTTTGTCATGTTATATGTTTGAGATATTATTTATATTCAAAATATAAATACTGTTATTCACATCTAATGTGTTTATCTCAATATCATCTTTATATAATAAAAAACTTTAGTGTTCTAGAATATAAAGGTTCACCCGCAGTGGGTTAAACACTGATATATAGATAATGTTTCCAGTCAAACTAGTTACATTATAACAGCTTCTTAATCCTGCTCATAGTAGATTCTGAACATCGGTATATATTTATGTACCACACTAAGTATTTAAAATCCAATTTCAATACTAGTAGTGAACATAATTATGACAAACATATTTTATGTCAGAGCCTTGCTCGTTCTTCAATTCCTTCATGTCTGCTTTGTTCAAACGGCAGTCACGCTTCCGCGATCCCGTTTGCCACATTTAGGCAGACATTTTGGGATATGTCATTTATCTTCCCAGAAGATTATAATGATATTGCATTTGCCCTTTTCCATATTCCGGTAGCCTTTGGCCAAGCCTCGGGTTTCTAGAATATCGAAGTAAGGTGTGTCTTGCACTACTTGCCTAATTGCAAACTTTGACTTTGTCTCCTTGAGAATAGTCATTAATTCTCCAAGAATCATTTATTGCAATCTTGTACTTCTAAGATCTAATAATAGACCTATGAAGATCCTTCAATTTCATTATCATACTTTAAGGATCTAATCCTTAGTTCTGATTAAAAATTAAAGAGTCTATTAAGCAAATTTAATTGATTAAGCACTAAAGTTGTCATCACATAAATCTTCCAAGGATTATGCTATACTATTTGCTTAACTCCGGGCTTAGGCTTAATATGTTATTTTATCAAATAAAGTAACTTATTAATTTCCAGGACCATCCTGAAACTTTATTCCCAATTAGAAAAATTAAGTCATTTAAATACATTTTCCCTAGGATTATGTTTTAAATGCTAATCTTTCAGTTTATATCTTGATTCTAATAGTCCAACTATTTAATCAATGATTTGTGGTTCTATGTATTATAATGATTATTATAGTCCAACTATATAATCAAATATAATTTAAATTAATCAACCTCAATTACATTGATTACTATAATCCAATTATAAAATCAACTGTAAATTGAAATTAATTAATTCAAATATATTGATTACTATAATCCAATTATATAATCAACTATAATACAGTCCAACTGCTTTAATTAAAACAACAATTAAATATTAGTCCAACTAATATATTAATTTATATGACGAATGATATTTGAATGAGCGCATATGGCAAGTAATTAAACGAGTATTGCAAATTCAATTCTTGCCTCCCACTATTTTTCGGCGAGCCTCTAACCCTCTGTCGAGTACTCGGGAAACCGTATTTCCTAGTGGGCTAGGATCCCGTTAAATATCACACAATCTTGACTTTGGCCAACAAATTGTATGATAATTAACTAGGTAGATCTCTAAGATCGATTGGATCCAATCCAATTCCTAGATCCGGTAGGGGGACATCTAAGTCCGAAACATATATCTTATATATGCCAATACATCCAATGTATTACCTAACATTTTTCCTCTGAATCAACTAAGCCTTGGCTTTGGCACAACAAACTTAGTGATCTCAGTCAAGCGCGACCCATTGACCATGGAAAGCTTCGTAATCAATGTCGATGGACAAGAAGTGGTCTTGACTTTGGCCAACAAACCACAACTTGAACAAGACACTGATATGGAACAAAGCCTTCGTGATTCAAACACATCCTCGACGGACAAAGGCCTTGACTTTGGCCAACAAGCCAATGCCAGTCTCGGATCTTGAGTGAGAATCACTCAATGGAAGGAAAAACGCTTAATATTATTTGAGGGTTTTTCGCGTGCAAATTGGCAACCAATTTATTATCTTTGTTAAGGTCTCATCATCATACACCCTTAAACATGCATTCTAAACACATAATAAAGCGCATATGAAAAATAATAATGATATGCGGATGGATACTTTACACATTGATCCTAGATCAAATCTCTACCTTTCTCTCTCCAGCTAGCACATGTATCACTTCTACCCGTTACACTACACTTCTAAAGAAACCTCATTTACATTGAGGGGAATAGGTGAGAAGAGAATACAAAGAAATAGGAGGTATAAGGCTGGACACGCAGGTCCAATTAATAAATCAAATTTATTACAATTTCCAAAATTGCCCCACCCATCTAATATCCATCCGATATACATTATTCATGCATCTCAACCATGTATTCACACAAGCATGTTATCAATCAATCTAATCAAATTAATTAATCTGATAATTAGTGATAATCCAATGTTCAAACAACGATTTGATTTTGTGCGAGTCAAACTCGTTTTGCGAACAAGTACTCAAAGTATGAATTCTCGAATTAAATTAAATTACATAATTAAATCCAATTTAATTTGTATTTAATTCTAATTCGCTATTTAATTCCAAATTAAATACTACACTTTAATTACGAACCTTTACGACTTAAATTCCAAATTAATCGCTACGGGTCTCAAAGCCCGATAAACGTCCTACGTCAATTTAATTAAAGTCCAATGGACTTTTAATTAATTTCTTGAGGCGTGGACTTTTGGTCAACTCGGGTCAAACCGAATAACCAAAATCCAATCCGGGAGTTACCCCATAAGCCCATAAATCAATTTAGGCCCAATTAAACTTTAAAGGTTCATTAAGTCGCATTTTGGCTTTATGGAGGCGGTTTTGGGCCCAACTGGATCCAATCCATTTGGCCTAAACCTAACTTGATACAATCAAGCCCAACAAGCCTAATTACAACACAACAAGCCCAAATCCAATTTTAAGCCCAATTAATTAAAATACAAAAATTCCAAATTTCACATTCTAATTAACCAAAGTGTATAGCATTATTAATTACCCAAATCAATATTTCCAAAACACAAATTTGTACAATTAAACATGTTTATCATCATCAATTAGTGTCCAACACATTTTGATCAAAATCAAACCCAATTAACCATGCTATTGTTCTCGGCCAAAGGGGAAAATTATGCCCAAATCAAATTCAATCCAATTAAATTCAATTCAACATTAAATCAACATCCCCAACATGATTCTAACTAATCCAATGAATCAAAAATCAAAATTCCAAGACAATTTAGGGTTCCAAATTTCCGGCCAACACACCAAAATTGGGGAAAATTGTTCCAATATTTTTTCCTCAAATTGATCCAATCAATCATCAATTCAACAATATTTAAGCATACTAATTCATCCAATTTCATTAAATCATGCCCAAATTCGTTTTGCCCAATTTTAACTCTAAAATCAATTTCATGCTTTCAAAGACTCAAGATACCATTGTTGGTTTGCTCTAGGATTCCCAAGATCATAAATCAAGCATGAAACAAGTGTAAATACAATCATAGGAGGTGCGGAAAAACTCACATTGCTCGGTCATGATTCTACGAAGATGAAGAACGAACTGCCCTCCTTGCGTGTGGTGAAGCTCGACAGTGGACTGCTCAACTCGGCAGTGGGTGGTTTTCCTCCTCCAAGAAACGGCCATGGATGTCCTTAGAAGCTCCAAGCTTTTGTTGATTCAATGCTCATGAAAACACTTCCCTATCACCTTGGTATATCTCCAATGGTGTGCTAGCACTTGTGATGTTCTTTGCCATAAAAATCATCACATCTCTTTTTTCCATTTTCGGTCAAACCATAAGAAAAAACAGAAGAGAAGAGGCGGTCCAAGACCGAGAGAGAAAAATGAGTGTTTTGGCTCCAAAAGGTTGTAAAACCGTGTACTGGAGAGAGAGTGGGAAAAAGAAAAAAAATGTAATAGGTTTATATATTTTCCAAAATTAATAAACCATTTACTTTTTCAATTTCAAAAAACAAAGCATTTAATGCTTTCTTTCAATCACCTCACATCAACTCACATCAATCAATCAAATGTCACATCACTCAAAGTGACATATGATTTGACGCTTGATAGGACTTGCGATTTGACGCTTGATTTGACTTGCGTGCCGCAATCAAATTCGAAATGCGAATACGCTCGTAAATAATCCAGGGCTCGGGTTCTCTAATTCCAAATTAACGAATTTTCCGTTGGGACGCAATTAAACGATTACGCCTAGCGAAATCACTATTCACATCGCTAACGAATTAATTCTAAATTAACTCGTTCGCCCGAATTAAAATCTAATTTTAATTCCGCGTCGAAATCCAATTTCATTAAATATATCAAATATATTATTTATCGATTAATTCCAAATTAATCGTTCTCTCTCTTTAATTGATATTCCATCCTAGATAAAATATCTCCTCAATTAATCCCAGATTAATTTTTCTCTCTTATTAAATTAATCCCAGATTAATTAAAGTGCGAGTCATACGTCATCGGTGAATCTTCGGGAAGCGACCCATGAGATCCCCGGATATGTTGGCAGTAAATCGGGTCGTCAGACTATCCAAACACGTAAGTACCTAGTACTACGTTTACACCGATTCACAAGACAATGTTGGCTTCTAGAAAAGCGCCATGCCTACCCAATTCTCCAGAAACATGCTTACAGGAATAAGCGATCTATATCAGGCATAATATAAGTGGTATTGCGTATTTCGATCCAGTATCGGATGATCACGTGCTAGGCCTGGGGCTGGAATTGTGTCTGCCCCGTACGAAGCACATGTCGGATGTCTGGTAACTAGTCTCTATATCGGATAACTATGACCTAGTCATATTATCCTGATGACTGCAATACTTAAGAGTACTAGTACCGTATCCTACGTGACCATCATGTCCATATGACTGGAGTGACACTTCCGTCTTGACATCACACCCAACACACTACGATTCTCAATATACCCAATATTGGCGTACACAGAACCTATTAAAGCCCTGGACGACCTCAACCAAAGTATATTGATTGTCGCAAGTATTAGCGGTGCAAGTCTCAAGTTAAGACCAAATACACCTACCCTGATTTCGGACTTCCATAGACACATAGTCATACTACCAATGGAATTCCGAGGGGGTCTATCCAGAACGAAGCTGTTTCCCGTACCATCGGTAAAACACAACCTCCTATTACACTTGCATGAGTATCATATACCCAAATATATGAGAACTATGCTGTTGTGCCCTCACAACGCGCACAAGTGTAATACTAGTCTTTCACGTATTTATCGATGTCCAATCTTGATAATACTCTGACTAGGGATATTTAATGATTTATCCTATGTGGACTGATACTGTCTCATATCATTCTCTGTCCAGGAACAAATCATAGGGACCTCTCATCATTAATACATCTAGGTGATCTAATCACAAATGATAAGAGTGCAATCTCATTTGTCACATAGTTAATTTGTACAACAACACAATGATCTGTACAAATAGTGACGCTATGGGTCATAATTTTCCAACAAGCATAATGTATGTTATGCTATGTACAAGGCCTGACATCAATTTTGGCGTCAGTGTGACTAGCCGATATCAATCTGGTCCGGTTAATGATCATTGGACATCCGTGAGACATATCCTGAAATATCTTATGGGTCATAGAGATAAGTTTCTGATATACAGAGAAGATGAGCTAAAAGTTAAGGGTTATACAGACTCTGACCTCCAGGGAGATCCAGATGATAGAAAATCTACATCAAGATACATATTTACCCTTCACGTTGGTTCGGTTAGTTGGAGATGTTCAAAGCAAGGCTCAACAACTAATACCACCATTGAGGTGAAATTTATAGCGGCTTCAGAATATGTTAAAGAAGTTGTTTGGATGAGAAATTTTATCACAGAACTTGGTGTTGTGCCTAGTATTGCGGATTCGATCCCACTGTACTGTGATAATAGTGGAGCCATTGCGCAGGCTAAGGAGCCGATGGCGCATTCCAATTCTAAACACATAGAAATGAAATATCACGTAATTAGAGAGATTATTGAACGAAAAGACTGATGGAATTGGTGCTTGGAGTGCCAATCCGATTTATACATTTTATTATTTATTAATAAAATAACTACATTTTTCATTTAATACATTATTAATGGTATTTCCATTATGCGTATTTGATTGATGTATAGGTATGTTAAGAATGACATCGACCTTAGAATAGTCTTGACACTAGGTGTAAACTATTCTTAAAGTAAATATTCCTAGTCATTGGTTTTGGAATACGGTCGAATTCCTATAACCTAGATGACTAGCACATGTCGTATATTGGAATTTGAGTTTTAATGGTATAACCCGATGTACCATGAGTTTTGGAAACTCGTATAGACATGTGGGTATTCGTTGAAGCGAATACTGAATGACTCATAGGTGATTCCTAATAGTTGGAAGTACACACCACCGTCAATAGGAATCTCCTCAAGTCGAGTAGCATATGTAATCCTTTGACTATAGGATATCATTGATTTTGTGTGAGATCCTCCACACTTTGATGCCATGTATGTCAGAAACCTTTCATGGTCTGGCCTCTAGATGTTCGTTGGGTGTGGACCGATGCACTCAGTAATCAAGTGTGAAGCAAGATAGGATCATTCGGCCCATATATGGACCATAAAGGGGTTTAGGTATCTGTGTTAGTAAAGTCACGATTCTTAAATCTTTGGCCAAAGTCGATCACCTAGGGTGGATCGCATCAGTTATGAAGAATCGTGGACATGTCGACATGAGATGTGTGTCTCGGAAACTTGACGGTGTATTCTATGTTTCCTAAGCACAACTCGGATAGCCTACGATGGAGGGATTATTAAACATATGTGATGACCTCGACTTGTATAAGTCAGAAAGGTCGTTTGTGTTCTTCAAGAATTCGAAGGTGGCCGAATTGTTTACATATTAGCTAGGCTTATATGACGAATGTGTTTGAACTTAGAGAGTCTCAATATGAAGTGTACTAGTTGATCACTTGGGTAGCCGATTTATTTTGATAAAAGATAATATTCGATATTATAATTATCAACTAAGATAATCAAGTGTTTTTGGATAACATTGATTATTTACTTTGACCTAATTGGATTAATTGGATTAATTCAATAATTATACAATGACTTAATTATAAAATCATAATTATCTCTACCATTTGCGGATATTATGGTAATTGTAAGTATGTAATAATATGTGATTTTGGCTTGATTTAATTGGATTAAATCAAAGTGGCAAATATTTAACTAATCTGTTTCCTAATTCTCGGCTTGATTTAGTTGGGTTGAATTAAAGTGGGAGACAATGGAGATTAATCACACCTAATTATACATATTTGACAAATTAGATTAAGCCCACTTAAAAGTTGATTACAACTTTTATTAATTAAAAATTTCCTAAGTTTTGCTATAAATGGTAAGCTTTATGAAGGTTTTAATTACAAGTACAAGTACAAGCAAATTCTTAGAGAAATTAGCCTAAGTTAGAGAAGTGTTTATAGAAGCTTGTGAGGTCTCTAATATTTCATAAGGAGAAATCAAGATTAGATCTTGAAGTGAAGCTTGCTTGCGTTGGAAATCGAGATTGGATCTTGAAGTCGAGCTTGCACACCTTGGAGGGTCTCCGATGATTTCAAAAAAGGAGAAGTAGATTGGATCTTGCATCAAGCTTACTAGGTAAGGTTTGATCTTCTCCTAAGCTATGTTATTTATGTATTAGATGCATGATCACATAGCTTAATGTTGAAATAAGGCTAATAAATTGTGTTAGGATGCTTTGGAAGTATAAACACAATATGCTTGTAATTAGGTCAAAATGTTCGTGTTGGACATGGAATAATTAATTAGAGTTTGGAACTCTAGATTAAAGCTTAGAGCTATGGCTACCATTCTATAATCACTTGACCACTTTTGGGTGACCTAGAATTGTTCACGAGACATTTCTTATTGGGATTCTAATTTGGTTTGTGTATTGGATTCAAAATTTACGCAAGTACGTATTTAGAATAAATTTATATTTTTGTAAAAATATTTAATATTTTGAAAAACTTGATTTTTATTCTATAACATGTGTTGATGTTAGTTTTGAAATTAAAAATTAATTTTGGGTGTTTTTGAAGTGTTTAGGGAAGACCGAGAGTAATTAGGGTAAAATATCTTAATTCCTTCACCTCACTGGAAAGTGAGCTGAATGAAAGAAATGAAATGAAAAACAAAAAAAAATGATTTAATGTTGCGCGCACAGTGCTCCCGCACTGTAGCGCCTGCGTACACGCTACGCGCGCTGATTTTATTTTCGCTCGATTTTTAGCATCCGGACTCCGATTCAGCACGGTCTTTTTCTATACACTCGTAATGAAATATAGTATTTTATTAAATAATTTTAAAATTACACCCATGCTTGATATCTACGGGTTAGATCCATTTCCGCTACGCGGGGCAACGATTTGACCCTAGGAGTTCCACAACTGCCCCAACAAAGACATAGTGGTCTTGAAGGTTAAGGACTAGAGAATATAACAGACTCGCTTATAAAGGCCTTACCTCCTAAGTTATTCGATAAACATGTGGAGGAGATAGGACTGCGGTACCATCCAGATTGGCACTAAGTAAGTGAGAGTTTATTGGAGGTTGTGCTTGAAGTGCCAATCCGAATAATGTATTATATATTTTATTATTTATTAATAAAATAACTACAATTTCATTTCATACCTTATTAATGGTATTGTCATTATGCATACTAGATTGATGTATAAATATGATAAGAATGACATCAACCTTAGAATAATCTTGTAGTAATACTGGACACTAGGTGGTCCAACATTGGGATAATTATTACTATTGTAAACTATTCTTAAAGTAAATATTCATAGTCGTTGGTTTTGGAATACAGTCGAATTCCTATTACCTAGAAGACTAACACATGTCTTATATTGAAATTGGAGTTCCAATGGTTTAAACCCGATGTACCATGAGCTTTGGAAGCTCGTATAGATGTGTGGGTATTGGTTGGATCGAATACTGAATGACTCACAGGTGATTCCTAATAGTTGGAATTACACATCACCGTCAATAAGAATCTCCTCAAGTCGAGTAGCATATGTGATCCTTTGACTATAGGATAGCTGTCGTGATATTTTCTATCTTACCGCAAGTGCACGATGTCAAGTTTTAGTAGATGATAAGTATGAGTGTCGAACCCACATGGATTGGAATCTAATTTATATTAAGTACTATAATTACTAAACCTAACTTTATCTAGAAACACGATCTAAATTTAAAGTAAATGGAAAGTTAAAAACAAAAACAAGAAAGAAACTAAACGATTTTTATCGCAAGACCAGCGATGAGATGAATTCTAGAGTCTGATTTCACCTAGCTATCCACTATGTATTTGTGATGCCAATTAACTATTATTCAATTTCTAATTTTATAAGCCCAGAATCCTAAAGTATTCCACTCCATCTCCCGAGCAACAGTGAAAAGACTATTAATTACCTATTTCGATATCCCTATAAAAATCTAATAATTAACAATTCATTATGTCTTGTGATTCTTTATTAACAGATTTCAAAGAACTATAGATCTCCCGAACTCTACAATTTCCAAGATTAATGTTTTCCATGTCATATTCAAAATCCCGCTCTCCCGAGCGATATATTCTAAACATACAATCATCCCATTTGTGGCCAGTAAATAAGAAGCATTAAGCACAAGAAAACATAAATAAACTAATGAAAGTTCAATAAAATTTATTTGGCAATCAATACATATTCTCAAGCATTAGGTTACATCATACTCTAGAATAAGAAAATTAGTTCATGACCGAATTAAAACCAACACAATTGAGTCCACAACATAATGATAATTAGAAGAGTTTGAAGAAGAAATAAAGAGTAAAACCAAATCAAATTCCTTGTGTTTCTGAACTTCACCACATTGTCTCCTTCCTTTGTTGTTGTGTCAAATCTCATTCTTTATGGTTTTGGATGTGATTTTTTATTTATAGGAAACCATAGAGACCTGTTGCATTTGAAATACGACTCCCTGAAGATTCTGAAAAATCACTCTCTGCGGTGTCGCGACGCTAGAAATTGATGTCGCGGTGCCAAACTTTCGGGATGTCTCTATTAGTCACGTTGGGCGATGCGGCACCAGAAGGTGGGCATCACGGCGCCACCCATTTTTCCAGGATAAATATTTTCAGCTCGTCTCTATTTTTCCTGTGTGCTTCCATCACATCCATAAGCTCCCAAAACCCGTACAATTGTCCAAAATCCATGCTCTAATGCTCTCTATCAATAAAACACCAAACAACTCCAAAATACATTAATTACATGGAATCTAGCAAATAATAAGGTGATGATGCATGAATACGTGTGTATAAATCACACTTATCAAACACCCCCAAACTTAAGATTTGCTAGTCCCAGAGCAAAAGACTAAATAAAATCAACATAAGAGAAATTACAACTAAATGATAAAATTAACTAATCCACTTTCGTAGGGATCACTATTGCATTTATCATATGCAACAATCCTTTAAACCCCCACGACGACCCTAGTGGACGAGTTATAGTCTCGTGAGGGCTTATAGGGATGACACCCACAAACGTCATATAACCATACACATACAATCATGCAACACCATACAAATAGCACCACACAACACCCCCAAACAGAACCGAGTAGTGCCCTCAATGCTCAAAATAAAGAAAATCTAGGTTGAAGGCACTTACCTGAGACGGAAGCCGTCAATCATCATCCTCCTCAGATGCATCAGATGGATATGGCGGAAAGATGGGCGGTGAAGGAAAACATATTAAATTGGGTCCTGAGTTAAGTCCGCTGTTTTTAAACATCTCAACCAAGGCAGAATTGAAGTCCACAAAATAAGCCATATAGTTGTCGACCCCCTCCTGAAAAAAACGCTCCACTTGTCTGTGACGTCATGTCTCTGTCTCAATTAAAGATAATCATTCGCCCAAATTAAAACAAGATGTAGGAGTCATCAATGGACGTGGGCAGGCCGAACTCATGCCTCGAGAAGAACTAGCCACTATGGAAGGACCAGAATCTTGTGCGCCATCATCGTCATTGTTCTTATAACGGGCAAGAATACCCGCATCAATCAGAACCTAAATAGTCAGCAGTTCTTCACTCTTGTCCCATGTAACCTCTGCATTATGGTATAAATCAGTGATCAAAGACGGGTGAGGAAGCCAAGTGTAGTAGTACCTCTTACAGTATCAAGGATTTAGTCTTGAATTATGCGGCCAATATTAATGCATTTGCCAGTGATAATAGCATAAGTAAGAGCGGCTCGATCTTTGGTTACATGGGATGTGTGACTGGTTGGCATAAGTTTAGCGCAAATGAAAAAAACCAAGCTTTAGCATACTTCTCTAAGGATGTCTTGTTAAAATGCATTACTTCTCATTGATTTGTTTTCCAACTAGCACATTCTCCACATAAGGTAGTTATGATCTCCTCATAATGAAGGTCCTCCGCCAAGTATGCAGTGTACTCATCCTCTTCCATGTCTGGCAACTGATAAAATGTGTTGATAGTGTGTTGGTCGAATGGTACCATTTTGCCTCTGACAAGCACTTTCATGCCCCCGTGGAGCACCTTCAAATTTGCATAGAATTCCAGGACCACAGGCACAACCGCATCCGCATGGAGTCTAGTGAATTCTTCCCATCCCCGATGTTGAATTTTTCATGCTATATCGGGGTTATGTGTAATGGAGATCCGAATTCCCCGCTCCTGAATAAGGTTTTATGAAAGCAATGCATTGAAATTGACAAAGGACTCCTCAGTCTAAAAATATTTGGGGTCGTAAGGAATTGAAGAGGAATACTTCTGTTTCTTCTTTGGGGATATAATACCACTCCTTAAGCTCCAATACTATCTATACACCATACCACACCCTCACTTTCTTAAAGATTCAAGAATTTTCATTGGGGCAATTTATCGAACACTTGGTGTGCAAGGTGGATACCAGAAACTTATTGCATTCACTTGTTGCTACTCTACTTCCAACATAATTAAGAACACTCAAGGATGAGATTGGGGCCAATTTGGGCGAAATCAAAAGCTTCTCCTCACTATTATGTTTCGGATGAAAAAACCTAGTTGGGGTATTAAATCAAACTAGCATATTTATAGAAAATTAAAAGGAGAAGTAAGGGAAACACAAATATCTGTTGTTTCTTGGAAGTTGAGGTTGATTTTGTCCAAAGAGCTTTAGGGTGTTTTGCTTGTTTATGTATTTGGGCACTCGACTACATTTTAAGGCTTAAGTTCGTGGGTCTTCATTTTGCGACGCGTCGCGACGCAAAATATTGGCGCAGCGTCGCGTTGCTCTAGGGATTCTAGTGTGGGAGTTGTGTGGTTGGGGGCCGCGACGCCAAAATTTGGCGCTGCAGCGCTTTTTTTTTAACTGAATACTTACTAACTAAGTAATTTATTGGGTTGTCTCCTAATAAGCGCTTAGTTTATTGTCTTCAGCCTGACATCATGTCATTCTTACTTCGGGTCATCAATAAGGATGTTGTCGACCGTTCTCTCTTCAGACCCATAGTAGTATTTCAGGCGTTGACCATTGACTTTGAACACTCGCCCATCCTGGCATTGTACTTCAATCGCTCCATATGGGAAAACTTCTTTGATGATAAAATGGCTAGACCATCGCGATTTGAGTTTACCTGAAAACAGTTTGAGTCTCGAATTGAATAACAACACTTGCTGGCCAGGACAAAATTCTCACTGGAGGATTTGTTTGTCATGTCACTACTTTGTTCGTTCTTTATAGATCTTGGAATTCTCATACCCATCATTGCGGAATTCCGTCATTTCATTCAGTTGAAAGAGCCGCTGGTCACCTGCGGCCTTTAGATCAAAATTTAATTTTTTTACCGCCCAGAAAGTGCGATGCTCCAATTCAACAGGTAAGTGACACGCCTTTCCAAATACCAATCGGTATTGTGACATCCCTATAGTCATTTTAAAAGTAGTTCGATAGGCTCAAAAGCATCATCAAGTTTCATGGCCCAATCCTTTCGGTTGATATTCATTGTTTTCTCAAGAATCTGTTTGATCTCCCGATTAGATACTTCAGTTTGGCCATTAGTTTGTGGATGATAACCCAACCCGACTTTATGCTTCACATCATATTTTGCAAGAAGATCATTGAAAAGCTTATTGTAAAAATGTGTACCTTCATCACTCAATATGGCTCCTGGGGTACCAAATCCTGTAAAGATGTTATTTTGTACGAACTTGATGACAACCCTCGCATCATTGGTAGATGTTACAACTGCTTCCACCCATTTTAATACATAGTCAACTGCTAAAAAAATGTATGTTTTGCCAAATGAATGAGGGAATGGCCCCATAAAATCAATTTCGCATACATCATAGATCTCGACCTCTAATATGTTAGTTAAAGGTAATTCCTAGCTCCTGTAAATGTTTCCGAGTCGTTGGCAACGATCACAAGTTTTTAAAAAAATCGTAACTGTCTCTAAACAATGTTGGCCAATAAAACCCAGATTCAAGTACCTTAGCAGTAGTTCTTGTAGCTCCAAAGTGTCCTCCATAAGATGTAGAATGGCATTGACTGAGGATTTCTTTATCTTCTTCAGCTGGGACACATCTTCAGATTATTTGATCTGGGCATCGCTTGAAGAGTAGGGGTTCATCCCATAGGTAAGCTTTTACATCATATATGAATTTCTTCCTTTGTTGTTGAGAATTATCTGGTGGCAATTCTCCACAAGCTAAATAATTGGCATAATCAGCAAATCAGGGAATTTTTGTTAATACCTTGAAGAGTTGCTCATCTGAAAAGCCCTCTTGAATAATGCCATCACTGGAGGATTCGAGCTCGATTCTGGATAGGTGATCGACAACCGCATTCTCACTCTCCTTCTTGTCTCATATTTCGAGATCGAATTCTTACAACAGAAGGACCCATATCAAATGAGGTTTAGCGTCTTTCTTTGCAAACAGCTAACGAATAGCCGCATGGTCTGTATAGACAATCACCTTCGTCCCAATTAAATAGGGTCAAAATTTGTCAAAGGTAAACACGGCCACTAGTATTTTCTTCTCGTTGGTGGTGTAATTTTGTTGGGTATTATCCAGTGTTCTGCTTGCATAATAGATTGTTCTAAAAATCTTGTCACGTTTTTGGCCAAGTACTGCACCAACGACAAAGTCACTGGCATCACACATCACTTCAAATGGTTCACTCCAATTCGGGGTTATCATGATCGGAGCTGAGATCCATGCCTGTTTAATTTTGTTTAAGGCCTGTGGGCAGTCCTCATCCATCACAAAAAGAGACTCTTTTTCCAAAAGATTGCAAAGTGACTTCGCGATCTTAGAAAAATTCAATATGAAGCGTCGATAAAATCCAGCATGACCAATGAAACTCTTACTCCCTTAACATTTATTGGTGGTGGAAGCTTTTCAATCACTACTATTTTGGCTCTATCTAATTCCACACCCTTCGAGGATATCTTGTGACCCAGCATGATACCTTCCTGAACCATGAAATGACACTTCTCCCAATTCAACACTAAATTCTTCTCCTCGTATCTCTGTAACACCAAGGATAAGTTGTACAAATAGTGATCAAAGATTGAGCCAAATATGGAAAAATCGTCCATGAATATTTCTAAAATATCCTCCATCATATCTGAGAAAATATCCATCATACACCGCTGAAAGGTGGCTAGAGCATTACATAGTCCGAAGGGCATCCTCCGGAAAGCATATGTACTATAAGGGCAAGTAAAGGTTGTCTTTTCTTGATCTTCTGGTGCTATGGCAATTTGATTGTATCCAGAATAGCCATCTAGGAAACAATAATACTGCAAACCGGCCAATCGGTCTAGCATTTGATCTATGAATGGAAGATGGAAATGGTTCTTTTTGGTGGCCTTGTTGAGTTTCATGTAATCTATATAGACACGCCACCCATTAACTGTTCTCGTGGAGATGAGCTCATCACTGTCATTCTTGACTACTGTCATTCCTCCATTTTTAGGTACCACTTGGACTGGTGACACCCATGAACTATCTGAAATGGCATAGATGATTCATGTTTTTAGCCATTTCAGCACCTCAGCCCTTACTACTTCTTTCATGGCTCGATTCAACCTCCTCTGATGTTTGATAGAAGGTTTATAGGTGTCATCCATCAAAATTTTATGCATGCAGACTGAAAGACTAATCACTTTTATGTCTGTTATTGACCATCCCAAAGCAAACTTATATTTCCTTAAGATTTGCAGTAATTTATCTTCTTCCACAGTGGAAAGTTTTGAAGAGATGATCACCAGAATTATCGAGTTTTCACCCAAGAATGCATAGCGGAGATGCTCCGGCAGTGCTTTTAACTCTAGTGTATCCTTTTTAGCCTCCATTGATGGTGGATCATGTAAAGCTTCCACTTGAGCTCATGCTACTATTTCTCTTGGAAAGCTTTCGAGTGCCAAGGCCATTTGCTTAAGGTCCCAATTATCAATACCTCTGTGTCGATGGTTACAAGACACTTTTCCAAAAGATCTGTTGGCTCATTTTCCATGCAGGTTTCTTGCACACAGGTTTCTACCACATCTACTCGGTTACATGTACTCACTTCTTCAGGATATTTGATGACGTTATAGATGTCGAACGTCACTTATTCCTCTCCTAGTCTCAGCGTCAATTGTCCTTGCTGCACATCAATCAGAGCCTTCCCAATTGCCAAGAATGGGCGCCTAAGAATCAGAGGGATTTCCTGATCTTCTTCTATATCCAACACCACGAAATCTGCTGGAAAGATGAACTTATCCACCTTTACTAACACGTCTTCAATGACTCCCCGAGGATAGGTGAGAGATCTATTCGCCAACTGCAATGTGATAGTTGTTGGATTCACATCACCAAGGCCCAGTGTAGGACACAGAAATCGGCGACGCTGTTCCAGGCTCGCTGCCTAGTCGGGAGTACAGAGTAGCCCACAGGGGAACTAAACCGGAGAAATAAAATGGAGTCGCCACCCGGTGTGAACCGGGAAAATTATTTAAGGCCGCACTCACCCCTCGCAAGGGAAGACCTCAAACCGTTGGGTTCGAAATGGTCCCTTACTTATGCCACTTGTAATGAAAGGATTTGTGTAATAATCTAACCAAGCCTAAGCAATATATATTTCCAAGGATAATCTACTTCTAAGTTCATGCATAAAAAAATAAATTGGAATAACGGCAAGCATATAATTTCATGAACACATTATATTGATAAACACATAGACGCAAATAAACAATAATCAAGCATGCATATTAAAGAGAGACAATTAAGTGCATAATGTAAAGAGATAATTAAATAGGAAATTATACACTAAAATAAATGTGCCATGATGCGATGCAAAAGAAGATAGACAATAAAGGTGAAAGAAGAGAGATGCAATATATGCCCACATCTATATAGGACTTCAAGTGTCTGATTGAACGTATCTTACGTTCAATCGAACGTGCTTTGTCTGGCGTGGCAAAACATCATGGCAAAGGTAGCCCTTAGGCTTTTCATCTCTCGAAATGGAGGACCTTTAATCCAACTTGATTTGCACATGCGCCTTGCAATATGATGCATGATTATGCAAGGAGATGACATACAAAAAGTAAAACAGAATAATAAAAGGCGCAGCAAAGTATTGTCGTAAAGGTAGCTTTTTAGACTTTTCTTCCCTCAAATAGGGAACCTTTAGACCAACATACTAAGCCCATGCGCATTACATCACAATGCATAGAAAGTAAAGAAAACAATATAGGACTTCGTATACTCGATTAAACATATCTCACATTCAATCAAACACGCTTCGTCCGGCGCGGCAAAGTATTGTCGTAAAGGTAGCCTTTTGGACTTTTCATCCCTCAAATAGAGAACCTTTAGACCAACATACTAAGCCCATGCGCATTACATCACAATGCATAGAAAGTAAAGACAACAATATAGGACTTCGTATACTCGATTGAACATATCTCACATTCAATCAAACACACTTCGTTCGGCACGGTAAAGTATTGTCGTAAAGGTAGCCTTTTAGACTTTTCTTCCCTCAAATAGAAAACCTTTAGACCAACATACTAAGCCCATGCGCACTATATCATCAATACACGAGCAAGTAACGTGCGGAAAGTAAAAGGCGGAATATAAAATGTGAATAATAAACAAACGAGATAAAATAAAGTAAAAGATGTGTCGTTTGCTCAATTAGTACGTGGAGTTGTTTCCCAAGTACAGACCGCACTACCGTCCATTCGGATTCGGCTACGGAATTTACGTCTGGGTTTTCATCTGATATACTAAAAGAGACGACATATTTTCCATTCATCCAATAGCCATAACACACATTAACCAACGACTCTTATGCGAAGGAAATTCAATAAATAATTAAGAGATGAATGAGAATAAATAAGAAAGGTGCCCTCAGGTCTAACCTTGTATGTCGACTCTTGGAAGTGCGTCACAAGGCCGTCGGAAGGGCTAACGCTCTGTAACTCTTCTGATTCGCTGGTTCATGTTCTTTCCTCGTTGTTTCGCTATTTGGGCTGCTGTTTTTACCCCGTTTCACTGCGGTTTCTAGTCACAGTTTAGGCTTACTGTTTTGCGGTAAGGTGGGACTATTTTGGTTTGCGGTTTGCGGGTTTTACGGGGCAGTTTTCTGGTGCAGTTTGCGGTAAAACAATTGGACAGTTTTACGGCAGTTTCTAGGTAGTTTTCAGTGGTGTTTTGCGGCAGTTTGTGGGGCTATTTACGGCGGTTAAAAGATGCAGTTCAGAGGCAATTTTTATGGGGATAAAATGTGCAGTGCATGGGGTCAGAGGAGGTATTTACTCGGTGTTCTCAAGCAGTTTATGGACAGGATTTACGGTGGTTACGGGGTAGTACAGTTTGGCCAGTTATAGGCGTGAAGCAGGGGCTGTTATAGGCGTGAAGCAAGGGCTGTTATAGGAGTGAAGCACGTACAGTTTGCTGAGCTGATGGCTTGTTGAAGGGCCTTTGTACGTAAGGTTACTGTATGGTGTGTGGATCTGTGCGTGAAGGGTTGTTGGGTGGAGGGGCTGTGTACGTGAAGTTACTGGATGAGGGGATGTGTGGCGTTGAATTGTTGGCTGGTTAGGGGGCTGTTATGTCAGCTTTAGAGTGAGTGCATGGTGAGTGAGAGAGGGTGTTAGTGTGAGTGGAGCTATGGGCAGATTTGTGAAGGGATTTGGGTTTCTTTCTTCTGTTTGTGTTTTTGCCGTGAGAGTGGAGAGGGTGAGGGTTGAATTTGTGTTTCTTTTATAGACAAACGCTAGAGTTAATCCTTGTTTGAATAGGAATGGGATTTGTGTAATTATAGGGGATATATTTTATTAGTGTCACACAAGGAAAGCATCTATTTAATTAGGGACAAGATTTGGCTTGATTAGGAAGATCATATATTTGATTTTTTTTTATTACGTATGTGATTATTTAGATTTTATTTGATTTTTTTTAGTTTCACCATGTGTTAAATATGTGTTTTGTTATTTTTGGATGTGTTTTATTGGGCTTGGGCGTGTGGGTGGTCTTCTTTGGGCGTGGGTTTGGTTTATTTGGTGGGCTTGGTGTGTGTGTGGTGGTGTGTGGGCTTGGTGTGTGTCTTGCGGGGGTTTGGGCTAAGGATGTTTTAAAACGGAAGTCCAGCAAGCGAACCCGAAGCTAAACAAGCGAATAAAATCCAACAAAATACTGATTTCTGACTTTTCCCTTCCGACGTCCGTTTCCCGCGACTTCCACGACTTAAAAGGTAGTGCCTCTAAATAAGACTCATCATAGGGACTTACAAGAAAATATACAGTAAGAAAAATGACTATGAGTCCCTATGATGAGTCCCTAAAAAATCTTAACCAAATCATGCAAAACTTGTGCCTAAAATTAAGTTCAGGGTGTTAGCTTTCCAACGAGCTTTTATACACCCATTTTTGAGTACAAATGAGAGATAACTAATCAAAACAAAAACGGCGCATTGATACCACTGTTGGGAAGCGGCCGCGAGTGCGCAGCAGATAATTAAAAAATTATGATGCTGCTATCCATTTGCCCAATACCCATTTGTTTTGAGTATTCTACAAGCCTAGGTATGTTACTATATATTCTAAGCATAAAAACTCATAAAACATGCAAAGAACATAAACTTAAACATGCTAACTATCATAAGAACTCTAATTAAAAATAAAGAAAGAAAAAGACTTACTTGAACCGAAGACTCCTCCATCCTCCCTCCAATCTACAAGCTTTTCTCAAAATCAGCAAGCTCTTCCACGTTCCAAAGAGCCACCCAAGTGTGTGGCCTCCAAAGGTGCACACACCAAAGCCAAAACTCAACGGCAAGACTACGCCTTGAGTGCACGGGTATTTTTCCCTTGGTGCTAGCCTAGGCAAATACCTCAAAACTTTTAACTTGAGATTCCTCTAGTCAATTAGACTTAAGGATCCTCAAAATCAGTGGCTTACTCTTAAACTTTAGAGTTGCTCACTTATATAAACCCAATATATGAAAGGTTTTGGTGTAAAAATTTGTAAAGAATTCTTTGGGTTTATATAGGTGCTGCAAAGACAACAAAATTAATTAAGAATCTGATATGGGATAAATGCTAATTAAATCTTAGCCATTGGATCCTAATATAGTGGTTTAATGAGATTATAAAACCCTAATAAGAGTTTGGGCCGAATTGGAATTCAAAATAAATAAATAAATAAATAAAAACACATATTTTTTTTATTCATTTTTCCAATTCCCAAAGTGCCTCTATCGTCATTCACCAATCCCTAAGCTACTTTGGAACCTCATAAATGATCTGTTCAATAATTAAACACATTGAACCATTTATGAACAATTCCTACAGCAATCATATATGCTGTTAAATTTGTATTGTGCATTGTTAACCATTGATTTCGACTTTATTGTGTGTGACCTTTTGGGTTCCCCTCAAGTTGGACATGAAATAAATCGTGATAATTTAATCGAACATAAATTATCCTTCGATCAGATGGTCTTTCGATTTCAATGACCAAGGTTGACATCTAGCAACATGCAAATGCCCCAAAATGAGAAGGAAAGATATATACCCATTCTGTATGCGATTTACATATGATACGGTCCATCGCCTCACTGTATCCCCACCGTTTGACCTAAGGTATGGAAAATGTCTACCCATATAGTCAAATGTATGATGTTGATAGTGTCAAGAATCGTGCTAACCCAAGAATCTCACATGATTCTTCCGCTGCGGCCACAGTCTCAAGCACTGATCACACATATCAACCCGCGAACTGGAATACTACTCTTATAAGAAAATATTATCTGAGAGAGTGGCGATTCTCTGTTTTATCTTTACAAACTTCATGTGTTTCAACAAATGACCCAATCATATCCTTATGACCGGATCTTTTGAATCGGGGAAGGAGAATGTCAAAGTCATTTGATCCACACATAAGATTGTAAAGACCTCAAGTCTAAGGACTAGTCATACAATCGATACATGAAAGTTCTCACAGACATATGGGATAAACACTCCATGTGAAAACTTTTGGCAGTCAGTTTGATGGACACGAGCAACTCATGCATCCATGTGTTACACCAAGCGGACGGATCTCTGCTAGTAGCCTATGAAATCGGCTACCCCACTTAAGGGCGGATCATATCATCATGCTAGTCTCTCCGCCTTTTGAACGCCCAGATTATTCACAAAACTATGACTATGAACGTTTAATGATTCTCATAAGGCGTGGAAGCCATCATCTTATTACTCCAAGGGCTTTATTACAGTGTTTGATGATTCATATAATTTATGTAAGAAACGTATAATAAATATTGCCATTTTATTAATTAATGAAATTATTGAAAATACATGTACATATAGCCAATCCACATGTTGGGTATAGGGCATATCCCTAACAGTGTTACCTCTATAATTTTTGAAGTTCCTATTATTCACATAATGGAATTGCTCAAAATTTGGGTCTCCTTCCAACAACAACATATTTGCAGCCGTCGCAGATTCATTAGATGGTTGTACTCGTTGATTTGTTAGGGCTGCTATATGAGTCGATAGCATTGAAACTTGAGCTGTTAGTGCAACAAAAGGATCCACTTCATATATGATTACCACCTTCGTCACCGTAGTGCGTTCACTTGGCCATTGGAAGTGGTTAATGGCCATCTCTTCTAACATATTGTAGGCATCCTCAGCTGACTTCTTGAATAGAGCTCCCACAACGGTTGTATCAACTATAGTCCTATTTGGACCATTCATCCCATTATAGAACAACTGAATATGTACCCAGTCTGTATAATTGTGTTGTGGGCATGTTCGAAGTAGGTCTTTAAAATGCTCACATGCTTCATACAGATTCTCAGTCTTAAACTGCTTAAATATGCTAATCTCTATTCTCAGTTGTGTTGATTTAGCAGAGGGGAGAATTTCTCCAGAAATCGTGTGGCCATGTCTTCCTAAGTGAGAATGCTCCCCATGGGGTATGGATTGCATCCAACCCCTCGTTTTTTCCCTCAAAGAAAATGGGAACAAACGCAACCTAATTGTCTCATTGGGTACCCCATTCATTTTAATTGTGTCAGTTATCTGTAAGAATATTCTTAAGTGAATGTCTGGATCCTCTACAGTCGATCCCTCATATTGGTTTTGTTGTACCATGTTGATAATGGCAGGTTTTAATTCAAAATTGTTAGCGTCAATTGGTTGGTACGTAATCCCAGAATAATTATTGTCAATGACGGGTTTAAAGTGGTCTCAAATTGGTACCTGAAGCATGTTGTCTTCTCTGTTTTCAGCTATGACTGCTACCTGACGTTGGTTGTTCTCTCTGTTTTCAGCTGCGACTCTTACCTGACGCTGGTTGTTCTCTCTATTTGCAGCTGCCATTGTTGCCTACTTACCTTTTCAATTTTTATCTCTTTTTTTAGTCTTCTTGTTGTGCACTCTATTTCAGGATCAAACAAGAGTGAATCGAGACTTAAAGATAGTCTCATTCACTTCCAAGTACCGAAATTAAAAAAAAAACACAATAAGAATCAAATAAACGCAAAAAGTAAACAAATAAAATAAAAAAATCCAAATTAAAATTAGGTTTAGTTTGTAATAGTATTAATGTGAATTAAATTCCCAATCCCCGGCAATGGCGCCAAAAACTTATTGTGATATTAATAGTATTGGTAGATGATAAGTATGAGTATCGAACCCACAGGGATTGGAATCTAATTTATACTAAGTACTATAATTACTAACCCTAACTTTATCAAGAAACATGATCTAAATTTAAAGTAAATGGAAAGTTAAAAACAAAAACAAGAAAGAAACTAAATGATTTTTATCGCAAGATCGGTGATAAGATGAATTCTAGAGTCTGATTTCACCTAGCTATCCACTATGCATTTGTGATGCAAATTAACTATTATTCAATTTCTAATTTTATAAGCCCAGAATCCTAAAGTATTCCACTCACTCTCCCGAACAATAGTGAAAAGAATATTAATTACCGATTTCGATATACCTATAAAAATCTAATAATTAATAATTCATTATGTCTTGTGATTCTTTATTAACAGTTTTCAAAGAACTATAGATTCTCCTGAACTCTACAATTTCCAAGATTATATTTTTCAGGTCCTATTCAAAATCTCTCTCTCCCGAACAATAGATTCTAAATATACAATCATCCAATTTGTGGCCAGCAAATAAGAAGCATTAAGCACAAGAAAATATAAATAAACTAAATGAAAATTTCATAAAAGTTATTTGGCAATCAATACATAGTCTCAAGCATTAGGCTACATCATACTCTAGATTGAACCAATAAACTATTAGTTCACAACATAATGATAATTAGAAGAGTTTGAAGAATAAAATAAACAGTAAAACCCGAATCAAATTCCTTGTGTTTCCGAACTTCACCACCTTGTCTCCTTCCTTTGTGCTTCAATCTCTTCTTTTTGAATGTCTTAGTTTTTGTCTTTTGAACTTTGTTGTTGTGTCTAATCTCCTTCTTTAGGGTTTTTGGACGTGATGTTCTATTTACAGGAAACCCTAGGGTCCTATTTCATTTGAAATACAACTTCCTGAAGATTCTGAAAAATCATTGCGGCATCGCGAAGCCAAAAATTGGCGTCGCGACGCCAAACTCTCAGGATGTCTCTATTAGTCACATTGGGCGGCGCGGCGCCAGAAGGTGGGAGTCGCGGCGCCACCCCTTTTTCCAGGATAAATATTTTCAGCTCGTTTCTGCTTTTCCCACGTGCTTCTGTCGCATCTGTAAGCTCCCAAAACCCGTACAATTGTCCAAAATCCATGCTCTAATGCTCTATATCAATAAAACACCAAACAACTCCAAAATACATTAAATTACAAGGAATCTAGCAAAATAATAAGCTGATGATGCATGAATATGTGTGTATAAATCACATTTATCAATAGCATTGATTTTGTGTGAGATCCTCCACACTTTGATGCCATGTATGTCAGAAACCTTTCATGGTCTGACCTTTAGATGTTTGTTGGGTGTGGACCGATGCACTCGTTAATCAAATACGAATCAAGATAGAATATGTTGGCACGTATGTATACTATAAGGGGTTTAGGTATCCATGTAAGTAAGTCACGAATCTGAAAACTTTGGCCAAAGTCGATCACCTAGGGTGGATTGCATCAATTGTAAAGAATTATAGACAAGTCGACATGAGATGTGTGCCTCCGAAATTTGACGGTATATTCTATATTTCTTAAGCACAACTTGGATAGCCTACGACGGAGGGATTGTTAAACATATGTGATGACATCTACTTGTATAGTTCATAAAGATCATTAGTGTTCTTCGCGAATTCGGAGGTGGCCAAATTGCGTATATATTAGCTAGGCTTATATGACGAATGTGTCTGAACGAAGCGAGTCCCAATATGAAGTGTACTCATTGAGCACTTGGGTAGCCGATTATTTTTGATAAAATATAATATTCAATATTATAATTATCAACTAAGATAATCAAATATTATTGGATAATATTGATTATTTACTTTGACCTAATTGGATTATTTCAATATTTACACAAGGGCTTTATCGTAATTTCATAATTATCTCTACCATTTGAGGATATTATGGTAATTGAAACTATGTAATTATAGTTATTTTGGCTTGATTTAATTGGATTAAATCAAAGTGGCTAACATTGAACTAATCCATTTCATAATCTTTGTCTTGATTTAATTGGATTAAATCAAAGTGGTAGACAAAGGTGATTAGTCACACCTAAGTATACATATTTGGACAACTTAGATTAAGCCCACATAAAAGTTGATTAGAACTTTTATTAATTAAAAATTTCCTAAGTTTTGCTATAAATAACAAGCTTTATGAAGGTTTTAATTAAGATTAAGAAAGGTAAATACAAGCAATTCTTGGAGAAATTAGCCTAAGTTAGAGAAGTGTTTAGAGAAGTTTTGTGAGGTCTCTACAACATTTCATCTAGGAGAAATCAAGATTGGATATTGGAGTGAAGCTTGCTAGCATTGGAATGAAGATTGGATATTGGAGTCAAGCTTGCAAACCTTGGAAGTTCTTCAACCATTTCAAAAAAGATAATGAGATTGGATCTTTGCATCAATATTACAGGTAAGTTTGAACTTCTCTTAAGCTATGTTCTTCATTAGTGAGAGATATAGTGATGAATTATGTATTGGATGTATGATTACATAGCTCAAAGTTTAGATAAAGCTAATAAATTGTGTTAGGATGCTTTGAAAGTATAAACATAATATACTTGTTAATTTGGTCAAATATGTTCATGTTTAATAAGAGTTTGGAACTCTAAATTAAAGCTTAGAGATACAGATACCATTCTAGAATCACTTGACCACCTTTGGGTGAATTAGAATTGTTCATGAGATATTTCTTAGTTGGATTCTAAATTGGTTTGTGTTTTGATTCAAAAAAAAAAAAAATATATATATATATATATGTATTTAGAATACAAATATTTTAGTTGTATAACATGTGTTATGGTTAGTTTTGATGTTAAAATTGGTTGTAAGGTGTATTGAAATGATATGAGAAAATTGGAAGTGATTAGGATTGATTTGAAGGTTGAAATTGATCACTGTCTATGATAGCGTCACGACTCTGACCTTCTAGCATCGCGACACCGAGCATCAGACCTAGGAGCGTCGCAACTCCCACTCTTCTGCATCGTGACGTCGGGACATTCAGCTCTCGCAGTTGCTCTCGAATTTTGGAGCGTCTCGACTCTCAATGCTCCGCGTCACGACTCTGAGGGCTGATGAACACTGAAACTTTATTTTCTCTGTTCTGTAGTTTCCGAACTTCGATTTAGTCCCCGAATTTTTCCTACAGACTCGTATCGGAATGTAGTTTTCATTAAAATATTTTAAAATATACATATCCTTGATATCCATGACTTAGACCCACCTCCATTGCACGGGGCACCGATCCGACCCTAGTGGTTCCACATCTGCCCCAACATTTATGCCATATATGGTGTGACCAAAAATAGACATTAATATTTTGGCACCGTCTGTGGAGATATTCAGCTCTTTCAGTCGCTCTCAAACTTTGGAGCGTCTCGACTCCCAATATTTAAATAGAATATCTAAATATTTATTTTACTTTAATTATGACAAATTATTATTTGTCCATTTGTTAAGATCATAAGGTGACACTTGGAACCATGACTTATTGACAAGTGTCAAGATCTTATTAAATCCACCAAATTCGATATTTGATCGATGGTGTGGATTTAATTGAAATACTTTATGTATTTATATTATTTATTTAATTTGTTAAATATAAAATATTTGATTTTATATATAATATTTAATATTTAATATTAAGTAAATAAAAAAATATCTTATTTGTTTTATGTTAACCAATTGGCAAGTGATACATGACAAGTAACTTATTACTTGCTATAACAAGTCACTTGTAGATTAAATGAAAAGCAAATCTTCATTTGATACTTGCTATCAAGGGTCATGGTAACTTGTTACACATTATCAAAGGTCAATTGGTTTATGTAAGAAATAACAAGAAACAAAACAAAAAATGAAACATTATGGGAGCATTCGGCCATGGTGTATGATTGGGAGAGAAAAATATTTTCTTTGTTCCTAGGTGTTAAAGATTGATCATGAAGATAAAAGATGAAAAGCTATTGATTCCTTTAAGTTTCTTCTTCAAAGTTCAAGCTTAACTGCTTCTTTTTCCATATGAAGTTGACTAGTCTTAAGTGTTGTGAAACTTGTTTAAACAAGCTTTGAAAAATCTCTCATATGATAACCGGAAGTTTCGTCAAGTCGATTCGATGTGTGGATAGGCTTAGAGGTAACCGGAGATGGTTCGTTTTCCAGATTGAGCTCATAGAAGGTATACATGGTATATTATTCCTTATATCTACATGTTTCTTTTAATTGTGTAAAGGAAAAATTTTAAAAACCCATAAAGATCGATTATGATCCTTCGTGTGTTTTTTCTAGATAATTCATTTTACGATCGTAGTCATGCAAATGAAAACTATTTCTCACCTTCACTACACCCACTGAAGATCCATCTCTCCCATTATAATCCACATGGATCATCCGGGGGTACCACAACAGACAAAAAGACTATCATAGATAGTTAGCTTTGACACCCTAATAAATAGCCATATATCACCAGGCCAATTAGAGTCTGACACGTGGAGCATCTTGGGTAGGGATTGCAAAGGAGGAGTGCATAATGGCTTTTGAAAGAGCGCTCCACGTGTTTTTTCTATCTAGAACCCCTTGGTCATAAGAAAGAGTCGTTCTACCCCCTCATTCATAATTCATTTGAGGAGTGCACGTGATCCCATCAATTTGAACCAATATTAAATCGTCAAGTGTTCGTGTTTTACCTTCAATATTTGAATATCTCCCGAAATCTCTAAATTATCCATACCTAAGGAGGGGTTGGGTGAATCTTAACCCTACACGTGTCTCAAAACACCCTAAATATCCTTAGAGACACTTAAATAAATGTCCAGTTTATTTTTTATTTTTAAGTCAAGTAAGTTTTATCCAACAATTCTTAAGCTCTTTTATCTGAAAAATATGAACACTTCTTCATTACTAAACTAAGTTTCACCTTCGTCATTGCTTAACTTGACCGTCGAAATGTCATCGCCCAACATCCTCCCGATATCGTCCTTAACGGTTTTTCACTGTTTTGCAGGGTAAGTTTTCCAAGTTATCCAGAATATTTCCATGATCCTTGCTATCAGACCATTTCCTTCCTAAATAGTTTAACCCACGAATATTTATATTCCATATATGGTGTGACCAAAAATAGACATGGAGACTAATAAGAAGCGATTCCTTGAAAAAATACATATAGGGTTACTTTTAGTAAGAAATCGCCTTATTTGCCTACCAATAAGTATTTTTATTTTAATTCGCTTTAGACACCAGAGAACTTCTCCAAACTAGAGGGAAAAAAACTAGTTTTGTTGACTTTGTGCACCATGTCAGCCTAAAACGAAGAAAGAAAAAACCATGATTGAAAGGAAAAATCTTCCATATCATAATTGGAATTATGAGAAACTAAGAAACCGAGAGAGAGAGTTTGAAGAAAATATTGTTTTTCTTCCTCTTAAGGTGAGAACATATGTTGCCTTTATATAGGCTTACAAGCTCGGATATTTCGGAATATATCCGTTACAATATTATGGTAATAATGTACAATTAATTACAAAATCAATTATAATCAATTGACCTAATTACAATTGATTATAATTGGCAACATATCTTGCCATATCTTAACACCCCCTTCAAACTCAGGGTGGTAGTAAGGGAACCAGCTTGAGTTTGGAAACAAGAGTGAGAAAGCGGTTGGGAAGAAATGACTTAGTGAAAATATTCGCCAATTGGTCAGCGGATCGAAGATAAATCAACCGAATAGTGCCCTGAATAATATGTTGACGTAAGAAGTCACAATCAATCTTGATATGTTGGTTCGTTCATGAAAGACATCATTATGAGCGATTTGAATAGCACTCTGGTTGTCACAGTAAAGTCTGATAGAAGGTGGTTGAGGGGCACCAATATCCTCCAACAGCCATCGTAACCATAATAGCTCGGCTGTAGTATCAGCAAGAGCCCTATACTCAGCCTCGGTACTAGAACGAGCAACAATGGTCTGTTTCTTACTACGCCAAGATATAAGAGAGTCACCGAGAAATAGGCAATAGCCAGTGGTGGATCGACGATCGGTAGGATCACCCGCCCAATCTGAGTCTGAATAAGCACGAAGCTCAATGGAAGAATGGGTGGAGAAGTGAATACCATAGAAGAAACTGCCCTTAAGATAGCAAAGTATACGTGGCATAGCAGCATAATGTGTGGAACGAGGAGCAGCCATGAACTGACTAACAATGTGAACAGCATAAGCAATATCAGGTCGAGTCATTGTAAGATAAATTAGGCTACCAACTAATTGACGGTAGAGAGTAGGATCATCCAGAGAGGTTCCATCCATAGGGGTAAGCTGAACATTATACTCAATGTGGGTATGAGCTGTCTTGCTGTCGGTCAGACCAGCTCAAGAAATGAGTTCATAGGCATATTTTTCTTGTGAGAGATAATATCCATCATCAGATGAGGTAACTTCAAGACCGAGAAAGTAGCTCAGAATACCGAGATCTTTCATCTCAATTGGCTACTAAGAGACAGCTTGAGATCAGTGATTTTAGAAGTATCATCACCAGTAAAAACCATGTTGTCAATATAAATGAGTAACAAAATAATATCGTTATCAGATTTACGAATAAATAAAGCCTAGTCATATGGGCTGGAGGTGAAATCAAGCTGATGAATAACAGTACTAAATTTGTCAAACCATGCCCGAGGAGCTTATTTCAGACCATAGAGAGCTCGTCGTAGGCGGCACACTTTGTTTGATGGATGAGAAAGACCAGGAGGTGGTTTCATATACACTTCTTCAGAAAGATCACCATTGAGAAACGCATTCTTGACATCCATTTGAAATAAACTCCATTTCCGAACAGCAACAATAAGTTACGGACTGATGTGAGATGAGCAACTGGAGCAAAGGTTTCCTCATAATCAACCTCATATTCTTGTGTAAAACCTTTGGCAACAAGACGTGCTTTATAACGTTCAACAGAGCCATCTGAACGAGTTTTAATCTTATACACCCATTTACACCTCACAAGAGTCTTACTAGCAGAAAGGTCAACTAAGTCTCAAGTATCGATCTTGTCCAACGCATGTAATTCTTCGTGCATAGCTTGCTGTCAATGAGGATCAATAGATGCTTCTTTATAGGACTGTGGTTCATATAAGGAAACAATAGCAGAGAAACAGTGATATCGGTTAAGATAATGAGGATGATGGCTTACTCAAGTAGGATAACGAGGGGAGGATGCATCAAGGTGGCTTTCTATCTTAACAGGAGCAGTAGTAGGATCAGCAGACGAGGCGTCATCAGGAGCAGGCACGAAAGTATATTGGTCATCGGTAGGCTCGCCCATGTGTCCTGCATCATCATTATTGGGAAATAACTATATAGAGGGGTTAGTAAATAATGGAAGGTGGGAGGAGGAAGACACTGTGAAGTCGGAAAGAGATGAAAACATTGTGTGTTCCTAGAAGACGACATGACGAGAGATTCGAAGTTTTTGTGACACAGGATCCCAACAACGATAGCCTTTCTGTACGATACCATAACCTAGAAAACAACATAATCGAGCATGAGGTTCTAACTTGTGATGTTCAGTTGGAGGGAGAAGGACAAAGCATGCACACCCAAAAACTTTAAGGAGCTCATAGGAAGGTGAAATACCATGCAAGCAATCATATGGAGACTTGTGGACTACAGCAGAGGGTACTCGATTGATAATATATACGGCTATGAGGGCAGCCTCACCCCAAAATTTCTCAGGGCAAGAGGATGAAATGAGCATAGATCGGACTGTATCTAGAATATGGCGATGTTTACGTTCAACTCGTCCATTTTGTTGAGATGTATATGGACATGATCGTTAGACTAGTATATCATGATCGGTGAGGAATGATTGAAGCTTAGAGTCAAGATATTCCATAGCATTGTCGGTGCGTAGTATTTTGATGGTTTTGGAGAATTGAGTTTTGACCATTTTGGCAAAGTCAATGTAAAACTGGGGAAGTTCAGACCGCTGTTTCATGAGAAATATCCAGGTAAAACGCGAATAATCATAAATGAATATCACAAAATATCTCCCTCATAGTGGGTGTAGGTGAGGGACCTCATATATCAGAATGAATTAAATCAAAATGAGCAGTCGAAGTACACTGATTATTATTAAAAGACAAAGCTGTTTGTTTGCCAAACTGACAAGAAACACAATGTAAATCTTTGACTGTAATAGAACCTAAAGACCCATTGGAAATCAAAGGACAAAGTTTACTTAAGGAAGCATGATCGAGATGCAGATGCCAGAGATGAAGAGAAGAAGAGGTAGTTACAGCACATAACTGGGAGATACGAGCGGAAGGAAGATGCAGGGAAGTGAGCTCAAACAGACGTCCAATTCTACGGCCTGTCCCAAGAATCTGTCCCGTCTGCGGATCCTGTACACGATAACCATTGGAAGAAAAAATGAGTTCAAGGCCAAGTTCACACAATTGTCCAATAGAGATAAGATTAAATGTAAGTTTGGGAATTAAAAAAGTGTTGGGTAGTGTGAGTGTAGAGGTAGTAATTTGTCCAGTTTGACTGACATTCATCTGTGAGCTGTCAGCAGTATGTATCGGCGGTGCAGTTGTGTTTAGATCCAAGGTGGAGAAAAAGTGAGGTTGAGAAGTCATGTGATTACAAAAACCAGAATAAAAAAACCAAGAGGAATTACCTGAAGTAGTAGACAAGGCAGTAGAAGTATCGGGATGAATGGAAAGTATTTTTCTAATAAGGGATTCTAAGTTACCAGTAGGTATGGGAGAGGAAGAAAGGATACTGACGTCATTGGCGGCAGCAGCAGCTATCACAGGCCTCGAAGGTTGACCGGGTCGGGGAGGACGAGTGGGGCAATGTTCAATTGTGTGTCCAGATATCTTGTAGTAGTGGCAATCCATCTTAGTGGGGCAATGGGATGCAACATGGCCTTTTTCTTGCATTTGTGACATTCAGTAAGGCTACATTCAGTTGAAGTATGGCCAGATTTATTGCATGTACGACATATCTTAGGACCACCGCTGAAGTAGTGTTTGTTGGCAGCGGCAAGCACGGTATCATCTCGAGGAGGCTTAAGTAACCCCAATATGGTTTCATCAGACAATAAGCGAGAGACAACAGCCTCCAATGTAGGCAGGGGAGTCTGATGTAATAAAGAAGCTCTGCAAGATTCAAAGTCATCAGTAAGAGCCATAAGAAATTGAATTAACCTCATTCGCTCACGGTGTGCAGTATATTTGGCCGCATCAATAGCACAATCCATCGGAGGTTCTGAAAGAGCAAGTTGATCCCAAACAGCCTCCATTTTAGGAAGAAAGCTGGTAATAGGCTGACCTCTATCATGTTTTAAATTATGCAACTCTTCCCACAATTGGTACTGACTAGAGAGATCAGAGGTAGTGTATCACATTTCAAGTAAATCACATACTTCTTTGGCAGTGTCATAGCGCCCAAATTGGTGGTGTATAGAGGGAGTAGAAGTATTTCGAAACCATGTCAGAATCTGGTGATTCTTACTATCCCAATCCTCAAGACAATCCGCAAACTTTTCATCAGGCTCATCAACACTCTGTTTGGGGAGCTTATTATTGCATGTAACATAGCGCCATAACTTTCGGCCTTCGAGAAAACCGCCCATCCCCTGAACCCATAGACTGTAGTTCGAACCTGTGAGAATGGTAGGAATGGGCTGCATAATATCATATTTTTCCATTTGTAAAATTTCAGAGAGGTCCTTAGAAAATTTTCAAAAAAGCCCTCAAGGTTTGGAAATTTCAGAAAACTAAGTGAAGTTTTACAAATCTAACACTTTAGTCCAAATCAACAACAAGAATCTGACTCGGAGCGACGGTGATGGAATCAGAAGCAGGAAAGGATGAGAAGTGCAAGGTGGTGGTCGTGGAGCTCCACTCGCCACATTGGAAGGGTAAAACCGGCGGTTGGTGGTGGCAATAGGGCATGGACGGCAAAATTGGAGGCTCCAAGTATGGGACTTTTGGTCGTGGGCTGAATGGGAGTTGAATGGTGGTGGTTGTAAAATTTCAACGGTGGGCGTGCAAGCTCGCCGGAGATGGAGGAATTGATGGCGGTCGTGGGTGGAGGAGAGTTTCTGCCGTGGGTGGTGGTGTGGGTGGTTAGGGTTTTGGTGGCTAGGGTTTGTAGTGATTAGTGATTGGAAAAGAAAGCTAATGTGGAGTGTTTGGGAACAAGGATAAGGAGGACCTGGAGTGGAACAACTTCACAATGGACTGTTTGGAAACAGTAACTGAGGGATTAACCTAGGCGTCTGATACCATGTGAGAAACTGAGAAACTGAGAGAGAGAGTTTGAAGAAAATATTGTTTTTCTTCACCTTAAGGTGAGAACATATGTTGCCTTTATATAGGCTTACAAGCTCGGATATTTCGGGAATATATTTGTTATAATATTATTATAATAATGTACAATTAATTACAAAATCAATTATAATCAATTGACTTAATTACAATTGATTATATTGGCAACATATCTTGCCATATCTTAACAGGAACCCACATTATCGAACTGAGTGATTAATTGTATGTGAAGCTCGTTTTAATGTATTATATATACAGAAACAATGAGAAGAAAATATCATCTCTCAAGAGTCAAAGTGGTCAAATATACAAGTCAATCTACGACCTCTTTGATGAGTTACCTGGAAACATATATCTTGCCATATCTTAACAGGAACCCACATTATCGAACTGAGTGATTAATTGTATGTGAAGCTCGTTTTAATGTATTATATATACAGAAACCAATGAGAAGAAAATATCATCTCTCAAGAGTCAAAGTGGTCAAATATACAAGTCAATCTACGACCTCTTTGATGAGTTACCTGGAAACACCATGCCCCTTATGTTCATTCTAATGATATATAAGAGCTAGTGGTAAAAATGAAACCAACGTGTTAAAAACCTCATCATCCTTATCTTCTACCACAAAATAAAGTCGTTTTTCTTTTTCTTTTTTGGTTAAAATAATGTGGTTTTTTTGTGTGGATTTGAAGTTTTTATGTTTCATATCTTACTGATTTGTTGTAAGAGTGATAAGTGTGGTTTATATCCACTTATTATGGCATCTTTAGCCTATTATTTTGTTATGTTTCGTGTCATTTGATGTCATTTATAGTTTATTTTATGTTTTATTTGTAGGAGCATTAATACATGAATCTTGGATATTTTCACGTGTTTTGGGACCATACGGATGCATTGGACACGTACGAGAGCATAGGAAAAAGAATGCGAGAACCAGTGAGAAAATTATTACTGGCATCGCGACGCCCAAGACCTGGCGCCGCAGCGCCAGCGAGAAGACCAGTATCCCAGCCAAAAGACCGAGACCAAGGCGCCGAGGCCCCACCTACTCACGCCGCAGTGCCAAACAAATTCCATACAAAATGCCAGACGAGGGCGCTGTGGCGCCCATTTAGAGAGCCACAGCGCTGCGGGGATAAACGCGCATGTTCCAGACTTCAATTTTTATGGTTTTTAAGATACCCAATGACTTCAGGGCTCCACTATAAATACATTAGTTCGCCCAAGATAAAGGAGGAGGCTAATACACAGCACAAAACACCAAAACATATATTTTTAGAGATCCAATGAGGAGGATTGAAGAGCGACAAGAGGAGACGAAGGCGGTGATGTCCGAAGAGGAAGAGATTCAATTCGGGTTTTATCTTCTTGTTTCTTTCTTAGAACTCTAATGATTTCCATTAGATTCATGACTTATTTTCATTGTTTTTTTCTTTTGTCATGAACTAAACTCCTTAATTCTGGAGAATGATGTAACTGATGCTTGAACCATGTATTGTTTGCTAATTTTGTTATAAAGTTTTATTGATTTATTTATATTCTTTTGAGTTTAATGCTTTGTGTTTGCTGGCCACAAATATGATATATATGTTTAGAATCTATCACTCGAGAGAGGGGATTTTGAATAGATCTAGAGAATATAGCCTAGGATTTTATAGAGTTCGAGAGAATCTGTAGTCCTTTGAAGTCATTAATATAGAATCACAAAGCGTAAAGAGTTGTTAACTATTGGATTTTTATGGAGATATCAAAGTTTATAGTTGATGATATTTTCACTCGGCACTCGAGAGAGGGATTGGATATTTTAGGAATCTTGACTTATAAACAATATAACTGAACAAGGATTAATTGGTATGACAAATGCATAGGCGACAGCTAGGTGAAATCAGGATCCAGAATCTCTATCGTATTAGTTCCTCCTATCTAATTATTTTTATATTTAATTATTAAAATCTTTATTATTTGCTTTCTAAATAAAGTTAGGATTATCAATTGTTGTATTTAGTGTGAGTTAACACAATCCATGTGGGTTCGACACTCTTCACTCATATTTATACTAAAACTTGACACCGTACATTTGCGGTACGATATAAAATATCATAACAAGTTTTTGGCGCCGTTGCCGGGGATTGTTTGTTTAATTCACATTAATACTACTACCAAGTAATTTTAGCTTTAATTTATATTTATATTTTTATTTTTTATTTTTAGTTTATTTTTGTTTTGTATTTATTTTTTGTTTTTTATTTTGTTTATTGATTTTTTTTTTCTTTGGTGCTTCTGTGAATGCGAAAATCCACAAGTCTCGACTCGCTCCTGTTTGATCCTGAAATAGAAAGAACAGCGAGGAGACTAAGGAAAGGAAAAAAATTGAAAAAGAAGCAATGGCAGCTGAAAGCAGAGAAATCAACCCACGTCAGGTGGCAATAAGAGATCACTTCAAGCCGATCATTGATGATACATATTCTGGGATTGCCCATCAACCAATCAACACCAATAATTTTGAGTTATAACCTGCATTGATCAACATGGTACAAAGAAATCAGTTTGGAGCTTCAGCTGTAGAGGATCCCAACTTGCATTTAAGGATGTTCCTGGAGATCGCAGATATAAAGATGAATGGTGTGAGTAAAGAGGCTATCAGACTACGCTTATTCTCATTCTCTTTACGGGATAAAACGTGTGATTGGCTTCAGTCAATACAGACGGGGAGTATTATGACATGGCAGGATATGGCCACAAAATTTCTTGAGAGGTTTTTTCCACCAGTTAAATCAGCTCAACTGAGGGCAGAGATCTGTATATTTAAGCAGCTGGAGACTGAGACTTTGTATGAAGCACGGGAGCGATTTAAAGATCTATTACGAAGATGGCCACAACACGATTATGCAGACTGGGTACAGATTCAATTGTTCTATAATGGGCTGAATGGTTCAAATAGAACTGTGGTTGATGCGGCAGCTGGGGGAGCTCTATTCAAGAAATCAGCTGAGGATGCCTACAATCTATTAGAAGAAATGGCCATTAACCATTTTCAATGGCCAAATGAACGTGCTACTGTGACCAAAGTGGCTGGAATATATGAAGTAGACCCTCTTGTGGCACTTACAGCTCAAATTTCCACCATATCTACTCAAGTAGGAGCCCTGAAAAATCCACAAGTACCATCTATTGAATCAGCGGCAGCTACAAATATGCAGTTATTGGAAGGAAACCCGAACTTTGAACAAGTCCAATATATGAACAATCGGAACTTCAACAACTATAGAGGAAATCAGGTGCCTAACTATTATCATCCAAACCTGTCATATGCTAATACAGAGAATGCCTTGCAACATTCATCTGGTTTCGACTTTCAAAGAGCTGAGCAGAAATCATCCTTGGAAGATTTCATGAGCATGTTTTTGCTAATACTTCAGCGAGGTTTGAGAAGAATGAGTCAAGGTTAGACAATATTGAGACACACATGGAAAATATCGGAGCAACAATGAAGTCCTTAGAAACACAGATTTGGCATATTACTTCCTCCATGACCAAACAGCAGTAAGGGGTATTTGGATCAACTACCACAGTTGTCAAGCTATCTGTTTCATGTCAAAGCAGCTAGTTGATACAAAAGAAGAAGCTACCATGACCACCATTTGGGTGGTTGCGTCTGGCTGAAGACGTTAAACTTAGGGCTAGCGGGGAGGCAACCCTTGCATTTATTTGTTTTTATTTTATTTTTAATTTTGATTTTATTGTGTGTTATTGTTTATTTATTCGTTTTGCATGCTGTTTATGTAGGTATCACGAGACACACAAAGCCTGCGCAACCAAATTCTGACCAGCAGGAGCTTGATCAACTCCATGCACGGTAGTGTTGTTCCTCACTCTTGTTCTTTATTTTTTATCTTACATTGAGGACAATGCAAGTTTTAAGTTTGGGGGTGTGTGCATGTTATTTATTTCTTTTAAGTTAAATATATATATATATATATAATTTATTTGTTTTTAGTCCTAGATAGTAAAGCATAAATCATATGATGAATTTTGTTTGTTTATGAGTGAAATTTTAGAAACAATAAGTGCCCAATTTACTTTTATATGATGCCTTGAGTAGTTGATCTATGTTAGACTCGTAAGCACTCAATTATAGGTTTTTAGCAGTGAAAACTTAAGTAGTTGACAAGGTGACTAGTTGAAGAAATTTCATGTCGATGAATGACCGTTTGCTTAGATGTCTATCTTGATTTTCTAGTGTTATGATGTATGGTATGGATAGAAATAAAAGAAAAAAAGTCTCTAAAGAAATAAAATAAACCACCTATAACCGATAAGCGTGAAGCTACCCATGGGCGAGTATTAGGACCACCATGAGGAGAAATGCTACCTTAAAGGGTAGGTGAGTTGAAAAAAAAATAAAAAAATGAGAAAAGCAAAAAAAAAAGACAAGAAAAAAAAAGAAAAAAAAAATCATATCATACTGAGCACAAAATAAAGCAACTACAGAGCTTAATTGAGATATCTAGGTTGGTTTGACCCATCGATCTCAATTTTTAAACAAAATCATTAAGTTGGCTTACTTAGGAATCAAACTGTGAATGAACCTTTACACACACACACTGTAAGTCTAGCTTAGATGATTTACTCAAGAATTTGGATTTGAGTCACATTGCGTACTTTGAAGGTTCTTTAATTTCATTATTAAGCTTTCTTTGAGGATAATTTCATGCGTAACTATCGGGACTATGCTTTTGTTATTTTTATATTTTTGCATGATTGTGTGTGAATGACGTTTGTGGGTATCGTCGTTGTAAGCCCTCACGAGACTATAACTCGTCCACTAGGATTGCCTAGGGGTTTAAAGGCTTGTTACTTACGCTAAATGCTATCGTGATCCCTACGAAAGGCGCTTAGTTAATTTAGTTATTTTTATTTGTTTATTTGTATTTAGTTTTTTTATTTTGTCTTTTGCTCGAGACTAGCAAAATCTTAAGTTTGGGGGTGTTTGATAAGTGTGGATTATATCCACTTATTATGGCATCCTTAGCCTATTATATTGTTATGTTTCGTGCCATTTAATGTCATTTATAGTTTATTTTATGTTTTATTTGTAGGAGCATTAATACATGGATCTTGGGACATTTGCACGTATATTGAGACCATACGAATGCATTGGACATGTACGAGAGCATAGGAAAAAGAATGCGGGAACCCGTGAGAAAATTATTACTGGCGCCGCAGCGCCAGCGAGAAGACCAGTGTCCCATCCAAAAGACCGAGACCAAGGCGCCGAGGCCCCACCTACTCGCGCCGCAGCGCCAAATGAATTCCATACAAATTGCCAAGACGATGGCATTGTGGCGCCCATTTAGAGAGCCACAGCGCTGCGGGGATAAACGTACATGTTCCAGACTTCAATTTTTAGGGTTTTTAAGATACCCAATGACTCCAGGGCTCCACTATAAATACATTAGTTCGCCCAAGATAAAGGAGGAGGCTAATACACAACACAAAACACCAAAACACATATTTTTAGAGATCCAAGGAGGAGGATTGAAGAGCGATAAGAGGAGACGAAGGCGGTGACGTCTGAAGAGGAAGAGATTCAATTCGGGTTTTATCTTCTTGTTTCTTTCTTAGAACTCTAATGATTTCCCTTAGATTCATGACTTGTTTTCATTGTTTTTATCTTTTGTCATGAACTAAACTCCTTAATTCTGGAGAATGATGTAACTGATCCTTGAACCATGTATTGTTTGCTAATTTTGTTATGAAGTTTTATTGATTTATTTATATTCTTTTGAGTTTAATGCTTTGTGTTTGCTGGCCACAAATATGATGATATATGTTTAGAATCTATCACTCGAGAGAAGGGATTTTGAATAGATCTAGAGAATATAGCCTAGGATTTTATAGAGTTTGAGAGAATATGTAGTCCTTTGAAGTCGTTAATATAGAATCACAAAGCGTAAAAAGTTGTTAACTATTGGATTTTTATAGAGATATCGAAGTCAATAGTGTTGGAAAAATGCTCACTAGTAAGCATTTTGTGGTACAATTTTAAGAATGGTCCACTTCGAGTTAGTGGTTGTTTTTGAGTGATTCGGATACTCCTCCAAGAGTAGTTCGGAATGGTATATTCATATGCTTAAAATGGTGTTTGGGTGAATGAGAAATTGTTGCTCCAAGTTCACCCATTGGTGTTGGAAAATAAAGAGAAATTAGTTTGTCCCACATGGGAAAGCTAATAAAGGAAAATTGTGTTTATATATGATTGCTAATATGTAGATGGGTAAGTATTATAAGGATAGAGGCTCTCTCTACGTGCGTGCGCAGGGGGTACAAATCAAAATCTGATCAGGCATGACTCATGTGCACCCGCACGTCCTGCGGACACGAATGCCGGACCAAATTGTGCGGGCCCGGCCCAGCCCGCAAGCTTCCTTATTTTTTTTTCCAAACTTTTTGAAGTTCCATAACAGTTAAATTAATTCTATTAATTAACTTGGTGGTTACTTCAAATGAAAGGCCTCCCACTAATGTGATTTAATTGGCATGTTTATTTTCTTTTAATATGGGCAGTGTTTTTTCATTTTTTTAGGGATAAGCCAGAACAAATTTTTGAGGTTTTCTTTGTTGTTTTTGTTGAGAGAGTTTGAACACTTCGTGATTCGTTTGAAGGCGATTTTGGTGGTGCCCATTTTATTTTATTTCCATTGCATCCTGGGAAACAAACGTCTCGCGTTCTACTGCACCATTCGGTAGGGGACGAATTTGTTTTAAGGAGATTGTTGTTGCATCAAAAAGTCTCGGAATCCTCATTGTTTTCTTCTTGCTGGTTCGGTACTGCACTCCATTTCCTGTCGCTGGTTCGTTGCTGCACCACCGTTTTCTATTATCCAGAGACTGTTTTACTTTTATTATTCTTGTTGTATTTATTTTGCCAATCATGTTTTGTGTTTACTGTTTGTTCAGATTCCTTGTAAGAACACAGTAACCAAATATTTTATAATAGTCTTAAAACAAATTCGATCTGTGGATATGGAAAACAGTCGAAACACAGTTGATCCGAACATGACAGCCTCTTCGGCTGGCCAAAATATTGCAGATTATTCTAGCAGAAATTCATGCAGAGGGGATGGTATTAAGTGAAACCTTCCAAGTAGCCTCGATAATTGAAAAACTACCACCTGGTTGGAAAGCTTTCAAGCATTTTTAAAGCATAAGCGAAAAGAAATGAACATTGAAGACATGGTTCTTAAGCTTAGAATTGAGGAAGATAACAGAGTATCTGACAAGAGAGGAATAACTCATGAGGCCAAAGCAAATGTTGTTGAACATGGCCATAAAAACAATAACCCTAAGAACAAAGGGTCAAAGATGGGCCATAAAGGAGGAATTTCCAAGAAATCCAAATTTCAAGGAAGATGCTTCAACTGTGACAAAATGGGTTACAAGTCTTCTGAGTGCAGACTGCCGAAGAAGAAAAAGAATCAAGAGGCTAATATGATGGAAAACATGACTCAAGATGTTTCAGACATTAACCTTTCTGCTGTGGTTTCTGAGGTGAATCTGGTGGGTTCTAACCCAAGAGAGTGGTGGATTGACAGTGGTGCCACTCGACATGTGTGCTCAGATAAGAGTATGTTCTCTTCTTTTGAGCCTGCTGGTAATGGGGAAAAAATATACATGGGAAATTCAACAACATCTGAGATTAAAGGTCAAGGCAAGTTGATTTTGAAGATGACCTCTGGGAAAGAGTTGACTTTGAACAACGTTTTGTATGTACCAGAATTACGGAAGAATCTTGTGTCTGGATCACTTCTGAACAAGCACGGATTCCGGATGGTGTTCGAGTCTGATAAAGTAGTTTTGACTAAAAATGGCATGTATGTGGGAAAAGGGTATGTAACTGATGGGCTCTTTAAGCTCAATGTAATGGTTGTTAAACCCAAGAATTTCAATAATGCTAGTTCTTCTGCTTATATTGTTGAGTACTCTGATCTATGACATGGTAGATTAGGACATGTTAATTTTAATTCATTGCGGAATTAATTAACATGAATCATATTCCCAATTTTAAAATTGATAACAAACATAAGTGTGATACTTGTGTTGAGGCAAAACTAACTAGATCATAATTTCATAGTATTGAAAGAAACTCTAAACCACTTGATCTAATTCATACTGATGTATGTGATTTTAATTCAATACAATCAGGAGGCAGTAATAAATATTTTATTACCTTCATTGATGATTGCACAAGATTTTGCTATGTGTATTTGATGAAAAGCAAGGACAAAGCTATATAGAAATTTGTTCTCTATAAGAATGAAGTTGAGAACCAACTGAATAAAATAATTAAGGGGTTAAGAAGTGATCGTGGTGGTGAGTATGTTTTTCCTTTTGAATCATTTTGTGTGAAAAATGGAATCATTCATCAAACAACAACTCTTTATTCACCTCAATCCAATGAGATTGCAGAACAGAAGAATCGTACCTTGAAAGAAATGATGAATGTTATGTTAATCAGCTCTGGATTACTGTAGGCATTGCATTTTCGCATGTGAAACCCGATGATGAGTCTCAGTTGGAGGCACTACCTTTTTAGCTAAGGATATTGCGGGAAACGGAGGTCGGAAGGGGAAATTCAGAATAAGTACGTCATCAGATTCATTTCGCAAGTTCACTGTCTTCGTTAGTGTTGTGTTCGTTACTTCGTTTGAACGTCAAGCAGATTGCGGGCGTTCGTGTAGCGTTCGAATGGGCGTTCGAACGGTGTCGGTATTTCTGGTTTTGCTGCTAACCTCACACCCCAGCCCAATTAGCCCCCCAAAGCCCATAAAACACATCCCAATTAATAAAACACATTTAAAACACATGGGAAATTAAATTAAATATTAATTAGATAATGTAATTAAATAAATAATTAATTAAGTCATATACCAAATTAAATAAAACATAATATAATCATACCTAATTAAGACAAATCAAATATATTAACTTCCTAACTAAACAAAATCACATACTAAATTAAAAAGATGTCATGCCTAATTAAAATCAATTATAACAAATTAAATATTTTGTATTCCTAATCTAGCCAAGATTTGTCCCCCCTCAATCTAATCCTTTCCTTGTTGAATACCAAATCAAATCCTCCTTTTAATGTCAAAATCCCTTCCTTGTGAGACAAGGAGTAGCCCTAACCTTTCTCTATATAAACAACCCCTAACCAAGACATGCACTCCCTAGCTCATACACAAGACTTACACGAAAATCACAACACCAAGAGCCCTAGCCACTCACGGCAATAGCAAGAAGAAAAACACAAATAATTATCTTCATCTCCCCCACTCCACAACCGAAAACAGCAGCCCCTAAACCTCCACACATCACCAAAAAATACACCCCCAAACAGCAGCCTCTTTCCACCGGAAATAGCATCCCCTACACCTTCTAAAACAAGCCTGAACAGTAGCCCAAATCACCCCCAAAACAGCAGCCAAATCCTCTTAAAACAGTCCTAAAATCCTCAAAACAGTAACATAAAAACTGCATTTATAATCCTTAAAATAATCACACAAGACTACACTAAAAACCCACAAAAAAACACTCGAAACAGTCCGTGGAAATGCCAAAATAGTAACCTGAACAGTGAGTGGAAAATACAGATGAAACAGCAGCAAAACGGAGGCCAAACAGCAGCAAAAGATGGAGAACGACGACTCAAAACAGTAAGACAACGAACAAGAGCAGTGAACCAGTGAACCGGAAGAGTTGCGGAGCATCCACCCTTCCGACAATCGTGTACCGTACATCCGAGAGGTGATTTAAAAGGTTAGACCTGAGGGCACTTTTCTCATTAGTTTATATTCGTCTTTTGATTGTTTATTGAATTCTATTCGCATGAGAGTCGTTTGTGGATGTATGTTGTGGCTTGAATGAAATGGAAAATGTGTCGCCTCTTGTGGTATATAGGATGGAAACCCGGACATAAATTTCATAGCCGATTCCGAATGGACGGTAGTATGATCTGTACTCGGGATACAACTCCATGTACCACTTGAGTAAACGGCACACTCTTTTGTTTTATGTTGCTTCGGTTTATTTATTTTTCGTTATTTGAATTTTGCATGTTACTTTTGTATGCATGATTCAATCGAGTTCATGGGCTTAGTAAGTCGGATTAAAGGTCCCCTATTTGGAGGGGTAAAATCCTTTACCACAATGCTTTTCTGCGCCGGTTGATGTGTGTTCAGTTGGATATAAGATATGTTCAATCGGATATACTAAGTTTGGTATGATTGTCTTTATTTTGTATGCATGATGAGATTGAGTGCATGGGCTTAGTAAGTGCGATGAAAGGTCCTCTAATTGAAGAGGTTAAAATCCTTCACCACGATGCTTCGCCGCGCTTCGTATTTCGCTATTTGCTTTTTATGTATGTATTGCGTCACATTTTATGCATCAGGTCTGTTCCCGTTCGAACGCGTTATCGAACGCTATACGAACGCGAACCTTCTATTTCCTATTCGAACACGTTTTACAAACTCTACTCGAATGCGCATGCATTTTGTTTCATCAGGTCTGGATCCATTCGAACGCGTTATCAAACGCTACACGAACGTGAACCTTCTGTTTACCGTTCGAACGCGTTTACGAACGCTACACGAACGCGCACACACTGAACTAAGTCTGTCTCATCATATTTCATGCACAACTGCCTTTTGGGTGATCTCCCTTGTATTATGTAGCCAATCATATTATTTGTATTCCTGCATTTATCCATTCGAGTGTTCTTGGGATGATATTCAAGCATGATTAGGCTGTTAGCATGTTATTTGGTTAATATATCATGAGATAGTACTCAAGCATGATTAGGTTGTCTTAGTTTTCCCTATCATATGATTGAGAAATGTTCGTGAGATTGCCATGTGATATGTTGCATGTTGTGATGATTAATTTCATGCATGTGGATTTAGAAGCATGATACTCTTGGAAATAAGTGTTACTTAGGCCTGATTAAATTATTACACAAATCCTTTCATTACAAGTGACATAAGTAAGGGACCATTCTGAACCCAACGGTTTGAGGTCTTCCCTTGCGAGGTGTGAGTGCGGCCTTAAATCTCATTTTCCCGGTTCACACCGGGTGGCGACTCCATTATTCCCCGGTTTAGTCCCATGTGGCTACTCCGTACTCCCAACCGGGCCGCGAGCCCGGGACAGCATGCGTCGCCCAGTTCCTGTGTCCCACAGTCTGGCGACTCCACTGGGGATAGAGAATCGGCCCCGAAATATATTGTCTTGTAATGTTTGGATTTATGTTCTAATTGACCGTGTCTATAGTGGATAAAATGAGGGTTTAGTCAAGGGCATCTAAGGCTAGGTAATGGTTTGGGTCTGTCCTTCTTCATTCACTACCTCCTAGAAGGAAAAGCTGTGAAGGCACCTATATGGCCATCTACCCTTAGCCTATTGTGATGGACTAATTTGGAGGACTCGTTGTTTATTCATGTCACCAAGCGATAAGAGCCTAAGAGGCTAGGTCTTAAGAGAGCCTCGCTCCACCCTCCCTCTGGGGAATCTACAACGGGAAATCCATTTGACAGTCAGTCACACACCACAGCTCATTGGCACGTACCTTAGTGTATAAAAAAGGGTGCGCTCACTTGGTCGCTCGAACCTTTGATTGGGGAGACCTAGTTGTGGGCCATCCTTCGCCGGTGAGAGCCTTTGTCTACACTCTTGCGAACCCACCCATAGACCGGGTTTGTATGGTTAAAGTAACAATTATTTCCTTGAATATGTGCTTGTGGACCATCCTCATTTGGATGCAGTTGGATATTGTCAGAAATGCGAACTTGCTGGGCCATTTAAACTGGGGCGAGTTCGTACCTTATGACCATTAGGCCAAAGCTTCTGAAATGTTGATGGGCCATTGCGTAGAAATTATTACTTTATGTTTGCATTATCTTTTATGCTTGTGTTTGGGAACATCGTCGTTTGGATCCATTTGGACCATTTTTCATGGGATATGGGCTTGTTGGGCCATTTAAACTGGGACAAGAACGTATTTTATGATGATTGGGCCAAAAGCTTCTAAGTGTTGATGGGCCACTTTGTGCTTGTGTTCGGAACATTACCATTTGGATTTAGTTGGGCTCTTTGCCATGAGATGTGAACTTGTTGGGCCATTTAAACTGGGACGAGTTCACTCCTATGACAGTTAGCCCAAAAGTTTCTAAAATGATAACGGGCTGATTTGTTTGAGAATTTTAGTTGATGTAGTATGTTATATATGTTACATGCATCTCATGCACCTCATACTACATATATCATGTTAACATCATCTATGTCTTAAAAAGACATCATAGAACTGTTTGGGTTAGAGAAGGGACAAGGCTCATTAAAAAACAGTAACAGTCATGAGTGAATCTGGTAATGAGGTATCCCATATGGATCAGTTAGAGACAGTCTCGCCAAGGTCACTGAACAGTTGCAAGCTTTGACTACTGCTGTGGCTGGTATGGCTGTGCCCCGTGCTGGGGGAATTTCTGAGAATGGTTGGGGGATGATATCCCCACTTTTGATGATGATATGGCAGAGTATGCAGCAGGCAGAGTATCTGGGTCTCAGGCAGAGTTACAAAACTTCGGGATCAGGTTGAGTCAGTTACCCGCAAGATGAGGGGTAAGAATGAGGATTTGCTGGATTATGACACACTGAATTTTGAGGAACAGTTGCCGCGGCACAGTTCAAGATGCCTGATATGGCTAAGTTTAACGGGAATGGGGATCCAAGGGTGCATCTCCGACAGTTTGTATCAGTCATGAGTTCAGTTGGCCTGTCTTAGCGCCAAGTGCAGAAAATGTTTGGAATGTCGCTCGAGGGAGCTCCCGTGGTGTGGTACCACAGTTTGGAGAAGAAAGTGAAGGAAGATTGGAGGGAGTTGGCGGATGCCTTCCTGAAGCAGTATGTCACTAACCTAGAGATCGATCTGTCACTCCGTGATCTGGAGAATGTTAAGCAGAAAGCGGAGGAGAGTTTTAAGGAGTATGTGGACCGGTGGAGGGGTCAGTTGTTGAAGATGCAGACTAGGGCCTCGGAGAAGGACCAGATTAAAATGATTATCAAGGGCACCAGGCCCTCCATTTACAGCAAGTTGAGGAGGATGACCTCCATGATTACAGACTTTCGGCAGTTGAGGGAGACTGTCATGGACATTGAGACGAAGAGGCGAAAAACAGAAAATCTTTGGTCTGAACAGGAGGCCCATTGGGGGAACATCGGGAACAAAGCCCGTTTCTGCTGTTTTTCTCTATCCGGAACCGGCGTTTTCCAACTTGGGAAGGCCCCTGTCCAAGGTGCTAGAGAAACTGAAGAGGCAAGGGCTCTTAAAACCCTTGGAAGCCAAACCATTACCAAATCCCCCCTACCATCACATTATAACCTAAGCCTTTACTGTCACTTTCACCAACCAAAAAGACCATTACAACCGACAACTGCGCCCGACCTCCGCCATGAAATCCAAGACTTGATAGACTCCAAGAAAATACCTGACCCAGAAACAGAACAGCCCGACACACACAGAAACTCTTACCCAACTACCGTGCCGTACCACCACCAGCCTATATGATCAATTCCGGCCTCCCAGAAGACCTTGTCCTAAAATCCTTTCACCCCAAGCCTTTTGCCTGGGAATCTGGGATAGTACTAGTGAAGATGAAGACTGAGCAGGGGAAAAACTTTTGGCTTGATTTCTCTAGCAGTGATGAGGAAGAAGTAAGGGGAATGACGCGCAGCGGTCGTTTTTACAATGATGTGGCAGAAAAGGGTAAGGAAGTTTTGACAGATTGTAGAGAAGTGGTTGAGACTGTAGAAAATACTGAGGGGGATATAGTGCTGAGGAAATTGAGGAAGACTATAGCACAAGTGAGTATCTGGGAACTGTTATGTGCATCTCGGGAGCATATGCAGGCTATGGTTGAGGCCTTGAGCAAGATTGTGGTACCGGAAGACGCCAACCCTGCAATGTTTGTTGGGTCCGTTCAGAAAGAAGCTTTGCACATATATCTTTTTCTGAGGATGAACTCCCGGCGGAGGGAATGAATCATAATAGGCCTCTATTTATCAGGGCCGAGGTGAGGAGCAAGAGAACTTCATGTGTGATGGTGGATGACGGTTCGTCCATCAATGTGTGCCCACTGAAAATTATGGCAAGATTAGGTATGAAAGCAACAGACTTGGACCCCTCCAGTATGACTATTAAGGCTTATGATGATAGTAAAAGGGGAGTTGAGGGTACCTTTGTGGCTATGGTCAAGGTAGGACCGATTGAAGATGAGGTTGAGTTCACAGTACTGGACATCGCGGCTACTTTTGCCTTATTGTTGGGAAGGCCTTGGTTTCACAAACTTGGGGGCGTGCCTTCCACTTTACATCAGATGATCAAGTTCCTGTATGAGAGGAGAAGTTGTTACTATCCGGGCTGAGTTAGATAATGTCGTGGCTGCCTTGGAGATACAACCTTTCACGAGGTTTCAGGTGTCAGCTACTTTTGAGGAGTGGGTGGATCCTAGGGTGGCTAGGATTATGAAGAAAATGAAGTTTGAGCCGGGTAAAGGTTCAAAATTACCAGATTTCAGAGGACAGACTACTCGAAGGTTTGGGGTACAAGTCTGATGAAGAAAAGCCAAAGGTCAAGAAAAATGGCCTGAAACTGATGAAATGTTTTGTGAAAGCTTCAGGATATCAAGGGGAGCCTGAACCTGTGGAAGTTAATGGAATTGTGGTACCTAGGTTTGAGATCTTCCAGGATATGTTGGGTAAGAATCTGATATTTGAAGAAATTGTGGGGAAAGAAGAAGAGAATTGGGAGGAAGAACTACTGAAGTTAGAGAGCCTGACTCTGGGAGAGGACGAAAAGCCTGAGGAAGACCTGATTGTAGAGGAATGAGTGTCTATAGATGATGAAGACATTTACCTTCCTGATTTGTTTGAATGTACTTCCGTATTATCCAATAATAAAGACATTTCTTTTGCTTACTTGCCTGAGTCATTTCCATTTACTCTGCACGAATCAAGCATATTTGACATCAGTTCAGCCAGAACTACTGCATTTAACTTGGGTACACTTGAGAACCCCAAGGAAATTCTGATTGCAAGTGAAGTAACCTCCGAAGAGAGGGAGAAACTAGAAGAAGTGTTGGTCAGATATGCCAAAGTGTTTGCTTGGTCTTATTAGGACATGCCTAGGGTAGACAGAAACATTGCCCAACACACAATACCAACTTATCCGAATATGAGGCCAGTAAAACAGAAACTCTGACGGATGAGACCAGAATGGGCTGAGAAAGTCAGAGAGGAAGTTAAGAAACAGATAGATGTGGGGTTCCTGGAAGTAGTAAAGTATCATGAGTGGTTGGCTAACATAGTACCGGTGCCAAAGAAAGATGGGAAGGTCAGAATGTGTGTAGACTACAGAGATCTCAACAAGGCTTGTCCGAAAGATGATTTTCCTCTGCCGCATATAGATGTTCTGGTTGATAGTGCGGCTTTATCTGCCATGTATTCATTTGCAGATGGATTTTCAGGTTACAATCAGGTTCTCATGGCTGAGGAAGACAAACACAAGAATGCATTTGTTACTGAGTGGGGTACTTATTGTTAAAAGGTTATGCCGTTTGGGCTTAAGAATGCGGGGGCTACTTATCAGCGGATGGCCACTACACTTTTCCACGACTTGATGCACAAAGAGATTGAGGTGTATGTGGATGACATGATGGTGAAATCAGAGACAAGGTTGGGCATATTGAAGCATTGGAAAGGTTCCTTCAGAGAGTTGACAAATACAACTTGCGGCTTAATCCCAAGAAATGTGTGTTTGGGGTGACATCAGGGAAATTGCTTGGTCATACAGTGGGAATGGGCGGAATAGAGGTAGACTCTGAAAAGATCAAGGCAATCACAGAAATGCCTGCGCCAAAGACAGAAAAGAAAGTCAGAGCATTCTTGGGGAAGATTCAGTACATCAGTCGGTTCATCGCCAAGTTGACGTCAGTATGTAAGCCTATCTTCAAACTGTTGAGAAAAGATCAGCCAGTGAGATGGAATGAACAGTGTCAGACAGCCTTCGACAAAATCAGAGAATACTTGGTAAAGCCTCATGTGTTGAAACCTCCGAGACCGGCAGACCTTTGATATTGTATTTGGCTATAGAATCAGAAGCATTGGGGGCAATGATGGTACAGGTGATGAGACAGGGGGGTAGAACATGCAGTTTACTATCTGAGTAAGAAGATGCTCCCGTATGAGGCTCTCTATCGATATCAGAAGTTGAGAAGATCTGTCTCGCAGTGGTATGGGCTTCCAGAAAATTACGGCATTATTTCCAATCATACAAGATCCAGATAGTGGCCAAGGAAAATCCTCTGAAATATCTTCATTTGGTGCCTTCACTAGTGGGAAATTGGGCAGATGGTTGGTATTGCTGACAGAGTTTGACATTGAGTATCTCACCTCCAAAGTGATCAAAGGGCGAGCAGTAGTAGAGTTTCTGGCATTGCAACCTGTTGAGGGGGATCAGTATAAGTTTGAATTTCCAGATGAAGAGATCCAAGCAATAACAGTCCAGAGATGGAAGATGTATTTTGACGGAGCCGTGAATTACAAGGGAGCCGGAATTGGAATTGTGATAGTAACCCCCGAGGGAGAGACTTTGCCTTTGGCCAAGAGGTTGACATTCAGAGTGACCAACAACATGGCCGAGTATGAATCATGTGCTTTTGGTTTGACAGCATTGATAGCCTTGAAGGCTGGGAGTGTGGAAGTCTTCAGAGATTCTATATTGGTAGTCCAGCAGATGCGAGGAGAATGGGAATTGAAAGAAGAACAATTGAAACCTTACCTTTTTCACCTCAGAAAGTTGGCACAGGTTATCCCCGAGTGTAAGTTTCAGCACTTACCGAGAGAAGAGAATCAGATGGCAGATGCATTGGCTACACTTGCAGCAACTTGGGAAAATCCAGAAAAGTTAGTGATGAGACCGTTGATACTGACAACAGCAAGCATACCTGTTTATGAGGTAGGAAGAATTCTGGAAGTTGAGGTCGACGATGGTAAACCTTGGTATTATGACATTCAGAGGTATCTGGAACATGGTGAACTCCCGGAAGGGGCGGGCAGAAAAAACAGAATAGTCATTCATAAGTTGGCTTCCCAGTATGTGATTTTGAAAGAGGAACTGTACAAGAGGCAAGCAAACGGTATTCAGTTGAAGTGTTTGAGAAAGGAAGAGCCCAGCATGTAATGGAAGAAATACACGCCGGGGTATGTGGTCCGCACATGACCGGTTGAATCTGTCCCGAAAGATAGTGAGACAAGTTTTTTATTGGTCAACCATGGAAACAGACTGCGCGAAGATGGTGAAGCACTGTCATGACTGTCAACACATGGTAATTTGAATCACTTGCCGGACACAGAGTTCACAGGGTTGTCAGAGCCGTGGCCTTTCTCAGCATGGGGAATTGATATGATTGGAGAAATTCGACCGAATGCATCGAATGGCCATCGCTTCATAGTAGTGGCAGTGGATTACTTCTCGAAGTGGGTGGAAGCTGAATCATTCTGTAATGTTACAGCAAAACAGATGGCAAAGTTTATAGCCCGGAACCTCATTTGTCGGTATGGTATGCCGCATCATGTAGTGACAGACAACAGAGTTCAGTTTCAAGGAGAGACGAAGGCAATGTTACAGAGGTACGGGATAGGCCACCACAAGTCATCACCGTACAGGCCGCAGGCAAATGGGGCAGTTGAGGCAGCCAACAAGACTATAAAGACAATTTTAGCCAAGATAACAGAAAATTGCAGAGATTGGGCCGAGAAATTACCGTATGCTTTGTGGGGGTACAGAACATCAGTAAGAACAGCAACAGGGGCCACACCTTATTCTTTGGTCTATGGAATGGAAGCAGTATTGCCAGTAGAAGTGGAAATACAGTCCATGAGGGTACTAGTAGAGGCAGAATTACCAGAACATGAGTGGGCCGCACAGAGGTTTGACCAGTTAGCACTATTGGATGAAAAGAGAACGAAGTCTTTGTATCACATGCAGTTGTATCAGAAGAGACTGGCCCGAGCATTCAACAAGAAAGTACGCCCCACCAAGATCAGAAAGGGTGATTTGGTACTTAAGCAGTCGAGGCCGTCGACGACAGATCTGAGAGGAAAATTCAGACCTAACTGGGAAGGACCTTACATAGTGCAGAAGGTAATGGGAAATGGAGCAGTGAAGCTATCAGACTTGGAGGGGAACGAGTTCAGCGAGCCGATCAACGTAGACAGATTGAAGCAATACTTTGCTTGAGGGAGAGAAGACCGAGCAGTCACCACGGGAATTGCCAGAAGACCTAACCCAACGGAATAAGAAAATCATTCATGCATACACGTAACATTGCATTCTCTTCGTGTTTTTTTTTGTTTTGTGTTCGCAGGTTCGAAGAAAGGAGAAAGCGGCTGAAATAAGCCAAGCAGCGTCAGCGCAATTTCAGTTTTTGGGATGAGTCCCAAGGGGCGAGGCCCATATCAGCTTAGGGGCGATGCCCATATCATGTCGGCTTGGGGGCGAGGCCCATATCAGCTTGAGGGCGAGGCCCCCGTTGTCAGTTGTAGTTCCGGGTCGAGGTGCCCAGGGTCGAGGTGCCCACTACATCATCAGTTCGATGGCGAGGCCCCTATTGTCAGCGGTGTTGGGTCGAGGTGCCCAGGGTCGAGGTGCCCCCGTTGTCAGTTGTAGTTCCGGGTCGAGGTGCCCACTACATCATCAGTTCGAGGGCGAGGTCCCTATTGTCAGCGGTGTTGGGTCGAGGTGCCCAGGGCCGAGGTGCCCCCGTTGTCAGTTGTAGTTCCGGGTCGAGGTACCCACTACATCATTAGTTCGAGGGCGAGGTCCCTATTGTCAGCGGTGTTGGGTCGAGGTGCCCAGGGTCGAGGCCCCCGTTGTCGGTTGCAGTTATTGGGATGCGTCCCATGATCGAGGACCACTGCAGCACCAACTCAGCTCGAGGCAGCAGCCGAGCCAGGTAAGTGAAAATGCATTGCATAACTTTGATAAGATTGTTCAAAGTCACACACTGCACAAGTCCCAACAAAGTGGGGGCGACTGTAGGCATTGCATTTTCGCATGTGAAACCCGATGATGAGTCTCAGTTGGAGGCACTACCTTTTTAGCTAAGGATATTGCGGGAAACGGAGGTCGGAATGGGAAATTCAGAATAAGTATGTCATCAGATTCATTTCGCAAGTTCACTGTCTTCGTTAGTGCTGCGTTCGTTACTTTGTTCGAACGTCAAGCAGATTGCGGGCATTCGTGTAGCGTTCGAATGGGCGTTCGAACGGCGTCGGTATTTCTGGTTTTGCTGCTAGCCTCACACCCCAGCCCAATTAGCCCCCCAAAGCCCATAAAACACATCCCAATTAATAAAACACATTTAAAACACATGGGAATTTAAATTAAATATTAATTAGATAATGTAATTAAATAAAATAATTAATTAAGTCATATACCAAATTAAATAAAACATAATATAATCATACCTAATTAAGACAAATCAAATATATTAACTTCCTAACTAAACAAAATCACATACTAAATTAAAAAGATGTCATGCCTAATTAAAATCAATTATAACAAATTAAATATTTTGTATTCCTAATCTAGCCAAGATTTGTCCCCCATCAATCTAATCATTTCCTTGTTGAATACCAAATCAAATCCTCCTTTTAATTCCAAAATCCCTTCCTTGTGAGACAAGGAGTAGCCCTAACCTTTCTCTATATAAACAACCCCTAACCAAGACATGCACTCCCCTAGCTCATACACAAGACTTACACGAAAATCACAACACCAATAGCCCTAGCCACTCACGGCAATAGCAAGAAGAAAAATACAAATAATTCTCTTCATCTCCCCCACTCCACAACCGAAAATAGCAGCCCCTAAACCTCCACACATCACCGAAAATACACCCCCAAACAGCAGCCCCTTTCCACCTAAAACAGCAGCCCCTACACCTTCTAAAACACGCCTGAACAGTAGCCCAAATCACCCTCAAAACAGCAGCCAAATCCTCTTAAAACAGTCCCTAAAATCCTCAAAACAGTAACATAAAAACTGCATTTATAATCCTTAAAATAATCACACAAGACTGCACTAAAAACCCACAAAAAAACACTCAAAACAGTCCGTGGAAATGCCAAAATAGTAACCTGAACAGTGAGTGGAAAATACAGAGGAAACAGCAGCAAAACGGAGGCCAAACAGCAGCAAAAGATGGAGAACGATGACTCAAAACAGTAAGACATCGAACAAGAGCAGTGAACCAGTGAACCGGAAGAGTTGCGGAGCATCCACCCTTCCGACGATCGTTTACCGTACATCCGAGAGGTGATTTAAAAGGTTAGACCTGAGGGCACTTTTCTCATTTGTTTATATTCGTCTTTTGATTTTTTATTGAATTCTATCAGCATGAGAGTCGTTTATGGATGTATGTTGTGGCTTGAATGAAATGGAAAATGTGTCACCTCTTGTGGTATATAGGATGGAAACCCGGACATAAATTTCATAGCCGATTCCGAATGGACGGTAGTATGATCTGTACTCGGGATACAACTCTACGTACCACTTGAGTAAACGGCACACTCTTTTGTTTTATGTTGCTTCGGTTTATTTATTTTTCGTTATTTGAATTCTGCATGTTACTTTTGTATGCATGATTCAATCGAGTGCATGGGCTTAGTAAGTCGGATTAAAGGTCCCCTATTTGGAGGGGTTAAAATCTTTTACCACAATGATTTGCCGAGCCGGTTGATGTGTGTTCGGTTGGATATAAGATATGTTCAATCGGATATACTAGTTTGGTATGATTGTCTTTATTTTTGTATGCATGATGTGATCGAGCGCATGGGCTTAGTAAGTGCGATGAAAGGTCCTCTAATTGAAGAGGTTAAAATCCTTTACCATGATGCTTTACCGCGTCGATTAACGTATATTCGGTTGAATGTAAGATGTGTTCAAACGGGTACATGAAGTCTAAGGTTATTGTCTTTATTTTTATATGCATTGAGATCGAGCGCATGGGCTTAGTAAGTGCGATGAAAGGTCCTCTAATTGAAGAGGTTAAAATCCTTCGCCACGATGCTTCGCCGCGCTTCGTATTTTGCTATTTGCTTTTTATGTATGTATTGTGTCACATTTTGTGCATCAGATCTGTTCCCGTTCGAACGCGTTATCGAACGCTATACGAACCTGAACCTTCTGTTTCCTGTTCAAACGCGTTTTACAAACGCTACTCGAACGTGCATGCATTTTGTTTCATCAGGTCTGGATCCGTTCGAACGCGTTATCAAACGCTACACGAACGCGAACCTTCTGTTTACCGTTCGAACGCGTTTACGAACGCTACACGAACGTGCACACACTGAACTAAGTCTGTCTCATCATATTTCATGCACAACTGCCTTTTGGGTGATCTCCATTGCATTATGTAGCCAATCATATTATTTATATTCCTGCATTTATCCATTCGATGTGTTCTTGGGATGATATTCAAGCATGATTAGGCTGTTAGCATGTTATTTGGTTAATATATTCATGAGATAGTACTCAAGCATGATTAGGTTGTTCTTAATTTTCCCTATCATATGATTGAGATATGTTCGTGAGATTGCCATGTGATGTTGCATGTTGTGATGATTAATTTCATGCATGTGGATTTAGAAGCATGATACTCTTGGAAATAAGTGTTACTTAGGCCTGATTAAATTATTACACAAATCCTTTCATTACAAGTGACATAAGTAAGGGACCATTCTGAACCCAACGGTTTGAGGTCTTCCCTTACGAAGGGTGAGTGCGGCCTTAAATCTCATTTTCCCGGTTCACACCGGGTGGCGACTCCATTATTCCCCGGTTTAGTCCCATGTGGCTACTCCGTACTCCCAACCGGGCCGCGAGCCCGGGACAGCATGTGTCGCCCCAGATCCTGTGTCCCACAATTACCTCAGAATATGAAGGGAGAAACTTTTTTATCAGCTAATTACCTTTTAAATAAGGTACCACGGAAAGAACCAGGGAAAACTCCTTATGAAATATGGAAAGGATGAGTATCTTCCTATAAATTTCTATGAGTGTGGGGGTGTCTTGCCAAAGTAGTCATTCATCCACTTAAGAAGGTTAAGATAAGACCAAAAACTGTTGATTGTATTTTCATAGGATATGCACATAACAGTAATGCTTATCGATTTCTTGTGCATGAGTCTAATATACCAGATATTCACAAAAATACGATAATTGAGTCGATGAATACATCCTTTTTCGAATACGTATTTCCTTGTAAAACTAATTCGAATTCAAATGTGCACAAACAGGCACATGAGGCTATCATTGAAGATAGTCAGGACCAAGAACACATAAATGTTCCAGAGGATCAACAAGATGTTGAATTTGAACCAAGACGTAGCAAAAGAGCTAGAACGGGAAAATCATTTGGTCCAGATTTTCTGACATTTTTGCTAGAAAATGATCCTAAAAACTATAACGAAGTTGTAAGGTCAGATGATGGTGCTTTGTGGAAAGATTCCATCAATAGTGAAATTGAATCCATCTTACAAAATCACACCTGGGAGTTAGTGGATCTTCCTCCAGGGTGTAAACCTTTAGGGTCCAAGTGGATTTTCAAAAAGAAAATGAAGGCAGATGGATCAATTAACAAGTACAAAGCAAGACTTGTAATTAAAGGCTACAGACAACGTGAAGGTCTTGATTACTTTGACACTTACTCTCCTGTAACGAGGATAAATTCCATAAGGATGATAATAGCGATTGCAGCTTTGCGCAATCTTGAGGTACATCAGATGGATGTGAAAACAGCCTTTCTAAATGGAGATTTAGATTAAGAAATCTACATGGAACAACATGAAGGCTTTATAGCTCCAGGAAAATAAAAGAAAGTCTGCAAGTTAGTAAAATCCTTGTATGGATTGAAACAAGCTCTGAAACAGTGGCATAAAAAGTTTGACGACACCATGCTGGGAAATGGTTTCAAAATCAATGAATGTGATAAATGTATTTATGTCAGAGAGACAGAAGTTGGCTATGTCATTTTATGTCTCTACGTTGATGACATATTGATTGTCGGAAGTGATGTTAAAATGGTAAAATCCACCAAGAATATGCTGAAATCTAAGTTTGACATGAAAGACATGGGTCTAGCAGATGTCATTCTAGGAATAAAGATCTCGAGAAGTCCAAATGGACTTATTCTTGATCAGTCGCACTATGTGGATAAAATTCTTGGTAAATTCAACAATGATGATTCTGATGTGGCTAGAACTCCTTTAGATGTGAGTCTACATCTTTCAAAGAATATGGGATAGGGTATATCTCAAGTAGAATACTCTAGAGTGATCGGGAGTCTGATGTATTTATCGAGTTGTACAAGGCCTGATATAGCCTGTACAATAAACAAGCTCAGTAGATATACGAGTAATTCAGGGGTTGTTCACTGGAAAGCAATAGTGAGAATACTCAGGTACCTACGTTTTACTCGTAATTATGGGTTGCACTATCATAGATATCCAGCCGTAATTGAAGGATACAGTGATGCAAACTGGATATATGATATGAAAGACTCAAAGTCTACCAGTGGCTATGCGTTTACACTAGCAGGTGCAGCTATATCATGGAAATCCTCCAAACAGACTGTGATAGCCAGATCTACAATGGAATCAGAATTCATTGCATTAGATAAGTGTGCTGAAATAATCGATGGGAATGGGACTAAAGCCCATTAGATAAATGTTTATTACGAAGGAAAACCCAACCTTGTTGACAGGAGATCCCAAGATCTAGGTTCAATGGGACAATCTACTCGTAAAAGACACAATTGGTTCACTGTGGGGGGTTACCCTCTAGTCCATTCCTATGGTGAAATAAAACAGTGATGCTCGTATGGAAAGAGGTTAAGCAAAGGCTTTTAATGATTCTTATGTGTCGGGAATCCGAGCAGAGTAATACGAGCTACTCTTAAATAAAAAATCACATATGTGAGAGAGAAGTGGGGCCGCTTCAAAGGGAATTGTACGGGGCTCAATTCTTAGAAAATCTTGCAGAACCAGGTAGATGTTCATGGCCAAAATGAACATAAAAATGAGAACTCAGATGTGTTAGGCAAAATATTTGTGTGATATATGTTTTCATTTACATGAACGGCAGTTCAGTTCAATGACATCGTGTCCACCATCAGCTAGTAAATGAGATATATTTTCACAATGGAAGGTTCAAAGGCTGAGGCCTACCTATCCTATGCATGTGTTGAAATGTTGAACTCTTCAAGTTTAAAATAAAATGTTTCTATAAATAATTTTATTTGATGTTTTTTCGCCAATTTCATTCATGTGGGGGATTGTTGGAAAAATGCTCACTAGTAAGTATTTTGAGGTACAATTTTAAGCATGGTCCACTTCGTGTTAGTGGTTGTTTTTTAGTGATTCGGATACTCCTCCGTGAGTAGTTCGTATGCTTAAAATGGTGCTTGGGTGAATGAGAAATTGTTGCTCAAAGTTCACCCATTGGTGTTGGAAAATTGTGTTTATATATGATTGCTCATATGTAGATGGGTAAGTGTTATAAGGATAGAGGCTCTCTCTAAGTGCGCGCGCAGGGGGGTGCAAATCAAAATTCAATCAGGTCTGACTCGTATGCACCCGCACGTCCTGCGTACACGAATGCCGGACCAAATTGTGCGGGCCCGGCCCAGCCAATTTTTGCAAGCCTCCTTATTTTTTTCCAAGCTTTTTGAAGTTCCATAACAGTTAAATTAATTCTATTAATTAACTTGGTGGTTACTTCAAATGAAAGGCCTCCCACTAATGTGATTTAATTGGCATGTTTATTTTCTTTTAATATGGGCAGTGTTTTTTCGTTTTTTGAGAGAGAAGACAGAACAAATTTTTGAGGTTTTCTTTGCTGTTTTTGTTGAGAGAGTTTGAACACTTCGTGATTCGTTTGAAGGCGATTTTGGCGGTGCCCATTTTTGTTTATTTCCGTTGTATCCTGGGAAACAAACGTCTCGCGTTCTACTGTACCATTCGGTAGGGGACGAATTTATTTTAAGGAGATTGTTGTCGCATCAACAAGCCTCGGAATTCTCATTGTTTTCTTCTTGCTGGTTCGGTACTGCACTCCATTTCCTGTCGATGGTTCGTTGCTGCACCGCCGTCTTCTATTTTCCTGATATTGTTTTACTTTTATTATTCTTGTTGTATTTATTGTGCCAATCGTGTTCTTTGTTTACTGTTTGTTCAGATTCCTTGTAAGAACACAGTAACCAAATATTTTGTAATAGTCTTAAAACAAATTCGATCTGTGGATATGGAAAACAGTCCAAACACAGTTGATCCGAACATGGCAGCCTCTTCGGCTGGCCAAAATGTTCCAGCCTCTGGGCTTAATATGGCACCCTCTGTGGCTGACCAAAGTGTTATGGCAGCCTCTTCGGCTGGCCACAATGTTTCAGCCTCTAGGCTTAATGTGGCAGCCTTTGTGGCTAGCCAAAGTGTTGCTGCCTCTATGGCTAGACAACCTGTTGGATATGTGAGCCATGTCAATCATGCTGCGGAAAAACCTGAAAAAATCAGTGGTCAGAATTTCAAAATGTGGTAACAGAAAATGTTTTTTTTACTTGACCACGTTGAACCTTGCAAGGTTCCTAAAGGAATATGCTCATGTACCCAAAGAGTGTGAGAATGATATTTAAATGATTAGTGCCATCGATGGTTGGAAACATTCTGAATTCTTATATAGGAATTATGTGCTGAATGGGTTTAGTGATTCCTTGTACAGTGTGTACGACGGAATGAAAATAGCTAAGGAGCTTTGGGAATCCTTAGATCGAAAATATAAAACTGAGGACGCCGGTACTAAGAAATTTATCGTATGCCGTTTCCTAGATTTTAATATGGTTGACTCCAAAACTGTGTTAAGTCAAGTACAAGAATTGCAGATTATTCTAGCAAAAATTCATGCTGAGAGGATGGTATTAAGTGAAACCTTCCAAGTAGCCTCGATAATTGAAAAACTACCACCTGGTTGGAAAGATTTCAAGAATTATTTAAAGCATAAGCGAAAAGAAATGAACATTAAAGACTTGGTTCTTAAGCTTAGAATTGAGGAAGATAACAGAGTATCTGACAAGAGAGGAATAACTCATGAGGCCAAAGAAAATGTTGTTGAACATGGCCATAAGAACAGGAACCCTAAGAAAAAAGGGTCAAAGATGGGCCCTAAAGGAGGAATTTCCAAGAAATCCAAATTTCAATGAAGATGCTTCAACTGTGAAAAAATGAGTCACAAGTCTTCTGAGTGCAGACTACCGAAGAAGAAAAAGAATCAAGAGGCTAATGTGATGGAAAACATGACTCAAGATGTTTCAGACATTAACCTTTCTGCTGTGGTTTCTGAGGTGAATCTGGTGGGTTCTAACCCAAGAGAGTGGTGGATCATTGGTGCCACTCGACTGTTGGAATTTTCTAAGCATCCCAAGATCATATTAAGCAATGAAAATACAAAGTGAATACATCGAGGAAGTTGCGGAATACTTACATCGAGCGGTTGAGCGATGCGGTGAAGAACAAAACTCTTCTTGGCCCTCCTTGAGTGCTCGGAAAACTGCAGATTTTGTCCTCCATGGATTCGGCAGTCCACTGTTTTGGATCTCCAAATTCGGTCCAAGCTCCAAGCCTTTTGGATGGTGAATCCAAGCTCACGGGTTGGTTTCCCTATCACCTTCGCAAGACTCAAATGGTGTGCTAGCACTTGATGATTTTGCCACAAAATCATCACTTGTTTCTCCTTTATTTTCACGGCAGTAAACCAGAAAAGAAGAGGAAGACAGCCCCCTTTTGGGCGTGAGAGAGAGGGAAGTCAGAAGAGAAACATATACCAGACATTTCAAAAATAATATATGTCAATCAAGCTTTTAAAAAGCTTTCCAACCACTTTCATCAAGTCACATCACTCAATCAATCAAGTGACAAGTTGTCACATCACTCAAAGTGACTAATGATTTGACGTTTGATGTGACTAATGATTTGACGCTTGATGTGACTTGCGGGCCGCACTTGAATTCGAAATGCGAGTGCGCTCGTAAACACTCCCGGGCTCGAGTTCGCTAATTCCAAATTAACGAATTTTTCGTTGCGACGTAATTAAATAATTATGCCTAGCAAAATCACTATTCACGTCGCCAACGAATTAATTCTAAATTAACTCGTTCGCCCGAATTAAAATTTAATTTTAAATCCGCGTCGAAATACAATTTCGTATCATATATCAAAGATATTATTTTATCGATTAATTCCAAATTAATCGTTATCTCTCTTTAATTAATATTTTATCCCAGATAAAATATCTCCGTAATTAATCTCAGATTAATTTTCTCTCTCATATAATTAATCACAGATTAATAAAGTGCGAGTCATACGTCATCGGTTAATCTTCGGGAAGCGACCCATGAGATCCCCGGATATGTTGGCAGTAAATATGGTCGTTGGACTATCCGAACATGTAAGTACCTAGTACTACGTTTGTACCGATTTAAAAGACAATGTTAGCTTCTAGCAAAGCGCCATGCCTACCCAATTCTCCAGAAATATCCTTACAGGAATATGTGATCTATATCAGGCGTAGTATACGTAGTATTGCGTATTTCGATCCAGTATCGGATGTCACGTGCTAAGCCTGGGGCTGGAAATGTGTCTGCCCCGTACGAAGCACATATCGGATCTCTGGTAACTAGTCTCTATAATCGGATATACATGATCTAGTCATAATATCCCGATAGCTGCAGCATATAAGAGAACCATTCCCGTATCCTACGTGACCATCATCTCCACTATGACTGGAGTGATACTTCCGTCTTGACATCACACCCAACACACTACGATTCTCAATATACCCAGCAGAGGCGTCCACAGAACCTGTTAAAGCCCTGGACGACCAAAACCAAAGTATATTGATTTTCGCAAGTATTAGCGGTGCAAGTCTCAGGTTAAGACCAAATACACCTACCCTGATTTCTGACTTCCATAGACACATAGTCATACTACCAATGGAATTCCGAGGGGTCTATCCAGAGCGAAGCTGTTTCCCGTACCATCGGTAAAACACAACCTCCTATCACACTTGCATGAGTATCTTATACCCAAATATATGAGAACTATGCTGTTATGCCCTCACAACACGCACAAGTGTAATAGTAGTCTTTTACGCATTATCGATCTCCAATCTCGATAATACTCTGACTATGGATATTTAATGATTTATCCTTCGTGGATTGATACTGTCTCATATCATCTCAATCCAGGAACAAATCAGAAGGACCTCCTATCATTTATACATCTTGGTGATCTAATCACAGATGATAAGAGAGCAATCTCTTTTGTCACATAGTTAATTTGTACAACAACACCATGATCTGTACAAATAGTGACGCTATGGGTCATAACTGTCCAACATCGACATGTGTGCTCAGACAAGAGTATGTTCTCTTCCTTTGAGCCTGCTGGTAATGGGGAAAAAATATACATGGGAAATTCAGCAACATCTGAGATTGAAGGTCAAGGCAAGGTGATTCTGAAGATGACCTCTGTGAAAGAGTTGACTTTGAACAACGTTTTGTATGTACCAGAAATACGGAAGAATCTTGTGTCTGGATCACTTCTGAACAAGCACGGATTCCGGATGGTGTTCGAGTCAGATAAAGTAGTTTTGACTAAAAATGGCATGCATGTGGGATAAGGGTATGTAACTGATGGGCTCTTTAAGCTCAATGTAATGGTTGTTAAACCCAAGAATTTCAATAAAGCTAGTTCTTCTGCTTATATTATTGAGTACTCTGATCTATGGCATGGTAGATTAGGACATGTTAATTTTAATTCATTGCGGAAATTAATTAACATGAATCATATTCCCAATTTTAAAATTGATAACAAACATAAGTGTGATACTTGTGTTGAGGTAAAACTAACTAGATCATCATTTCATGGTATTGAAAGAAACTCTGAACCACTTGATCTAATTCATACCGATGTATGTGATTTTAATTCAATACAATCAAGAGGCGGTAATAAATATTTTATTACCTTTATTGATGATTGCACAAGATTTTGCTATGTGTATTTGATGAAAAGCAATGACGAAGCTATAGAGAAATTTGTTCTCTATAAGAATGAAGTTGAGAACCAACTGAATAAAAGAATTAAGGGGTTAAGAAGTGATCGTGGTGGTGAGTATGTTTTTACTTTTGAATCACTTTGTGAGAAAAATGGAATCATACATCAAACTACAGCTCTTTATTCACCTCAATCCAATGGGATTGCATAACGGAAGAATCGTACCTTGAAAGAAATGATGAATGTTATGTTAATCAGCTCTGGATTACCTCAGAATATGTAGGGAGAAACTGTTTTATCAGCTAATTACCTTTTAAATAAGGTACCATGGAAAGAAGAAGGGAAAACTCATTATGAAATATGGAAAGGAATAGTACATTCCTATTGTACGGGCCAAATTTGGGCCCAGGGATAAAATCGACATTTACCTCAAGGCCAACCCCTAAACCTGGAGCCCATTAGTAGATCCAGCCTATAAGCAAAAATTTCACACAAGGAAACTCCACGGCACGCCTCATGGGCCCGAACTCGTTAACATAAAAGAACCAACGGACACCAGTTACGAAAATCAAGAGAGAATACGAATTCATAAACATCACCATGAAGTCGACGGTTTCGAGGGAGAGATACGATCGTCAGTTATCAGACATAATCACCTGAATTGAACCATCATTGAAGAGGACTCCAACGGGCAGAATAGGGACCCCGCATCAGGGAACCTATAAAATAAGAAGACAAAGCAATAGTGGGGGGATCATCTTCTTGAGACTATTCCTATCATCAAGACACCATTCCAATACACCACCATCACGGCAAACAATCTGTGGTTGAGGTACTCCATAGACCTTATTCCTTTCACCTTCAACTCATTCATCTTTAGGCTAACTTGAGCGTCGGAGTGCCTACGGCTTCCACCACACCGGTGGGCAGTAACCTCCTCTTTCGCTCTACTTTTGTTTTGCAGGTTCGCTCGCTCCCCTCAACTCACATTCTCGATTGTGGACCTCGACCGAAATCAGCCTCCATAATTTGGCGCCCACCGTGGGGCTAACGATCGGATTTCGCAAAAGTTAGACACACCAACAAAATAGTCAGAAATGGCCTCAAGCAATGAACAAACCCTGGATCCCTTGATGGCACGACTTGCCATGCTCCAAGAACGACTGCAAGCCCTTGAAGAAGAGAATCTAACGATGCGAAACTCCAACGAAAGTCTACAAAAAAACTGGAGCAGTTATCATCCAATCCCCAGCATAACACTCAAGGCCAAACCAGCAATCCAGACGACCGAAGCAACCCAACAATCCCGCCTATGTCGGATTGACTAAACAACAATCACCAGCCTACTTCGCATGACCCAAACTCTCTCAACGATCCATGCCAACAAATCGCTACCTCTATCAGAAGGGAAATGATTGAATTCAATGAAGCAATAATGTCGAGACTACCATGGGTAAGACTGCCAGTCAGGAAGAGTAGGGCCGGAGCAATTTCTGATACCCCATTTGTGGAGTCAATTGTTGCTGTTGAATTGCCCCGGAAATTTAGCCCACCCGAAATGAAGCCATATGATGGGTCCGCCGATCCAGACGACCACATAGTACATTACAAGTACAAGATGATGTCACCGACTTGTCCCCAAGTCAGTGGGAGGCTGGAATGTGTAGATGCTTTGGGGAGACTCTGGCGGGACCTGCCCTTACTTGGTTCATTAACCTACCCTACAGATCAATCGAGACCTACCAAGAGATGGCTGACAAGTTCGTGCAACACTTTGCAAGTTCATGCAAATTAGAAAAGACTTCAGACGACCTTAATTCTATACAGCATAGAAGGGGAGAGTCATTACGGAGCTACGTGGCCCGGTTCAACCAGGAAAGAATTATTGTCCCGGATCTCCACCAGCCTACAACGGTCGAAGCCTTCCGGAATGGACTACTTTATGACAGTGGGCTCTACAAGAAATTGACAAAGTTCCGATGTTACACCATGGACCAGGTCATGGCACGGGCCCAGGTAGAAATAAGGTGGGAAGAAGATAAAAGAAATAAAATAAGGGAAGATGTTACGAATGTACGAGTGAACCGAAGGCCTGCTACTCCCAGGCGACACGATATGGATATCCACTCTCACAATGAAGGGAGGAACCAACCAAGAGTAGAACGACGACCTTTCTACAAAAGTATTGACAGACGACAAAGGCCATACAAAAGTAGGGAGGAGCTGCCAACAAGCAAACCCAGGCTCCCGGACTACAACTTTACGATTTCTCCCGGGGAACTGGTCTCTGTGCTTAAGAAGATGGGGAATGAAGTAAAGTGGCATCCACGCTCCAGGGACAATTCAACCAAAAATGACACTAGAAAGTGGTGTGAATTCCACAGGGACTGTGGTCATACGACAGCGGAATGTGTGGCTTTGAGATTGAAAGTTCTGGAGCTACTAAACAATGGTTTCTTGAGGGATTTGCTCACTGATAAAGGGAAAGCAACCTTGGCGCGAAGGGACGAGAGAGATGGTCAATGAGAAATTCCAACCCCACCACCCCCAATTAATAACAACGTTAATGTCATTTCAGGAGGATCAGGAATCAGTGGAGCAACATATTCGGCAGCTAAACGACATTCAAGGGCTCTGGCAAATAATACTTCACATACCTCGATGTCTGTGGAAACAATCTTCACGGATTCGATAATAGAGTTTCTAGACGACGGGGATTCACACAATTTAAATCCACACCATGACGCTTTAGTTATTTCCTTGCAGGTGGCCAACTTTATGGGGGTCGAGTTGGATAAAGTAAACCGGCGGATGACAGTACTGATCGGGTTTAGCGGAGAGCAATAATTCACCATGGGGGAAATATCACTCCCAGTCTACGTAGCCGTAGTCAACAGAATGACCACATTCCTGGTCTTAGACAGCCCTTCAGCCTACAATCTGATCATGGGCAGACCTTGGATTCACGACATGATGGCAGTGTCGTCTACTTACCATCAAGTAATAAAATTCCCTACCAAATGGGGGGTTCAAGAAATTAAAGGTGATAGATTGGCGTCAAGAAGCTGCTACCAGACTACTTTGAAGGCTAAAACTGAGTCAGCATAGCAATTACAGACTGGGCCTCGTGCTCCAGAATCGACTCTACCAAATATAGAGAAGCTTGACGAGGTCCAGATTCACTCTCAGTTTACAGATCACAATGCATTAGTTGGAGCTGACTTAGATCCCAAACTAAGAGCCGACCTAATTGAATTCCTGAAGAGGCGACAAGACTTTTTTGCATGGTCTCACAAAGACATGACTGGAATCGATCCATAGCACATTACTCACGAATTACATGTGGATAGAGACCACACCGCAGTTAGGTAGAAAAGAAGAAAGTTCGCCCCTGAAAGGAACCGAATCATTGATGAAGAGATTCAGAAGTTATTGCAGAACGGAGCAGTTAAAGAAGTACAGTTTCCGGAGTGGCTTGCGAATGTTGTAGTTGTGAAGAAAAAGAATGGAAAGTGGAGAGTCTGCATCGACTTTACGGATTTGAACAAAGCTTGTCCGAATGACTCGTTCCCACTGCCACATATTGATTCAATGGTCGACGCAACAGCAGGGCATGAGTTATTAAGCTTTATGGATGCGTATTCAGGCTACAACCAGATCCTCATGCATCCTGAGGATCAAGAGAAGACAACTTTTATCACAAACCGAGGGATTTTTTGTTACAAGGTCATGCCATTCGGCTTAAAAAATACGGGAGCAACATACCAAAGCCTGGTCAACAAGATGTTCGACGATCAAATTGGGAAGACAATGGAGGTTTACATAGACGACATGCTGGTGAAGTCCATCAAATCGGAGCAACACTTAAATCATCTGGAAGAAGCCTTCGACATCATGGACAGGTACGGAATGAAATTGAATCCTACTAAGTGTGCGTTTTGAGTCACCTCATGGAAATTCTTGGGGTACGTAGTCACTCGACGAGGAATAGAAGCGAATTCAGACCAGATTAGATCAATTCTCGACATTCCATCTCCTTCCAGCCCGAAGGACGTCATGCGGCTAACCGGGAGGATCGCCGCATTAAACAGGTTCATCTTCAAATCCATAGATAAGAGTTTTTTGTTCTTTTCAGCTTTGAAGAAGGCAAACAGCTTTGAGTGGACTCCTGCTTGTGAGGACGCGCTGAAAGGTCTCAAACGGTACCTCACTACACCTCCCTTGTTGTCGAAACCACACGACAATGAGCGACTCTACCTCTATTTGGGAGTTTCAGAACACGAGGTTAGTAGAGTCTTAGTGAGAGAGGAGTCGGGAACTCAACAACCAGTCTACTACATAATCAAAGCATTGTTAGGAGCAGAATCACACTACCCGTTAATGGAGAAATTGGTTTTTACCCTTGTCACAGCCACGAGGAAACTCAGACCTTACTTTCAAGGACACCCGATCATGGTATACACGACGTATCCATTAAGAAGCATACTCCATAAACCATAATTGTCAGGAATATTGATGAAGTGGGCAATTGAACTTGGGGAACACGACATAGCTTACCAGCCTAGGATCGCCATCAAATCTCAAGCGCTGGCAGATTTTGTGGCCGACTTCGCCCCTGATCTCCTTGCAGTGGCTGAAACTGAGGTCAACTCCATTCAGCCGACAATACCTTGGAAGTTAGCAGTCGACGGGTCCAGCAACAAGAAAGGCTGCAGTCTTGGAATCATGATAACTACCCCGACAGGTGACACTTTGCAACATGCAATCAAATGCGGTTTTAGAGTTACCAACAACGAAGTAGAGTACGAGGCATTGATCGCAGGGTTATTATTAGCTAAAGAACTGGGGGCTAGGGAGATAGAAGTGAAATCCGACTCTCAATTGATAGTCAACCAGATCGAAGGATCTTATCATGCCAGAGGTCAATCGATGGCATCCTACTTACAAAAGGTAAACGATATACGGTCTACATTTGAGAAATTTTCCATAACCCAAGTCCCAAGAAGCGAAAATTCCCAGGCAGATACATTGGATACCCTCGGATTGACAATGGATGGGAACAAACCACGAACAATTCATGTAGTACATTTGTGCTGGCCGGCAATTTGGAAGGAAGAAACAGTTGTTGCAGCGGTCGATTCGGTCGACACTTGGATGACGCCTATAGTCAAGTATTTATAAAAAGGCTCGCTTCCAGAAGACAAAGTGCAAGCCAGAAAAGTCCAGAGACAGTCTGCGAGGTTCGTTGTGTTCGACGGTCAGCTGCTAAGAATATCTTTCACAGGACCTTATTTGAAGTGTCTAACACACGACGAAGCACAACATGTGTTGAATGATTGCATGAAGGGGAGTGTGGGAACCATTCTGGTGGCATGAGCCTGGCTCTTCGAGCGCATTCGACAGGGTATTATTGGCCGACAATGAGAATTGACTCCACAGAATTCACTAAAAAATGTGACAAGTGCCAGAGATTTGCACCAGTTCCTCATCTTCCACCAGAGAAACTAAATCCCATTATATCCCCATGGCCATTTATGAAGTGAGGAATTTACATAGTAGGAAAACTCCCAACCGCGCCTGGCCAACGAGTATATATGCTTGTGATGACATATTATTATTCAAAGTGGATAGAAGCTGAAGCATTCACTAGAGTACGCGACAAAGAAGCTCAAACATTCGTATGGAAAAACATCATTTGTCGGTACGGCATACCAAGATAAATTGTGACTGACAATGGCTCTCAATTCATCAGCCATCACTTTCAAAACTTTTGCAGGAACTGGGGCATAAAATTGAACTTTTCGACACCACGCTTTCCACAAGCGAACGGTCAGGCCGAATCGTCCAACAAGACAATCATGAACACTTTGAAGAAGAGGTTGAAGAAGACTAAAGGCGCTTGGGCGGATGAACTTCCAGGAGTGTTGTGGTCATACAGGACAACGGTGAGGTCTTCGACAGGCGAAACTCCATTCGCATTAGCATTTGGAACGGAAGCAGTAATTCCAACTGAAGAAGTCATCCATTCCCCACGCTACCAGTGGCTCAACGAAGAAAACAATCAACAGCTGATGAATTTCAATCTCGACACGATTGATGAAATAAGGGACCGAGCTTCCATTCGACTGGCTGCTTATCAGCAAATGATGGCCAGATACTTTGACAAAAACGTCAGGAGTAGGACTTTCAAGGCTGGAGATTGGGTCCTACGGAGAGTGTTCCAGAACACCAAGGAAATTGGAGACGGGAAGTTGGGTCCAAATTGGGAAGGCCTTTACCTTGTCACCACAGTTGTCGGGAAAAGAGCCTACAAGCTACAGACTATGAAGGGGACTCTCGTGCGCAACAGTTGGAACACGGTGCATCTTAAGCGATTCATCCGGTAACACTTATGTTTTGTCGTTTGTTTGTTGGCAATTATATTTTCTGATAGTAGTTATAAAACTGAAATAAGGAAATTTGTAGAAGTCGTTCGACTAATTACAATAAAAGATCGTTCATTGACATATCATTCGACATTTGTACACAAATCAAAAGACAGTTCATTAGAATATCATACGACATATTTGACACACACAATTTTGATTGTTCAATTGAGGCTTTCCGCCTTCATGTGGGACCACTAATTCAAACTTCGTACAAAATGTTCAAAGTTAATTTCAAACCCTTAAACTTCTAAGACATTGTCTGGTGCTTCATCGGTAGCCGTAGGAAGATTGGCAGGAACATCTTCTTGAGTCTCGACAGCTTCCGGACCAACATCTTCTCCCTCTAAATGTTTTTCGACCTCTTCCGTTTCAACAAAAGCAAGTGCGTCCGGTTCAACCTCATTCTTCTTCGACTCGACCTCCAGCCCTTTCTCTTCACCATCGTCCTCCGTCGAAGAGGAGATACCGGCTTCACGTCTTTCATATTCTCTAATCCACTTCTCAGGCTTCCAATCTACGTGTTTTCCAGCTACAAATTCCCTCATTGAATCGCATCTATTTCTCATCATGGAGTCGATGGCGATGTCTTCCATTTGCTCTAACAGCAATTCCTTTTCTTTTTTTACGTTCTCGAAACCTTCTTTGTAGATGTCGATTGTCAGCTCGGCCGTTTCTTTCTCCAACCTCAAAGCAGCCTTAACCTCCTTCAGTTCCTTCTCAAGTCCTCTTTCCTTCCTTTGAGAAGCGACCAGCCCGGACTTCAGATCTGACGACTCATTCCTCACCACCGACAACGATTTCTCCAGCTCCTTGATCCTCATTTGATTGGATTCCACATTCTTCCGCATGAATAGACTACATTCCAGTGCCTGAAGAAGTTGAGTCAGAACATCATCCGACCAAAAAAAAAGATAATAATCAGTAGCTCTACTCACTTGATAATTTAATGCGATGGCTTTCTTCATGGTCTCCACCGGGCCAATTTTGTAGGGGTTTGAGGGGCTAAATCCGGTAACGCGGCGGAAACGGTGGAAAATCAAATTTTCCGATATCAAAACTTTTTCTCGGATTAATTAAATAAACATATTTATTTAATTACCCAATAATCAAATTATGAAATAAAATTCAATAAATCAAATTTAAGTGAATTTACCGAATTGCCCTTACACTTGGTATTTTGTTCATTTTAGTCCGAAATTGATCAAATCAATTTTGGATGATTCTAAATCATTTCCAATATGAACTTAGCATGTTCAAAACATCAAAACACCAAGAGCAACCAAAAATCCCATTTTTGCTTATTTGGCCGAGAGCCTCCAAATGGGGGGTTTGTGCATTTTGTGATTTCATGCTTCAAAACACATCAAGATGTAATCCAATCAACATGAAACTTTATATGCATCATATAGACATCCTTATACATAACTTAAATGAAAAGCCTCAAATTTGGACAAGGTCTTAAACCCTAATTTTTCAAATTCTTCAAATTGAACAAATTAGACCAAATTGGTTAAATCAATTACTTCAATCATGTTTCTTTCATCCAACCAAAGTCTCAACACAATGAAACAACTCAAGATCAAATTCAGGTCATTTAAGAGTGGGTCAACAACTCTAGATTAGCAACAAAGTTTCCAAAACCATAAAAGAATACTTATAACTACACTAGTCACAAGCTTCCATCATTATACATGCTCAACACTTTTACCAAACTTCCATACACCAAAAACACAAAGAATGAAGAAAATAATAACATAAGAACATCACAAGATGTAGCCTAGATCTTAAGGAACATTTTCCTTTCTAATAGCAAGTTAAGAAAACTTACTAAATCCAAGCTTTTTCTTTGGTTTTTCCTTTTCTTCCTCTCTAGCTTCTCTTGTTTCTTTTAATGGAGTTTTTGTTTAAATTGTATTAGGTTAGAAATGAAATGAAATGAAAAACAATATATACTTGCTCACCAAATGGCCTTTGGCCGAATTTCACAAGCATATATATTTAACAATTTTAATTTCAATTTCATTTGACAAAAATTTGATCAACTTGATTTAAATATCTAATAACACTTTATAGATATTTTAATTAAGTCAACAAAGGCAACTAAATCATTTAATCCAAATATCTAAATGTTAAGATATCTATATTTTAATTAATTTAATCATTTAACAATTAATTAATTAATTAATTAATTAAATACATATATTCATTTAGGATATTAGTCAAATATCTCAATTTGACTATTAATTAATGTGTATTTAAATTAATCAAGTATTAAATGTAAATACACAATAATTAAGCAATTGACTATCAGGTCCCTTTAGCATGTATTTTGCGTTTAACCTTTAAACGACTTTATAAATAATCAATATTATTTATAAATGTTGCTCTAGTGCTCTACGAGTATATTTCATTATTGAGACTCTCTAGATTCAGGTATATCCGTCACGAAATCCAATTTCGTGTCCATAATTTATCCACACGTAAATTATGACGATCACGGATAAACTCGCTAAATCATACAGGTCGAGGTCATGGCAAATGTATAATTCCTCTGTCACGGGTATCCGGATATATCCCAGAGATATAGATGTAAACTTCAAATCTCTATGGGGATTATCCAGTCGACTATTCTATTAGCAATCTCTAAAAGAATGTTTAGAACTAGCTTCTAAACTTTACCACGGGCCCATGGTTTTATCTGATTGCTAATCATATGGACTACCTATGCTCTGGTACACAGAACTGACGGATCCTATCTTGATACACATAGGACACCCTGAGGATCTATCTACACCCAACGAACAGGCGGAGGTCTGATCTAAATAGATCGATGACGTGACTGCCATCTAAGTGTAGAAGATGTCTCATGTGCCCACAATGGCATCTCAAGTCTAAGAATCACAAGTGATACTCAACCCGAGAAGATTCTTATTGACGTTGGTGTATCATCCATTAAGAATCTTCGGTGAGTCATTCAGTGTTTATCCGCTATAAACACCCACGCGTCTATATTAGTCTCCAAGACTTATGGTTCATTGAGAAACCATTGGAATCATATATTCCAGTATACGACATGTACCGGTCTCAACGGGTTTACTTTACTGACCAAGTAGTGTAAACCTTGACCAGGAACAGTCTGAGAATGACAACGTCATGATATTACTCAATGTCTGTTGCGACGCTTTTGGTACAGTACCATGACTAATCATTCTAAGGTCATTACGGCTTTACCATATAAAAAGATACATTATATTATAGAACTGCATATATTATTCATAATAATAATGTTTTACAGAAGTATTCAAAAGAAATACAACTGGGAATTGGCGCTCTGAGCACCAACCCCAACAAATTTGTGCCAACCTTACTTCATCCCCCTCAAGAAGAAGCCCTTCCACGAATGAATCAATGCTTGAAGGGTCAGAAATTGCAGTCGATTCTCGTGGAACCTTTAAGATGAGGTTATCAGAGTCCTCTTCCACTTCCGCTTCAGTGATAAACTTCTTTTTCTTCCCCGCAGAAATCGTTGCAGTCGACTTCGCTTTCTCTGCGGCACCCTCACTTGAAACGACTTCCCTTTGTTGGGGGCCAGCCTCTTTTTCAGCCTCTAGCTCTTTTTTCTTCAGCTTCTTTGACTTCTTTCGACTCTTCATCTCGTCGAGTGAAGCTACGGTGAATGGCCCAGTCATCATTTCCTCTGCGCATAAAAATTCTTCTGGTTTTAGGGGCTCTCGATATCTATATCCTCCATATAACAATTGACACGACCATCTACAATTTATCACGGACAAAACGTCGTTACATGAGGCCATAACCTTACCTTCTTCTCGGTGATAGATTTCCTTCCACAACGGAGTCGACCTTAACCTCTTTTCCGTCAAAATAGTTTTACAGTCCTTTTTTTCGGCCGACAGGGATAGAATGGCTTTGGTGTTAGAGATTGTACGTGCAGTCAAGATGAATGACTTGTTTCGAAGAGGATCTGCAGCAACAAGAACATGGTTATTCAAAAACACAAGTATGACTCAAGGATTGAAATTTAGAGAAAGTACGTTACTCACTCGACAAACACCAAAATTCTGGGATTCGACCAGCCCCGGTCGATCCAAATATACCCTCAACTTTTGCAAAGAAATAATAAGACTGTTAATTTCCCTTATTATTAGTCGGCAATCCAGTAACTAAGTGCGTCTTTCTCTGACGAAGGATCAATGTATATCTTCCTTTTTCCTTCAAATGCTCTTTCAGGAAGTACGTCTCTAAAATATCATTTACCTCAAATAGTACCCCCAATTCGAAAGATAAACATTCAATCGACAGTAAAATCCTCCACAGATTTGGCATCAGCTGTGAATGAGAAACTCCAAAATGATCCAAAACTTCCCAAACCAGTTTCGGAATAGGAAACCTCAACCCTACAAAAAATAGACGTACATAGAATCTCATCCACCCCGGAACCTTGTAATCGATTCTTTCATTCGACGAAGGCACCCGGAGTTCCAGAGAATTAGGGAACCTATACATACAGCTGAGTTCCCTCAACACTTTCCCAGTCATTCGACTTGCAGGATTTTTGGATAATAGATTGGTGGGTTCACTCGTACATGGAAAATCATTCGGCTCCCCAACAGCGGGCAAAGACCTTAATGGTATAGCCTCAGTAGGGGGTTCTTGAGAAGGCCTAGCCAAGGTAACTACGCCACCATCGATCAACTCCTGGTACGACCAATCTTTGTACTCTATATCCTCATTGGTCTCACTTGACGACACGACATAACTATCGATGTTGGCACCTAAGCTGCCTAACGATTCTCCACTCGACATCTTCCAAACAACAAGCATATAAACAACTAATCTCCCTAGTAACCTACCTTCTAAAGATCAAAACCCACAAACACAAGTTGAAAACAAATCACACAAACCCAAAGATCAAACAGCCAAATTTACCTAAGGACAGCTTGAATTATCACTATGAATGTTTAAAGAAATTGAAGAACAAGAAGAAGATTTCGAAGAATACCTTGAAACACTTGAGAGCATTCCTTACTCGACTTCCGAATGAGATGAAATGAAGAACCCCAAAGCTCTTTTATACACGCTACTTAAATTGGTGCCAAAATTCCCGCCAAAAGGACGCCTCATTATTTGCATTAGGTTTTACTGCATTTAATGACACGTGGAAAATCCAGAATCCTTCTATCAGGTATCATCGAATGGAGAAAACAATTACAATCAGGCTTGTCATAATTAGATGTTGTGCACTCGCCACAACATCAATACATTTCATTAGTCTCTTCCCCGTTTGACACGACAACATCAGAAATCTAAATACATGTAATGTACTCATCAAGTCAGAGGTTGATTCGACATTTAAGCAACCTCTTATACTAGTTGTTTAATCATTCGACACCACCTAAAACGTAAGATCAATACCCTTGGAATATCGATTCGACACAACATCTATTCAGGGCTTGACGTAATATCTACTCGTCATTCGACAAGTCGAGTCAAATAGAATCATGGAAATCACTCGCCTCATACGACAAGTCGAATGAGATTACTCCTGAACCATCATCTGGTTCAGTCGACCGGGGACATACCCCTGATGACTCATGTCGAGTCTAATAAAAAGATATGGAATTCACTCGCCTCATACGACAAGTCGAGTGAGATTACTTCTGAACCACCATCTGGTTCAGTCGACCGGGGACATACCCCTGATGACTCATGTCGAGTCTAATAAAAAGATATGGAATTCACTCACCTCATACGACAAGTCGAGTGAGATTACTCCTGAACCACTATCTGGTTCAGTCGACCAGGGACATCCCCCAGATGACTCATGTCGAGTCTAATAAATAGAATTATAGAATTCACTCGCCTCATACGACGAGTTGAGAGAGATTACTCATGAACCACCATCTGGTTCAGTCGACCGGGGACAACCTCTGATAACTCTTGTCGAGTCAAATAGAATCATGGAAATCACTCGCCTCATACGACAAGTCGAGTGAGATTACTCCTGAACCACCATCTGGTTCAGTCGATCGGGGACATACCCCAGATGACTCTTGTCGAGTCAAATAAAATCATGGAAATCACTCGTCTCATACGACAAGTCGAGTGAGATTTTTCCCGAACCACCATCTGGTTCAGTCGACCAGGGACATACCCCTGATGACTCTTGTCGAGTCAAATAGAATCATGGAAATCAATCGCCTCATACGACAAGTCGAGTGAGATTACTCCTGAACCACCATCTGGTTCAGTCGACCAGGGACATACCCCTGATGACTCTTGTCGAGTCAAATAGAATCATAGAAATCACTGGCCTCATACGACAAGTCGAGTAAGATTACTCCTGAACCACCATCTGGTTCAGTCGACCAGGGACATACCCCTGATGACTCTTGTCGAGTCAAATAGAATCATTGAAATCACTCGCCTCATACGAAAAGTCGAGTAAGATTAATCATGAACCACCATCTGGTTCAGTCGACCGGGGACATACCCTTGATGACTCATGTCAAGTCAAATAGAATCATGGAATTTACTCGCCTCATATGACAAGTCGAGTGAGATTACTCATAAACCACCATCTGGTTCAGTCGACCAGGGACATACCTCTGATGACTCATGTCGAGTCAAATAGAGAGTTATGGTATTCACTCGGCTCATACAACAAATCGAGTGAAGCTATTCCTGAACCACCATCTGGTTCAGTCAACCGGGGACATACCCCTGATGACTCGTGTCGAGTCAAATAGAAATATGGTTTTCATTATCTTCCTACTACAAGTCGAGTGAAATTTCTCCTAAACCATTGTATGGTTCAGTCCTCATAGGACATTCCTCATAGGCTCAAATAGGTGACAAGTTAAAGATATGAGCTCCTCCTTACACTATACGACATGTCGATCGAGGTTAACACCCAAAAAGCCTTCGACAGTTTCAATCAAGCCAATGACACCTCATGGGCTATTGTCGAAAGCAAAAGAAGACCTGAATTCTTCCTCCTCCCGACTGTATGACGGGACGTCTACGGGCCAAATTTGGGGACATGGATAAAATCGACATTTACCTCAAGGCCAACCACTAAACCTGGAGCCCATTAGTAGATCCAGCCTATAAGCAAAAAATGTCACACAAGGAAACTCTATGGGCCGCCTCATGGGCCCGAACTCGTTAACATAAAAGAACCAACGGACACCAGTTACGAAAATCAAGAAGAGAATCTGAATTCATAAACATCACCATGAAGTCGACGGTTTCGATGGAGAGATACGATCGTCAGTTATCAGACATAAATCACCTGAATTAAACCATCATTGAAGAGGACTCCAACGGGAAGAATAAGGACCCCGCATCGGGGAACCTATAAAATAAGAAGACAAAGCAATAGTGGGGGGATCATCTTCTTGAGACTACTCATAGCATCAAGACAACATTCCAATACACCGCCCTCACGGCAAACAATATGTGGTTGAGGTACTCCATAGACCTTATTCCTTTCACTTGAACTCATTCATCTTTAGGCTAACTTGAGCGTCGGAGTGCCTATGGCTTCCACCACACCGTGGGCAGTAACCTCCTCTTTCGCTCTACTCTTGTTTTGCAGGTTCGCTCGCGCCCCTCAACTCACATTCTCGATTGTGGACCTCGACTGAAATCAGCCTCCACACCTATAAATTTCTACGAGTGTGGGGTGTCTTGCCAAAGTAGTCATTCCTCCACCTAAGAATGTGAAGATATGACCAAAAACTGTTGATTGTATTTTCATAGGATATGCACATAACAGTAATGCTTATCGATTTCTTGTGTATGAGTCTAATATACCAGATATTCACAAAAATACGATAATGGATTCGAGGAATGCATCCTTTTTCGAATACATTTTTCCTTATAAAACTAATTCGAATTCAAATATGCACAAACGGGCACATGAGACTATCATTGAAGATATTCAGGACCAAGAACACATAAATGTTCCAGAGGATCAACAAGATGTTTAATTTGAACCAAGACGTAGCAAAAGAGATAGAACGGGAAAATCATTTGGTCCAGATTTTCTGACATTTTTGCTAGAAAATGATCATCAAAACTATAACGAAGTTGTAAGGTCAGCTGATGGTGCTTTGTGGAAAGATGCCATCAATAGTGGAATTGAATCCATCTTACAAAATCACACATGGGAGTTAGTGGATCTTTGATGAGTGGTAAATCTATCACTAATTCCCACTCATTTAACCTAATATTTTGTATAGTTTCTTGAGTTTTGTGAATATTTTGATGTGTTTTGTGTTATTTTGTAGATAAATAAAGTTTCAGGACACTCTGGAGGTGATTTGGGCCAAAACAGTGAAAATTGGACGAAAATGGTATTTTGATAATTTTCCGCGTCGCGACGCCTAACGTGCGCCGAACAGTGCTAACGTACGCCGGGTCTACAAATCAGAATCTGAGAAAAGTTTGACTTTGCTAACGTGCGCCATGCCACGTGTCACCATCACAGCCGATCTGCTAAAATACGACGTGCCACATGTCAGCATCCTACGGTGCCGACAGTCATCATCGCCACGTGTGCCACATGTCACACCACGTCATTGCCATGTCATCAGCCACATCACCAGGTTGACCAAGTCAAACTGCCACCTCACCGCCACGTTATCATCAGCGAATCAGGAAATGCCACGTGTCGCAATCCTACGGTGCCGACAGTCTCTTTCCCACGTGTCGCCACATCACTACCACATCACCGCCACGTCAGCATCAATTATTGATTATCTAATCTTTATCTTACACATGACGGATAAGAATCTCATCGACCAATCAGAAGCCGCCACGTGTCACAATAATTGAAGCCCAACCACTCTGCCACGTGTCACCTTATCAGCTTATCCAGAATCTGCAAACCGACGAACCAGAGCGTGCCACGTCGACAGAAGCTGGCGTAGCGACGCCAAGACCTTCAGCGTCGCGACGCCGGAAGTCTACCGAGGCCTATAAATAGAGCTTCAAATTTCAGAATTTGTTGTACCACTCTCTCTCTTCTATTCTATATAAAGAGAGAGTTTCTCTCTCTAGTTTCTTTTAGTTTTTAGTTTTTAGTTTTGTAAATAATTTTAATTACGTTTTGTTAATATAGTAATTTACTTTTTTTTACTTTTACAGTTTTTACTATTCACCATGAGGAAGTAACTTCCCCAGCTATGGTGAAAAGTAATTATTTTACTGTTACTATTTAGATTAATCTCCCTTAAAAATAATATATTCACTATTTAAAATATTGACTTAAAAAGGATACCGCCAGATTGGTCGGTTGATAATTCATTTTAATCTGGTTTAAACCTGACTAATAAAGGATACCGCCAGATTGGTCGGTTGGTAATATTATCATAAGTTTATATATTATTTTATGGGAGATATCTAAAATAGTAAATAGTAAAAGTAATTCCTTTTACCTTAGCATTTTATTTTATTTTACTTTTCAGCTTTTACTTTATGTCTTTACTTTTCAGCATTTTTACTTTATGTCTTTACTTTTAAGTTTTTACTAGCCCTAGTTATGTGTTAGTTATATGGGGTTGTGATGAATTCTAATATCACCGGTTTATAAGGGGTTATTTTATAGTTTGGGTAATTTAAAGGTTTACTTATTAAGTCTTAAGCTTAATGCTTCTTGTTGTCTGATCACCAATAGATTGATGTGGTAAATCTAAAATGAACTAGACATAGGGATTTTAGGTTTAAGCCTTAGACTTAATAGCCCACGATCTTCCTTGAGGATAGATAACCCTTTAATAGATTTTCTTACAGGATAGACATATACCTGTCGGGCGGGGGTAGCCATAATTGGAACTTAAACTTAATGAATCCAGATAATTTGGTTGACATAGACATATGGTTCAATTGGGTTAAACTGGGTATTTGCGTTTGACCATCGACAGAGGCTTTTGCATAATTTAGTGTTTCAGGTTAGTAAACCCATTTATTACACAAACATGAAATAACCACTTCATCTTTTAAATGATATTAGAATGATTCACAACCCTAGATCTTTGTGTCTTTTGTTATTTTCTTTAGTATTTTCTTTTGTCTTTTTATTTATTTATTTATTTAGCAATTCTACAATCAATCAAATCAATCAAGTAATCATTCTCTTCTCTCTCAATTAGATATCTGTAAATAAATAGATTCAATAATTAATAACAACAGTAGGAATTAAGTCCTCGTGGGATCGATATTTTTATACTACTTGAACGATACGTGCGCTTGCGTTATACGTGTGTGTTTACGCCGGTCAATCTTCCTCCAGGGTGTAAACATTTAGGGTCCAAGTGGATTTTCAAAAAGAAAATGAAGGCAGATGGATCAATTGACAAGTACAAAGCAAGGCTTGTAATTAAAGACTACAGACAACGTGAAGGTCTTGATTACTTTGACACTTACTCTCATGTAAAGAGGATAAATTCCATAAGGATGATAGTAGCAATTGCAGCTTTGCGCAATCTTGAGGTACATCAGATGGATGTGAAAACAGCCTTTCTAAATGGAGATTTAGATTAAGAAATCTACATGGAACAACCTGAATGCTTTATAGCTCCAGGAAAATAAAAGAAAGTCTGCAAGTTAGTAAAATCCTTGTATGGATTGAAACAAACTCTGAAACAGTGGCATAAAAAGTTTGACGACACCATGCTGGCAAATGGTTTCAAAATCAATGAATGTGATAAATGTATTTATGTCAGAGAGACAGAAGTTGGCTATGTCATTTTATGTCTCTACGTTGATGACATATTGATTGTCGGGAGTGATGTTAAAATGGTAAGATCCACCAAGAATATGCTGAAATCTAAGTTTGACATGAAAGACATGGGTCTAGCAGATGTCATTCTGGGAATAAAGATCTCGAGAAGTCCAGATGGACTTATTCTTGATCAGTCGCACTATGTGGATAAAATTCTTGGTAAATTCAACAATGATGATTCTGTTGTGGCTAAAACTCCTTTAGATGTGAGTCTACATCTATCAAAGAATAGGGGATAGGGTATATCTCAAGTAGAATACTCTAGAGTGATCGGGAGTCTGATGTATTTATCGAGTTGTACAAGGCCTGATATAGCTTGTACAGTAAACAATCTCAGCCGATATACGAGTAATCCAGGGGTTGTTCACTGGAAAGCAATAGTGAGAATACTCAGGTACCTACGTTTTACTCGTAATTATGGGTTGCACTATCATAGATATCCAGCCGTAATCGAATGATACAGTGATGCAAACTGGATATCTGATATGAAAGACTCAAAGTGTACCAGTGGCTATGTGTTTACACTAGCAGGTGCAGCTATATCATGGAAATCCTCCAAACAGACTGTGATAGCCAGATCTACAATGGAATCATAATTCATTGCATTAGATAAGTGTGTTGAAGAAATAGAATGGCTGCGAAATTTTCTATAGGATATTCCAAGTTGGCCTAAGCCAGTGCCAGCAATTTGCATTCATTGCGATAGTCAATCTGCAATTGGAAGGGCACATAACAATATGTATAATGGTAAGTCAAGACATATTCGTCGTAGACACAATACCGTTAGACAATTACTCTCTACTGGAGTTATTTCGATTGACTATGTAAAGTCAAAGGATAACATTGCGGATCCGCTAACCAAATGGTTAAACGGAGAGTTGGTTGTGAAATCATCGAGGGGAATGGGACTAAAGCCCATTAGATAAATGTTTATTACGAAGGAAAACCCAACCTTGTTGACTGGAGATCCCAAGATCTTGGTTCAATGGGACAACCTACTCGTAAAAGACACAATTGGTTCACTGTGGGGGGGTTACCCTCTAGTCCATTCCTATGGTGAAATGAAACAGTGATGCTCGTATGGAAAGAGGTTAAACAAAGGCTTTTAATGATTCTTATGCGTCGGGAATCCAAGCAGAGTAATACGAGCTACTCTTAAATAAGAAATCACCTATGTGAGAGAGAAGTGGGGCCGCATCAAAGGGAATTGTACGGGGCTCAATTCTTAGAAACTCTTGCAGAACCAGGTAGATGTTCATGGCCAAAATGAACATAATAATGAGAACTCAGATGTGTTAGGTAAAATATATGTGTGATATATGTTTTCATTTACATGAACGGCAGTACAGTTTAATGACATCGTGTCCACTATCAGCTAGTAAAGGAGATATATTTTCACAAGGGAAGGTTCAAAGGCTGAGGCCTACCTATCCTATGCAGGTGTTGAATCGTTGAACTCTTCAAGGTCAAAATAAAATATTTCTATAAAATAATTTTATTTGACGTTTTTTCGCCAATTTCATTCATGTGGGGGATTGTTGGAAAAATGCTCTCTAGTAAGTATTTTGAGGTATAATTTTAAGCGTGGTCCACTTCGTGTTAGTGGTTATTTTTGAGTGATTCAGATACTCCTCAGTGAGTAGTTCGGAATGGTATATTCATATGCTTAAAATGGTGCTTGGGTGAATGAGAAATTGTTGCTCAAAGTTCACCCATTGGTGTTGGAAAATAAAGAGAAATTAGCTTGTCCCACATGGGAAAGCAAATAAAGGAAAATTGTGTTTATATATGATTGCTCATATGTAGATGGGTAAGTGTTATAAGGATATAGGCTCTCTCTAAGTGCGCGCGCAGGGGAGTGCAAATCAAAATTCGATCAGGTCTGACTCGTGTGCACCCGCACGTCCTGCGTACCCGAATGCCGGACCAAATCGTGCGGGCCCGGCCCAGCAAATTTTTGCAAGCATCCTTATTTGTTTTCCAAGCTTTTTGAAGTTCCATAACAGTTAAATCAATTATATTAATTAACTTGGTGGTTACTTCAAATGAAATACCTCCCACTAATGTGATTTAATTGGCATGTTTATTTTCTTTTAATATGGGCAGTGTTTTTTCGTTTTTTGAGGGAGAAGACAGAACAAATTTTTGAGGTTTTCTTTGTTGTTTTTGTTGAGAGAGTTTGAACACTTCGTCATTCGTTTGAAGGCGATTTTGGTGGTGCCCATTTTTGTTTATTTCCGTTGTATCCTAGGAAACAAACGTCTCGCGTTCTACTGCACCATTTGGTAGGGGATGAATTTATTTTAAGGAGATTGTTGCCGCATCAACAAGCCTCAGAATCCTCATTGTTTTTTCTTGCTGGTTCGGTACTGCACTCCATTTCTTGTCGCTAGTTCGTTGTTGCACCGCCATCTTCTATTGTCCAGAGACTGTTTTACTTTTATTATTCTTGTTGTATTTATTATGCCAATTGTGTTCTGTGTTTACTGTTTGTTCAGATTCCTTGTAAGAACACAGTAACCAAATATTTTGTAATATATAGTTGATGATATTTTCACTCGGCACTCGAGAGATGGAGTGGATATTTTAGGAATCTTGACTTATAAACAATATAACTGAACAATGATTAATTGGCATGACAAATGCATAGGCGACAACTAGGTGAAATCAGGATCCAGAATCTCTATCGTATTAGTTCCTCCTATCTAATTATTTTTATATTTATTTATTAAAATCTTTATTATTTGCTTTTTAAATAAAGTTAGGATTATTAATTGTAGTATTTAGTGCGAGTTAACACAATCCATGTGAGTTCGACACTCTTCACTCATATTTATACTAAAACTTGACAACATACACTTGCGGTACGTTATAAAATATCACAACAAAAAGATATATTATAAGATAAATCCAACACAGGAGGAGATTCTTAAAAGAGCACAGAAATATTATTTGGTGCATATCTTTTTTTTTTGGAATCGTTGAAAACCTCGTCGCCAAACCATTCCTTCCAGGCTTAAGCGAAATAGGTGAAATCCTCGGTTGTCTCATACTCTTACAAGAAACGCACCTCCTGAATTCGAACCCAGGATCTCAAGGTCATATCCTTAGCCCTACACCACCAAAACACACATTTTGGGAACTATTTAGTGCATATCGGGTGGTGATACTCAGTAGTTGCACTATATTACTCTCCGTTCATCAGTATGCTTAAATGGCTTTTACAAATTGTATTGTGCAATGGATTCTATGTATTCTGATGTATAAGTCTATGTTGGACTTCCATGTGTTACACTTTGTATCATTATCTTGTTAATGAATGAATTTATGTTGTTCTGTCAAAAGAGAGAGAGCTAGCGGTAATAAGCGTATACTTTTGAGTGTAGGGAATATCAAAAAATATAAGAAAACCTGATTTGCAAAGTCACAGCAAACTTCGGGACACAGGAAATAAATTCTATCAACCATTAAATTATCTTATATCAAGTTGCATTGATGCGTTTTTCCACCAATATTGGAAATTATTTGTGTATTCCATTAATTTGTAATTAATAAATCATCTTCCGCCATTAGTATATTTGGTTTATGCAGCAAGATTCGGCTTTAGAACGGCCCAAAAGGACGCCGGTGTTAGCTAATTAGTTCAACTAATAAAATCTAGTGAAGTAATATATAGGCTGAGTTTCATAGAGAATACTGCATTGTGAGTATAAGTTAGTTTATAAACTGTGGAATAAAAGATAGAATAAGAGTTAGTTTAAAAAATAATCTCATGTTATGAGATTATTATTTTATGAAAGTATAAATTAGCGCTAATTATGTGTTTGATATACCATTTAAACATTAACTTATCTACTAGTTTATAAATTCAACAAACTCTACATCAAACGATAGCATAAATTTATATTTAACTACTTCCAGAGTTGGCTGCCGGCATAGAATTATTATTTAAAAAAAAAAAAAAAAAAAAAAAAAAAAAAAAGAAGAAGAAAGGTATAAAAGAAACTTATTAGAAAATTGATCTTATATATTTTCTCAAAGTTCAGTCTCTAAAAAACTTGTAGCCCCTTAAATTTGGACTAGAACGAGGTAGTTAAAGCTACACATAATGGATAAAACTCTCTGTGTTTCTCAATTAACGATGATTCAATTCATTTATTTGATATAAATTAATTGCAACTACAATTTTTTTGTCTGATTGAGGTATATCCTTTGTTCATCTGGTATAAAATCTTACTGCGTCTTTTGGTTTCTCGTGCTGTCAGACCTTTCAAGGCGGCGGATTGCTTTAGCATTGGGCGGATCACCGAAGATGCATTTTGGGTGGTTCGTTATTGGTTACCAGAAACCAAGAAAAGCCAAATGATATTGGATGGTATTACAATAAAACTGCAATTGATGTTTTCCCTTACAATAATATAACTGGATATTCTTATGTAAATGTATCCTTGCTTTTTATTTTTTTTCATGTTTTTTCTGTCCATATTTTGCCCATACCGTTCTTAAAAACTTCAGAGGATAAATGTCCTTGAAAATTGATACATTAATCTCAATTGTCATATGATGTTGCCTTACAGGATTGCTGACATTGGTTAATCAAGATGATGATATAACTTCACGGCGCAGCGGCGGAGCATCTGGTGGATATTTGTAATACAAATAGAGAACTGGTGAGACCAAAGAGTTTGGAAGAGCTGTTTATGAAGAGCATTTAGTAAGCAAAGTCACAACGAACTTTGTGATACTTTTGAATCAGGTGAATGAACTGTGTGAACATTTAAATTATCTCGGACAGATATTTGTAATTATTTTTTAAAAAAAAAAAAAAGTGGAAACAAAACGAATTGCAGATTTGAGCTTCGCCATAAAACAAAACTTCAGTTCACATACAATTCATGAGGTCAAAATGTCAAATCATTAGCTGAAATCTTTGCCTCATCAGTATCCTTCTTATAAAGTGGAATTCTTACACCCAGTTCTCTGAGTCGATCCACCAAACTATAAAGAAATTCAACTGTTAGCCTGTTCTGTGCATTGAGATCCTCTCGCACACTGGGTTGAATCCTGAACCACTCCCCCAGCAATTTGTGTACATGAGAACGGATCATTCTCCAGGGAACAGGGTATTTTTCACAAAGCTTCAGGTACTCCACGAGCAGATCTGCCTGGTCAAGATTTCCATCTTTACTGCCTTCTTCACTCCCCGCTGTCCATTCAGCAGTTCGAAATCCAGCAAATAGCGCAGGATTCTCAAGGAGAGACTCAGCTGAAAGCACCCCTTCACAACCAGTCTCTTCCAAACAATTATGAACATCATCCATGTGCCTTACATTCCCGTTTGCAAGGACTGGAATTCTGAGAGCAATTTTAACAGCCTTGATGGCATTCCAGTCAGCTCGGTTTTTCTTCCCATCTTTCTCATCCCTTGTTCGACCATGGACAGCTAAAAGAGAGCACCCAGCATTCTCTAGCATCTTTGCATAATTGATTGTATCTTGTAAATTAGGAAAGACACGGATTTTGCACGAGACAGGGACATTAAGATTCAGAGCTAATTTTTCTACAAGTGATTTTACAAGAGGAAGGTTATCCATTAAGAAAGCTCCATAGTTCCCCCGCCTTGCAATACGCTGGGGGCACCTGGAACAAGCCAAAGTATACAAGCTTTAGTGCAAGGCATTTCTAAAGAATTATTTTATGTTGCACTCGATAGTTTAATAACACTAATATGAAAGAACATGTCTCATTCAAATTTTAAAAAAAAAAAAAAACTGAAATATGTTCGAGATTAACTTTCCACATTATATACAACATAAAAGTTAATAATAACAGATCATAACTTATCGATCAATCAAAAATCACTTTTTCGAGAAAAGTTTATGCAACCAAATTCAGCATTTGATGAAGAAAAAGACATTACCCTAAATTAATGTCAACATAATCGCAATACGGCTCCACTCTCCTTGCAGCATCCAACAATATGTCTGGATCATTGGCACAAAATTGAACAAATAAAGGGCGATCCTCCTGCAATAATTTGAAAAATTAAGAACCCTGAAAAACATATGGCCAATCGGCAACATTGAATTGCATTTTGTGACTGAGAGAAATGCCAAAAACTCAAATCCAACCTCAACTTGACCAGAAATCCATATCAGAGCACACAGAATTTTCTAATACGAACAATGGCAACAGGACTTTCTAATATGAATAATGGCAAAACTAAATTCCTAAATAACACATCTTTCCACTTCCCATAAATACATTAACTTCTCATTATCTTCCAAGTGTTCATAAATATGACTGAAAGTGATTTTATGTGACCCCCTTTCTATGAGGTCATTTGTCCGTTTTGGGTCTCGGCGGAGTTGCCTGGGATACTCCCTGGAACAGTCCTACACGGTTTTGTATTCGGAGAGAGCCTTACCCATGTGAGTAGTTGTTGGGCATGCAAAACTGAAATTTGGGAGCTCGTGGGACCGTATCAATTTTTCTATAAATCGTGCATGCCTTTTACGTTTGGTTGGACTCGAACCTAGGATCTCATCCATAAATAGGTTCTAAGTCACGTAAAAGGCAAGGAAGGGGTCGCATAAAACTTAAAAGCACCTTCAAAGACGACCAACAATCACTATTTAAACTAAACTAAGACAATACAATTACCTATGCAAATTTCTGAAAGAAATTGTTTTCGAATTACTATAAATCGATTAAAAATAACGTAAGCTACCTAGCAAGTACGAAAATTATCAACACAAAAAATATAAAAAAAAAAAAAAAAAACAAAAACAAAACCCACCTTACAAGTGGTAAATTCTTCCTTCCTATACTTCTCAGTCTCAGTAAAAATCCTCGAGTGCAGCATCGGCGTGTATGCAGCCTCAGCACCGTACTTTCTACAAAGCATCCGAAATGGAAGCTCCGAATTATCAACCATAGGGGCAACAATCAACTTGGGGCGACCCAATTTAGTCCAATGAGCCCACGCTCTCTCCGCACGCGCCTCTCCAGCCAAGTAACCCATCGGAGATCCCAAGCAAACTGACGCCGTTTCGGGCAGAGAAGAAGATTCTTCTTGCTCTGGCTGTTGGTTGTTGTCGGAGCATAGGAAGTCGTCGCCGACTTGTGGAGGATCCGAATGGAGAGTTCGGGTCAGGGTTTGGGCCATGATGGGTTTTGATATTGAGAGGGGAATTAGGGTTTTGGTTTTGAGGTTCATGAGCGGACGATGGGGTTTGATGAAAAGCAACCCATCGCAGCCGTTGCAAGTTAGGGTTTTGTGGAGAAAGTAACTGATCTTAACGGCTTTTGGTTTTGGGCCGGGTTTAATGCGAGCCGCTCTCAGCCTCACTAGTTTTTGGGCTGGGCTGGGCTTAGCTAGTTTTCAATCTAAGCCTTCAGAGCATCTCAATGAAATTGGCATGCGCCAGAATTTTAGTTCCAACAACAAGACTCCATATTCTTATCCTACTTGGATCAATCGAAATGAATGAAATTGAGTAGAATATCATTTATGTTCTGTTTAGTATATCTTTTCCAATAAAACATCTTCAGGTAAAAATTTTATTAGTAAAACTTTTAGATATAAAGTTTTTGATCTAAAAACAAAAATTAAATCCTTAATTATTAATGAGAGTTTTTATAAAAAAAAAATTGTATACTTACTTTAATATACAAGTTTTTAAAAATTGTTTTATGAAGAAATAAAATAATATTTTGAAATATAATAAGAGTATTCTATACAATTTAATTCTTTAAAAAAACTTTACAACCTCAACACCCAAAATTATAAGCAAAATATATTTCTTAATCATCAAAAGCTCTATTCTAATGCAAGCAAAACACTACCAAAATTTTTGAAAATAGCTTTTGAAATTTTTATAAAAAAAAAATACTTTTTTACCAATATTCAAATTCATATCAAAATTCCCTAAAGAGCGTGGCTTGGTGGTGTAGGGTTCAGGATCTGACCGTGAGGTCCTAGGTTCAAATATAGAGAGTGTGTTTCTTGTAAGAATCTGGGACAGCCGGAGATTTTACATGCTCCGCTTAAACCTGTAAGGGGTGGTTTGGCGGCGGGGTTTCCAACGATTCAAAAAAAAATCATATCAAACAAACACTTAAAATATCTAGAATTCATTGTTTGGATTGAAAGAATAATGAAAATGGATGAAAATGAATGTAACAAAAAGAGATATTGAACCGCTCAAATTGGGGTTGGGGATGGAACGTAACTTACAAAATAATATTACTTTCGGAGGCAATTTTATCTATGGAAAAAATAACATTAAAATATTTATTTTTTTACTTTTAAAATATAAAATGACATAATTGTTTTTAAAACTTATTCAATTACATTTTATTTCATTACTTTTTTATTTACCAAATAATATTTTTGAATATTATATCATAAACCCCTCATTTTTTCCCCAAATAATATTTCGATACATTATTCTTCATTATGTTTCATTCCATTCAATTCCATTAGATTACATTCTATTATAAGACATCATCATCCATTAATCCAAACATAGCGTTAAGTTTTTGGTGGTTCCACTCTTTAAATTTAAGAATAATAAATGATGTCTTATAAAATAATGAGTTTTATCATAAAAATCAATCATTCAACATTACATTATCCTCCTACATAGCCTCTTGTTGAAAAATGGAGATAACTCACTTTTCAGTTCAGTTTGGGATGGGCTAGAGCGGCTGAAAATTTTCAAATATGTTTTGGGTATTTTTATTTTTATTTTTAAAGACACTTTCTTTTTTATTTTAATAGTGGGTTATTTTAATTTCAAAATTTGATATGAAATTTTTATTCGAATTATCATAAGAGCAATGCAATTCATGTTTATGAAAAGCAATATTGTATTGTCAAAAAACAAAAAAAGAGCAATATCGTTATGTTTTTTTTACTTCTTTTTATTATTATTATTTTACATTTCACCGGACTTGTTATTGAATTTGAAGTTTTAACCTCTTTTTTAAGTCATAAGTGACACTGAATTTTCTTAAATTTTATGAAGCTTTAAACGAATTCTTAAAATATGATTTTGCTGATAAAGACTCCAGCCGACGATCCGATCGGTTCTCCCTAAGACCACATTTATCTTAGATCAACTCCAAAAACCTCTTTTAATTTCACTCATCAAATACCATATTTGATTACTTATTTAGCAAATTAAAGAGTTGAAAAATAAACTATTTTCTAAAAGACTTTTCAAATAAAATTAATGTTATATTATTTTAACCAAATTGAATGGATCTACTTTAGTTATAAGATTTTTATATATAAATAATTATAAGTAATGATGATGCATATAAAAAATTATATTATATTAATAGAAGAGAGAATATAAATAAATTTATATTATTTAAATCAAATTAAATGATGTTTAGTTTATTTATATTATTTTAATATATAAATAGTTATTAATAAGTTTAACTATTATCATAATAAATTAAAGAGAGATAATATTTGAAGAGAGATGAGTCGGTCTTCAATATTAAAGAGTAGTAAGTAGATGTTTTTTTTTAGAATCCATTTTAATAATATTATTCTTCAATTTAATTATTAAGTAATATTTGAAAAATATTTTCTCTGAAACTTATTTGGCAATCTCAGCTTTTACTTTTAAATGCTGTAAAATACACTCGAGCTTTAAGAGTTGTATGTTTATACTTTCATGAAAATGAACCCAGCAGAATCTTTCATTATTAAAAAAAAAAAAAGGAGATTCTTATAATCCATTAGAAGAAGGTCGTCTCATCTCAACGTCAAATCAATATAAATGTTTTAGATTTTGGGATTATAATTTAACGTCAAATTGTAAACTTCAATCAGCCGCATGTGTTATTTGATCATACAGACTGGATGACTTTTCAAACTTGTGCAGCCCTGCACCAAATGGAAACAAAGTAAAAGACAAACTTGTACATTCGGTGCTGGATGCATGATCTGACAATTGTGGGTGAGTGAGTCAATATACCAATTGACTTTGCAATAATTGAGATATCATTCTAAAATACAACCAACGTTTACACTTGTTTTTACATTTCGTTTTTTTTTTTTTTTTTAATAATGTTGAAAATTTGAAATGTGAATATTACGTAGTTTAGTAAAAAAATCACTATAAATATATTTATAAATTAGAAGTTCAATAACCAAATCTAAGCATAAACATGATTTTTTTTTTATTTAAATATAATGGAATCTCTATTTCTTTACAAGTGGAAAAACATATAAATGAGTGGATTTAAAGAGAAATGTAGTCAAATATTGAACCGTTGATTGCTTGCTATTGCTGGTAGTGAAAAATTAAAAAAATAAATAAAGTTTTAGAGAAATGAAGAAATCGGTAGGGATTAAGGAATTGATGCAAAAGTGTGTATTTGATTTCTTTTAACTATTTTGGATTTAAGTCTATATATTATGTTAAAAAAATAAAACTTAAAAAATTAATAAATAAATGTATTTATGAGTGTTATTTAATTATTGCTATTTTCTAATATATTTATAAAATATAAGATAATTTTTTTTGTCCCGCTAGCCCCTTAATACATCTTCCATTGTGTCTCTAGGCTTCGAATGACATAACGAGAGGGTATAACCCTTAGGAGAGTTACATCCTAATCCAAATAGTGCCTACAAGGGCATCCTTCAATACCTATAAAAAGAGGCTATTGGGTTCATTTTCCATCATCCAAAAAAAAAAACCTAATAAATCATTAATAGTTAAGAGAGTCAATTCTAGAGAGATTTTCCATAATTTTTCCGAAAGTTCAAGTTATTGTAAAAAAAAAATGTCTCTTCTATAAGAAGCAACCAAGTAATCATGAGAGAACGCTAGCCACAAAAAATCCGTAGAGCACAGAAGCATGACTAATAAGTTCTTAAGGACAAAGACAACTCGACTTGATTTAAGAATCATCATCAACACATTTACATGTTTTCCTTATTTGTTTAAGTTCTATGTTCATGATAAGAATTTTTATTATATGATGTATGTTAAATTTGTTTAATAACACATAACGAATAATAATTTTAAAATATTTAGCACCAAGCCACACTACTTGAGAGCAAAAATAAATATTAACACATTTATGAAGTTTTTAAAACTTATAACAAGAAAAAAATATGTAACACTGGACATTTGTAATTGATAAAATATAGATAAGAATAAATTATTAAATAACAAAAAATTACTAATTACGATGCATTATATGTATCTTCGTAGTGCATTATAGTTAGTGTTTCTAGAGCTAACACAAATTACAGTTAGCAAGAATATGTATTAATAATTGTTGACGGGTGATTTTCGTCCCATGGGCAGTTTCGAGATAACCCTCCCGAGACAACCCTCCTTCAATCTTGAATTTGTTTGGTTATGAGAAACCAAAAGCAAAGATGACAAAAGACAAATAAAACACAAAAATTGACAAGAGAGTTTAACGTGGTTCGGCGGAGCAAGTCCAGCCTACGTCCACGGGCACAAAGTGGGGTGTTGCTTTTATTACGAAACCGAGCTCGTCAGACCAGTTTTCAAACGTGATATAAGGAAATCCGAGCCGGTTGTTCTCTTTGTATCGTTTCTTACAAATATTGCTCAAATGAAAATTTTCCCAACCCTTACAAGTGAGATCAGCCTTCCCTTATATACTAATGAATACACGACACTGTTCCCATATCTTTATGACGTCAACGCTGCAGATTTCCAGCGATTTGACATGCTTTCTCCCCCAACTGCCTCATCGAAAGTGAAGCATACCCTCTGATTTCCTGTAACATCACGCCGTAAAAGTACGCTGTCATACTTTATCATTAATAATGACAGTATGTAGGGTCTTTAGTACGAAAGTAGATTTCGGAAGGAAAAAGTATATACTATCCTGGTCACGCGTCGGTCACCAAGAGGTCGACCAATAGACTTGCCGAAGCCTCCGACTGCTCTCGCCCCGACCCATAACCTCTGAGCTCATCAACCTATCTCAGGTGGAGAGATAACACCAAACCGAGCTACCAGACTAATGTGGTTAGTCTCGGCTCTGAGGTTGTCGGTCTCTGAGATCAATACCTCGTTGTGTCCTCTGGTCGGCCAGATCCGGGAAACTGTGTCTGGACTCTATTCCCTGCCAAGGAACAAACCAAACCCTCTGAACATCTGATCTTCCAAAAAAGGAGGGAATTCTCTCTATGCCTTTACCAAACTGTTCAATTACCTTAATTGCAGAAATCCCCATCAACAATAATAATTGTCTAAATCATACTTCTCTTATTTTATGTCAAAGGAAAAAAAAAAGTCCTGATGTTGACATAGTATGTTATATGCGTGAATCCGATTATAGTTTAACAAAATTAGTTGCTAAATTCAAGGATCCGCATTCAAGGATCCAACGGCCTTATGACTTCAATATATTATGGGGCCCTCTCTGTCGCTGAATTTTTGGTTTCAATTTTTCAATTTGCAGTTGTTAGGTTAATGAAACCTCCATAATTTACACAATTCAATTATGCACAAAATGTGCAACATTGTTTCCACCCCTGTGAAGCAAATCAATGGCAAGGATTTCATGGATCTAATAGCAATTTTTGTTCCTTCTCGACAACAATTGATGACGAGCCCAGCAACTTGAAACCCAGAAACAAAAATTGTAAAAAAAAAAACAGCATTCAATTGAACTCATGAGCAGTAAAGAAAAGCATAATATATATATATATTTGGAAACATTGGAAATACCGCTGTCAAACTATTCAATCCGGACTTAAGCGGAATAAGGTAGTCCCAACTGCCATAAACTCTTACAATAAACACATCTCATGAATTCGAACTCAATACTTGAAAGTTAGATACTGAATCCTACATCATCTTATCACATCCCTTTATGACAAAAAAAAAACATAATATATTAACAAACGAACCCCAAAATGAAAAATTAAACCCAAAAAATGATAAATTATGGAGGTTGTTTTTGACGTAGAACAGAAAATAAAAAGAGAAAGGGAAGCAACGACGGAGAGGCAAAGAGAAAGCTGATTTGCATTTCGACATTTTAGGGAGAGAAAAAAAGGAATTGATTTAATATTTAAAATGGGTCGCACTAGCATTAAATTATCATTTATATATATATTGTAATAACATTATATTTATGTATAAATCAAATTCAAAATTTACGGTAGTTACAAAATTTGCTGAGGATTAAAACTTGGGGTATCTGAATTTATAATATTGAACTCAATACTTATCTTCTATGATTGAATCATGTGTGTGGATTTTTTGTCGTGGTTATAAAGTGAGCGTGTATGTGTATTATTGAGTCCGACAATTGATGTGAATAATTTTCTTTCGGGTCATAGACACACAATGTGTGCCTGAATAATAAATTGGTAATAAAGTTGACGTTAAGCAAAGGCAAAAGCAAAAACAAAATTGAGAACATTTTTTTATGTCCCTTGTGGGCCACAATTGATCAAATTTCCCACCCACCCACCTATTTTGACTTTGCCTTTTGTTTTTAGCTCACTCCTTGGAATTTAGACTAGCCAAGCACCTTTCTTTCTTTAAATAATTAAATTTCGCAAACTCAATGTTAAATGAATTTGTAAAATATATAGCCCATGATTGAAAAAGAATGAGGTATTAATTTTTCTTAAATTTAAATATTTTAATTTAGTTTAAATTTTAGGGTCTTAATTAGTCGTCTGTATCAGTTGTTATGGAGTCATTCCTGAATATTTTCTTTTGAAGATAAATGGGAAAAAAATCATTTTTTAAAAGAATATTTATCATAAAAAATGTACAATTATTTGACAGGAATATCATTAAAATATCATTGAAAATATCCCCAATAATTATTGTATTTAAAAACATCACAAAGGTGTCACTTCAGCTTGAATATGATACACATAAAACCTTAAAACTCAAGTTTAAGTAAGATATAACATAATAATATAAAATTAATCTATGAATTATGTATTACCAGTAATCGGTAAGAAACCAAATTGAAGCAAAAACAAACTAAAACACAAATTGCATTTAAAAATGTCTTTTCTCAACATCTATCTTCCCCTCACTAATAAATGTGAGAATTTGAATTCAGTAGAGTTGAGTTTAATATTAAATAATTGTATAAATTTTAATTGTTAGTTTCTTAGATATTAATTTAAATATAATTAAATTTTAACACAAATTAATATTAAAAACATATATAACAAAAAATCATGAAAAATTTAACATAATCAATTCAACACCAGATCCAAATTTCCAAATACCAATGCCCACCTAAGTGAAATTAATTGGCCGTCGTAACTGGCAACTACTAACTTCTTTCATTTTGGTCAACCAGATCATACACGCATGTCGGTCCACTTCCTTCTCCAGTTTCCACTAATTGTTTGACTGAGTTGGGATTCTCTTTCTTCTTTTTTTTTTTTTTCTTTATTGCTTTTGGCTTTTGCTTTCCACGATGTATTTTAATGAAGGGAAACCAGCTTTAAGCTTCTTTCAAGTGATGTAACAAAAGATGCGATATAAGCATCCAATACAAGAACCAAAGAAAAAAGCAAAACAATAATTCAAAATAATGAAATTATCAGTAGTATCTTTAGATATACAGATATGAACAACTAAAATATTGAATATATCATTAATAAATTCCCATTGAAATATGGAAATGCGAGCTAGAGAAGTAATTAATAGATAGAACCGCACTTCATTACTTGCTTTCGAGATTCAAATCTAATGAAATCTAATACCAAATCCACCATCTTCACTAGCTTTTTAGTTTTTAATAATTAACATTGGAACAAATACACAGGACTCCATATAGAGAGAGAGAGAGAGAGAGAGACAGCTAGAGGAATCCCATTAGACAGCAGGGGAATGAACAAAATGAACCCACTACTCACTAATCTCCTTCGAGACGATTCCAAAGCTGGGTTGATCTGATCTTTTTAATCAGGTGCTGTTTCGCTAGTGATTTAATAAAAGTCCATTTTGGTAATACGTTCTAAGAAGACTCAAGGATGAGATTTGTAGTATCAGCAACAGAGAGTGAGTGATTGTGCTCGCCTTCGTAGGTGACTACAAGCATTGATGCATCATCCGAAGCTCTCTCTACGTGCTTGCGTGCAGGGCAACCTCTCACACTGCTGCACTTGTAGTATCCTCTGTTGAATTATTCAGATATTAAACACAAAATCAGAAATTAAAAGTACTTAAAAAGCCTATGAGGAATTAATTAAAAAGTTTAATTACCTTGGATGAGGAGATCCCTTGATGGGTTTCTGTCCGTACTTCCTCCATGAGAAATCATCAGGTGGAATATCAGACATTCTTAAGCTTACTGCCGGAACCCTAACCACTCTCTTCACCCTTGACTTTCTGTTAATTACAAGTGAAAAAATTAACATGATAGATTCAGAACCAAAGTTTGTTAATTAATTAGCAACGTAAACAAACTCCATAAGAGTTTTGAAAATAGTTACCTCTTCTTGGTGCAATGGCAACGACCAGAGGAGACACCACATGACTTGGCAGAGCCGCCCAATAAGCTCTCAGAGCTGCACTTCCTCTTAAGAGAAGATGAAGACAGAGGCGGCTTCCCAGCTGAGGAAACCTGAGACAGATTCGTTATCTGAAAGGCAGGTGATGATGAAGCTTGTTGCTTGTTATCATTATCACCAGTCAGCGAAGACAGAAACGAATTCCCAGCTGAAGTGTAAGAAAAGTTAATAGTTGAAGGCGAATCTTTCCTCTCAAGAACGCCATGTTGTTGATGGTTACGAGGAGGTGGCGGCAGCGGTGGAATCTGCTGGATCGGCCTTGCATAATAGACCTTAGCTTCAGGAACCCGCACGTTATTTTCTTGATTCTGGTTAACAGTTGGAGGAGAAGAAGAAGAAGCAGGAGACACAACAGGGGCTCTTCGGAAACGAGCATGGCCAATTCTGTTACGACCCAGAAGAGAAATCACTCTCTTGAACTTTGAAACGGCGATGTCTGCTACAGCTTTGCAATCTTTCTCTAAATCCATGGATGACCTAGAGCAAGAAGAGGACTGGTGATGATGACTATTACTTTGTTGCAATTGCTGCTGTTGTGAAAGCAATTTAATAAGCTTTTCAACACTCTCAAGCCCAGAAGCTGCTTCTTGGACAGCGCAATCTTCCACTTTGTCAGTGAAATGACCAGTGCTTCCGTAATCCATCATGAGCTCCACGGCCATATTCACTCAAAAAGAAAAGCAAGAAGGAAAAATGAATAGAATTAGAGTAGATGAGATATTGATAAAGGGGGGGGGGATTGGGGTTCAGCTTCTGGTATAGTCAAAATGATGGCCTCAGCAGCCTCATCGGCTCATGGGTCAGTCACCTGTCACTTTAGTCTTTGCCGTCTCATGTAGGTACGAATAAGATACAACCACATCTTTATTTGTTTTAATTCATTTTTTTTTTTTTTTTTTTTACTTTATCTAAACTGGCTACAGTGTACGTATAAATTGCATTTTGTATCGAATAGTATTATTTTTGGGTAATAAGATATGTTGGTTGGGACATTGACCTTCCATGAAGTGTGGGGTCCAGGCTGGTTAATTTGGTCTTTAAGACGTTGGGACATGGATGGAGATTTGGTCAAAACTTCGTCACGAGCCGTCTGATTTACGCTTGGTTTTGATTAAATAAAATGCTCCTTGGTTGGTGGCTTGGTGCCCGCTTGATCCAGTTGACTTATTGTAATTTCTCATTTTAATTGTTCATTTTTGTTTTCTTTTTTTCACTAGTTTTTTTTTTCAATAATAATGAGAAATTAAATTCTCCAATAATATATATATATATAATTTAAACATTTTAAGCCTTGTTATCGAGTCACATCGTGGCTTACTATTAAATTTTATTAATTTAAATATAATAAATTATAAAATTAAAATATATTTAAAATTAGTTTTATTAATAAAAATTAAAATTAGAAACCATTAATAAAATAAGAAATAATCTCCTATTAAAATTAAAAAAAAATATTAATTTAATATGTGTCACATAATCTCTATAATAATTTTTTTATTATTAAATTATAAATTTAAAATATCTTTAAAATTAAAATAATAAATTATTAAAATAAGAAACTTATTGTGATATAAAAATAAGATATTTTATTTATTATTAAATTATAATATTAAAATATCTTGATAATTTTTTTATTAAACTGTATAATTAAAATAAGAAACATATTACAACGTAAAAATATAATATCCGATTAAAATAAAAAAACCTATTAATTTTATTAATTCATTAATAATAAATAAGAAAACTATTATAAAATAAAAACATATTCTCTTATTAAAATAAGAAAACATACTCGACACATATTCTATACAATTAATTTTTTAATTAGTAACTTATAAAATAAAAATAAAAATTTATTACAATATTAAAATATAATCTCATACTAAAATAATACACATAAATAGCAGTCATCCACAAAAACTAGCTAATATTTTAGTTTTTGGTCTATTGTTATTTCTTATTTGACTTTGACTTATTTTTATAAGTTTTTTCATAAAATTTTTCATTATTTATTGTGCTTCATGATTCGGACTTTGATTATTAGTTTTTGCATAGTGAATGTCAAGATTTCAAGTTCGAAAAGAAAGTTTAAGTTTAAAATGAATAAATTATATTAATTATTATAGGAATTCATTCGAAAGAAAATTAAATATTTTAAAAGTAATTTATAATTATAAATATATTTTCAAATGAGAGAATGAGACGAGAAATAAACTATAATATGAACTATAAACACGATTTGAGAATTGATAAATAAACAAATGAGACATAAATATTAAATGTAAGTAAATCAATTTTATAATTTATACTATAAAATCAACTAGATTTGGATCATTTATAAGATCAATATATAAAATCTTATTAAGATTTTCGTTATGTTATAAATTATAATTAAAGATATGCTCAAACTGCCCAAAATGTGGGCCCTATATTAGTTTATTTTAAAGATAATAAATAATTTAAATATAATTTTTTTCATTTTATTTTCTTAAGGTCGAACTCGATAACTAGTGGGTTAAGAGATTTTTTAGGCAATTAACGATTTATCATGGAGCAAAATATTGAGGGAAACAAATGAGAACAAATGATATCCAAAGCGACCAAATGATTCTCCATCTATCAGGCATTTGAACGTAACCACTCATCTAATTTGAAAATTATAAAATTTTTTTCCTCATTTATCATCAACAATAAAAAAATGAAGACCGATCATCCTTCATCCTTTTCCTTTTACTTATTATTTTTGAAAATTTTCACACGTGCCTTAACTTTTATGAAAATTAATGCTGACTTATATACGTTAACTCAGTAACATTTCTCCTCAATTCACACATACCGTTCTTTATGGTAGGCCCAAATTTCCCCCCTGCGTGGCGTAAAAGTTGTTACACGTTTTAGATTCTGAAATTCTGAATCAGAAATTTTAATTTACTCGGTGTCTTCAAAAATGCATACTCCAAAATAGTCAGAGCTCTTTTATTGAAAGCTTTGGCAAAATTATTATATTCTCTCAGAAATTTGGCAATAGGTAAAATCACGGGGACATTGTTTATTTCCAGCCGTGAACCAAAGTGGGGCAATTCCAGAAAACACGTTCATTTTCTACGAATCAATCAGTCAGAATCTGTGGGTTTTTGTCAAATATAGTAGACTTACTTTTTTTTTTTTTTTTTTTTTTTATTTACCATAAAAATATTTCCGGCCCGAAAGACATTTTTATTTTATTTGTTGTTTTATGCCCTGTAACTCTTCCCTAGCCAAATTTTGGTAGAATATGAGAGCAAATATTAATAGCATAACAAAAATATGTTCATTATCATTGTGGAGACTGATTGCGGTCGAGGTCCACAATCGAGAAAGTGAGTTGAGGGGCACGAACGAACCTGCAAAACAAGAGTAGAGCGAAAAGAGGAGGTTACTGCCCACTGGTGTAGTGGAAGTCGTAGGCACTCCGACGCTCAAGTTAGCCTAAAGATGAATGAGTTCAAGGTGGAATGATTAAGGTCTATGGAGTACCTCAACCACATATTGTTTGCCGTGAGGGCGGTGTATTGGAGTAATGTCTTGATGATAGGAGTAGTCTCAAGAAGAAGATGCCCGCTCTATTGCTTTGTCTTCTTATTTTATAGGTTCCCTGATGCGGGGTCCCTATTCTGCCCGTTGGAGTCATCTTCAATGATGGTTTAATTCAGGTGATTTATGTCTGATAACTGACGATCGTATCTATCCCTCGAAACCGTCGACTTCATGGTGATGTTTATGAATTCAGATTCTCTTCTTGATTTTCGTAACTGGTGTCCGTTGGTTCTTTTTATGTTAACGAGTTCGGGCCCATGAGGCGGCCCGTTGAGTTTCTTTGTGTGACATTTTTGCTTATAAGCTGGATCTACTAATGGGCTCCAGGTTTAGTGATTGGCCTTGAGGTAAATGTCGATTTTATCACTGGGCCCAAATTTGGCCCGTACAGTTTGTCCCTTACTCTATAAGTCTGGAAGTCCTAGACTTGGGGAGTACCTTCGAGTATGTCGAATGAATCAGGATATGGATAACTATTTCACTGATCTTGGCAGTGGTCCAGAGCTAATCCACATGACGTCTCGTCATACAGTCGGGAGGAGGAAGAATTCAGGTCTTCTTTTGCTTTCGACAATAGCCCAGGAGGTGTCATTGGCTTGATTGAAACTGTCGAAGGCTTTTTGGGTGTTAACCTCGATCGACATGTCGTATAGTGTAAGGGGGAGCTCACATCTTTAACTTGTCATCTATGTGAGCCTATGGGGAATGTCCTATGCGGACTGAACCAGACAATGGTTTTAGGAGAAATTTCACTCGACTTGTAGTACGAAGATAGTGAAAACCATATTTCTATTTGACTCGACACGAGTCATCAGGGGTATGTCCCCGGTTGACTGAACCAGATGGTGGTTCAGGAGTAGCTTCACTCGATTTGTTGTATGAGGCGAGTGAATACCATAACTCTTTATTTGACTCGACATGAGTCATCAGGGGTATGTCCCTGGTCGACTGAACCAGATGGTGTTTTAAGAGTAATCTCACTCGACTTGTCGTATGAGGCGAGTGAATTCCATGATTCTATTTGACTCGACATGAGTCATCAAGGGTATGTCCCTGGTCGACTGAACCAGATGGTGGTTCAGGAGTAATCTCTCTCAACTTCTCGTATGAGGTGAGTGAATTCCATAATTCTATTTGACTCGACATGAGTCATCAGGGGTATGTCCCTGGTCGACTCAACCAGATGGTGGTTCAGGAGTAATCTCACTCGACTTGTCGTATGAGGCGAGTGGTTTCCATGATTATATTTGACTCGACATGAGTCATCAGGGGTATGTCCCTGGTCGACTGAACCAGATGGTGGTTCATGAGTAATCTCTCTCGACTTCTCGTATGAGGCGAGTGAATTCCATAATTCTATTTGACTCGACATGAGTCATCAGGGGTATGTCCCTGGTCGACTGAACCAGATGGTGGTTCAGGAGTAATCTCACTCGACTTGTCGTATGAGGCGAGTAGTTTCCATGATTCTATTTGACTCGACAAGAGTCATCTGGGGGATGTCCCCTGGTCGACTGAACCAGATGGTGGTTCAGGAGTAATCTCACTCGACTTTTCGTTTGAGGCGAGTGAATTCCATGATTGTATTTGACTCGACAAGAGTCATCAGGGGTATGTCCCTGATCGACTGAACCAGATGGTGGTTCATGAGTAATCTCACTCGACTTGTCGTATGAGGCGAGTGATTTCCATGATTCTATTTGGCTCGACAAGAGTCATCTGGGGGATGTCCCCGGTCGACTGAACCAGATGGTGGTTCATGAGTAATCTCACTCGACTTGTCGTATGAGGCGAGTGAATTCCATGATTGTATTTGACTTGACAAAAGTCATCTGGGGGATGTCCCCGGTCGACTGAACCAGACGGTGGTTCATGAGTAATTTCACTCGACATATCGTATGAAACGAGTGAAGTCCATGATTCTATTTGACTCGACATGAGTCATCAGGGGTATGTCCCTGGTCGACTGAACCAGATGGTGGTTCAGGAGTAATCTCACTCGACTTGTCGTATGAGGCGAGTGAATTCCATAAATTTTCATTTGATTCGACAAGAGTCATCTGGGGGATGTCCCCGGTCGACTGAACCAGACGGTGGTTCATGAGTAATTTCACTCGACATATCGTATGAAACGAGTGAAGTCCATGATTCTATTTGACTCGACATGAGTCATCAGGGGTATGTCCCTGGTCGACTGAACCAGATGGTGGTTTAGGAGTAATCTCACTCGACTTGTCGTATGAGGCGAGTGAATTCCATAAATTTTCATTTGATTCGACAAGAGTCATCTGGGGGATGTCCCCGGTCGACTGAACCAGACGGTGGTTCATGAGTAATTTCACTCGACATGTCGTATGAAACGAGTGAAGTCCATAAATGTCGTGTCGAGAGGTTGCTACCATGGTACCTATATTTTATTAGGTATTAAGTCGGATGGCGAGTAGATATTGCGTCAAGCCTTGTATAGATGTTGTGTCAAATCGATATTCCAAGGTATTGATCTTGCGTTTGAGGTGGTGTCGAATGATTAAATAACTCATATAAGGGGTTGCTTTAAATGTCGAATCAACCTCCGACTTGAACATTACATGTATTTATATTTCTGATGTTGTCGTGTCAAACAAGGAAGACACTAATGAAATGTATTGATGTTGTGGCGAGTGCACAACATCTAATTGTGACAAGTCTGATTGTAATTCTCTCCTCCATTCCACGTGTCATTAAATGCAGAAAAACCTAATGCAAATAACGAGGCGTCCTTTTGGCGGGAATTTTGGCGCCAATTTAAGTAGCGTGTATAAAAGAGCTTTGAGTGCTTCATTTCACCTCATTCGGAAGTCGAGTAAGGAGTGCTCTCAAGTGTTTCAAGGTATTCTTCGAAATCTTCCTCTTGTTCTTCATTTCTTTAAACATTCATAGTGATAATTCAGGCTGTTCTTAGTTGTAAATTTGGTTGTTTGATCTTTGGGTTTGTGTGATTTTTTTTAAACTCGTATTTCTGGGTTTTGATCTTTATGAGGTAGGTTACTAGGGAGATTAGTTGTTTATATGCTTGTTGTTTGGAAGATGTCGAGTGAAGAGTCGTTAGGCAGCTTAGGTGCCAACATCGATAGGTATGTCGAGTCGTCAAGTGAGACCAAGGAGTCATCAAGTGAGACCAAGAAGGATGTAGAGTACAAAGATTGGTCGTACCAGGATTTGATCGAGGGTGGCGTAGTTACCTTGGCTAGGCCTTCTCAAGAAACCCCTACTGAGGCTATACCATTAAGGTCTTTGCTCGCTGTTGGGGAGCCGAGTGATTTTCCATGTACGAGTGAACCCACTAACTTACTATCCAAAAATCCTGCAAGTCGAATGACTAGGAAAGTGTTGAGGGAACTCAGCTGTATGTATAGGTTCCCTAATTCTCTGGAACTCCGGGTGCCTTCGTCGAATGAAAGAATTGATTACAAGGTTCTGGGGTGGATGAGATTCTATGTACGTCTATTTTTTTGTAGGGTTGAGGTTTCCTATTCCGAGACTGGTTTGGGAAGTTTTGGATCATTTTGGAGGTTCTCCTTCACAGCTGATGCCAAATGCGTGGAGGATCTTACTGTCGATTGAATGTTTGTCTTTTGAATTGGGAGTACTCTTTGAGGTGAAGGATGTTTTAGAGACGTACTACCTGAAGGAGAATTTGATGGAGAAAGGAAGATATACATTGATCTTTCGTCAGAGAAAGACGCATTTAGTTACTGGATTGCCGACTAATGATAGGGGAAATTGATAGTCTTATTATTTCTTTGCGAAGGGTGAAGGTATATTTGGATCGACCGGGGCTGCTTGAATCCCAGAATTTTGGTGTTTGTCGAGTGAGTAACGTACTTTCTCTAAATTCAATCCTTGAGTCATACTTGTGTTTTTGAATAACCATGTTTTTGTTGCTGCAGATCCTCTACAAAACAAGTCATTCATCACGACTGCACGTACAATCTCCAACACCAAAGCCATTCTATCCCTGTCGGCCGAAAAAAAGGGACTGTAAAACTATTTTAACGGAAAAGAGGTTAAGGTCGACTCCGTTGTGGAAGGAAATCTATCACCGAGAAGAAGGTAAGGTTCTAGCCTCATGTAACGACATTTTGTTCGTGATAAATTGTAGATGGTCGTGTCAAACGTTATATGGAGGATATAGATATCGAGAGCCCCTAAAACCTGAAGAATTTTTATGCGCAGAGGAAATGATGACCGGGCCATTCACCGTAGCTTCACTCGATGAGATGAAGAGTCGGAAGAAGTCAATGAAGCTGAAGAAAAAAATGCTAGAGGCTGAAAAAGAGGCTGGCCCTCAACAAAGGGAAGTCGTTTCAAGTGAGGGTGCCACAGAGAAAGTGAAGTCAACTGCAACAATTTCTGCGGGGAAGAAAAGAAAGTCTATCGCTGAAGCGGAAGTAGAAGAGGACTCTGATAACCTCATCTTAAAGGTTCCACGAGAGTCGACTGCAATTTCTGACCCTTCAAGCATTGATTCATTCGTGGAAGGGCATATTCTTGAGGGGGATGAAGTAAGGTTGGTGTAGGCACTGGATTTTTGCATATAAGTCCATATGATGAGTCTCATTTGGAGACGCTACCTTTTAAGTCACGGAAGTCACTGGAAACGGACTTCGAAAGGGGAAATTCAGAATAAGCATGTCATCAGATTAATTTCATAAGTTCACTGTTTTCGTTCGTGCTGCGTTCGTGACCACGTTCGAATGTCAAGCAGATTGTGGGCGTTCGTGTAGCGTTCGAATCGGCGTTTGAACGGTGTCGGTATTTCTGGTTTTGCTGCTAGCCTCTCACCCAAGCCCAATTAGCCCACCAAAGCCCATAAAACACATCCAAATTAATAAAACCCATATTTAACACATGGGGAATTAAATAAAATCTAAAAATCATATACCAAATTAAAATAAATATCAAATAAAATCATGCCTAATTAAAATCAATCAAGATTATTATATTCCTAACTAAACAAATTGTATGCCTAATCAAAACAAATTAAATATATTAACTTCCTAAAAAAACCAAATTTTGTTCCCCAATCAATCTTAGGCTTTCCTTGCATGACACCAAATCATATCCTCCTTTAATGCACAAATCCCTTCCTTGTCAAGTAAGGATTCACCCATCACCTTTGCCTATAAAAACAAAACTATTCCAACCCTTGGAGCTCCTCTCATTGACGCACATACAAAAAAAAAAAAACCTTAGCATTCCCGCCTAATACACTCAAGAAAACAACAAAGAATTTTCTCTCCTCCTCCTCCCTCCATCACCGAGAAACATCACCCCTAAACAGCCCATTGTCGAGACCAAATCACAACCCCATACAGCCCCTACATCCACCGAAAATCATAGCCCCATACAGCCCTAAACTACTGAAAATCACAGCCCCCTAAATCCCCAAAACAGTAACTAAAAAACTGCACTCTAATATCACCTAAAACAGTAAGAAATCAGCAGCCAAAAAACACAGCAAACAGAAGCAAAAAATGCAATAAATAGTGACCAAAATACAACAGCAAAACAACAGCGAAACGGAGGGAAAACAACAGCCCGAATAGCGAAGGGAAACGTTGAACCAGTGAACCGGAGGAGTTGCGGAGCATCCACCATTCCAACGACCGCGTACGGTACTTCCGAGAGTCGACATAAAAGGTTAGACCTGAGGGCACTCTTCGTATTTATTTTTATTCATATTTTAATCGTTTTAGTTATTTATTTCGTATGAGAGTCGTTTATGGATGCATGTTGTGGCTTTGAATAAAAAGGAAAATGTGTCGCCTCTTGTGGTATATCGGATGGAAACCTAGACATAAATTCCGTAGCCAAATCCGAATGGACGGTAGTGCGGTCTGTACTTGGGATACAACTCCACGTACCACTTGAGCAAACAGCACATATTTTGTTTTATGTCGTTTGATTCGTTTTTTATTCGTTATTTAAATTATGCATGTTATTTGTTTGTGTAATGATGAGATAAAGCGTATGGGCTTAGTAAGTTGGATTAAAGGTCCTCCGTTTCAAGGGGTTAAAATCCTTTACCACGATGCTTTGCCGCGCCGGATGACGTATATTCGGTTGAATGTAAGATGTGTTCAATCGGGTATACAAAGTCCGATATCGTTGTCTTTATTTTTATATACATTATGTCATTAGCGCATGGGCTTAGTAAGTTGGATTAAAGGTCCTCCGTTTCGAGGGGTTAAAACCCTTTACCACGATGCTTCGCCGCTCCGGATGACGTATGTTCGGTTGAATGTAAGATGTGTTCAATCGGGTATATAAAGTCTGATATCGTTGTCTTTATTTTTATATGCATTATGTCATTAGCGCATGGGCTTAGTAAGTTGGATTAAAGGTCATCCGTTTCGAGGGGTTAAAATCCTTTACCAAGATGCTTCGCCGCGCCGGATGACGTATATTCGGTTGAATGTAAGATGTGTTCAATCGGGCATACAAAGTCCGATATTGTTGTCTTTGTTTTTATGTGCATTATGTTATTAGCGCATGTGCTTAGTAAGTTGGATTAAAGGTCCTCTATGTCGAGGGGTTAAAATCCTTTACCATGATGCTTTGCCGCGCCTTGTAGCCAATTATTATTTATTAGGTGTCATCTATTCATCCGTTCACGTATGCGTCATGTTGTTTACTGCCTTTTTTGAGGTCACTACTGTAACCTCATTCGAACGCGTTTCAGAATGCCGCACGAACACATGTTTTCTGTCTCAGTTCATTCGAATGCGTTTACGAATGCGAACCTTCTGTTTACCATTCGAACGCGTTTACTAACGCTACGCGAACATGCACGTATTTCCTTTGTTTTATTCATGTATCAGGTCTGTTCCCGTTCGAACGCATTCTCAAATGCGATATAAACGCGAATCTTCTATTTACTGTTCGAACGCGTTTACAAACGCTACACGAATGCGCATACACTGAACTGAGTCATTTTCATCACATGTCATGCATAATTGTTTCTTAGGTGATTTCTCTTGTATCATGTAATCAATCATATTATTTGTATCCCTGTGTTTATCTGTTTGATGTGTTCATGAGATGGTATTCAAACATGATTTACCCTATTTAGTTGTTCATTTTCAAGCATGATTAGTCATTTATTTTGCGTTTGGAAATTGCATTATGTTTAGGTTGTTCTTTGTTTTCCGCATTATACGATCGAAGTATGTTCATGAGATTGCCGTGTGCTATTGCATGTTCGCCGTTATTCCAATTTGCTTTCATGCTTGATTGTATAATTATTATCTACTGGCATGCCTATGATCGAATGTAATGTTCTTATGACATTGTATGCTAGCCGTATTTATCTCTATGCATGTAAATTTGGACATAGATTATACGCAAATAAGTTGTATGCAAATTGGGACATAGATTAAATACAAATAGGTTGTATGCAAATCCAGACATAGGTTATATGCAAACTTAGTTATGAGCCTTGTACTTATGCATGCGAACTCATGAGTAAATTATCCTTGGAAATAAATGTTGCTTAGGCTTGGTTGAATTATCGCACAAATCATTTTATTACAAGTGGCATAAGTAATGGACCATTCCGAACCCAATGGTTTGAGGTCTTCCATTGCGAGGGGTGAGTGCGGCCTTAAATATTTGTCCCGGTTCACACCGGGTGGTGACTCCATCATTCTCCGGTTTAGTCCCCCGCGGGCTACTCCGTACTCCCAACCGGGCCGCGAGCCCAGAACAGCATGCGTCGCCCAGTTTCTGTGTTCCCACAGTCTGGCGACTCCACTGGGGATAGAGAATCGGCCCCGAAATAATGTCTTGTAATATTATGATTTGTGCTTTAATTAACCGTGTCTACTGTGGGTTAAAATGGGTTTAATCAAAGGCATTTTTTTAGACTGGGTAATGGTTTGATGTCTTCCTTCATTCACTACCTTTCTATAAGGAAAAGCTGTGAAGGCACCTAAATAATCATTTACTTGTAGCCTATTGTGATGGACTAATTTGGAGGACTCGTTGTTTATTCCTGTCACCAAGCGATAAGAGCCTAAGAGGCTAGGGTACTTAAGAGAGCCTCGCTCCACCCTCTCTATAGGGAATCTACAACGGGAAATCCATCTGACAGTCAGTCACACACCATAACTCGTTGGCACTTACTGTAATGTATAAAAAAGGTGCGCTCACTTGGTCGCTCGAACCCTTGAGTGGGGAGACCTAGTTGTGGGAAATCCTTCGCCAGCGAGAGTCTTTGTCTACACTCTCGCAAACCCACTCGTAGACCGGGGTTGTATGTGTTGGACAATTATGACCCATAGCGTCACTATTTGTACAGATCATGGTGTTGTTGTACAAATTAACTATGTCACAATGAGATTGCACTCTTATCATTTGTGATTGGATCACCTAGATGTATAAATGATATGATGTCCTTATGATTAGTTCCTGGATTGAGATGATATGAGACAGTATCAGTCCTCGAAGGATTAATCATTAAATATCCCTAGTCGTAGTATTATCGAGACTGGACATCGATAATGCGGAATAGACTAGTATTACACTTGTGCGAGTTGTGAGGGCACAATAGCATAGTTCTCATATATATGGGTATTGGATACTCATGCAAGTGTAATAGGAGGTTGTGTTTACCGATGGTACGGAAACAGCTTCGCTTCGGATAGACCCCTCAGAATTCCATTAGTAGTATGACTACGTGTCTATGGAAGTCCGAAATCAGGGTAGGTGTATTTGGTCTTAACCTGAGACTTGCACCGCTAATACTTGCGACAATCAATATGCTTTGGTTTTGGTCGTCCAGGGCTTTAACCGGTTCTGTGTACGCCTCTACTGGGTATATTGAGAATCGTAGTGTATTGGGTGTGATGTCAAGACAGAAGTGTCACTCCAGTTATAGTGGAGATGATGTCACGTAGGATACGGAACTAGCACTCTTAAGTACTGCAGTCATCGGGATGATATGACTAGGTCATGTTCATCCGATTATAGAGACTAGTTACCAGACATCCGACATGTGCTTCGTACGGGGCAGACACATTCCAGCCCCAGGCCTAGCACGTAACATTTGATACTGGATCGCTTTACGCAATACTACGTATACTACGCCTGACATAGATTATATATTCCAGTAAGAATATTTCTGGAGAATTGGGTAGGCACGGTGCTTTGCTAGAAGCCAACCATGTCTTGTAAATTGGTAAGCACGTGGTACGAGGTACGTACGTATTCGGATAATCTGATGACCGTATTTACTGCCAACATATCTAGGGATCTCTTGGGTCGCTTCCCAAAGATTCACCGATGACAGTTGACTCGAATTAGAATTAATCTGAGATTAATTAAGAGAGAGAATTAATCTGGGATTAATTAAGATGGAGAAAATTAATCTGGGATTAATTGAGGTATTATTTAATCTGGGATTAAATGTGTTCGGAAGAGAGAGAACGCGATTAATTTGGAATTAATCGGTAGAATAAATTTAATAGTTAAATTTGATTTTTCTATTCAATTTATTCCTATGGGCTAAAATTAATATATCGGATATATTAATATGAATTGGATTTCATTACGAAATTAAGGTTGGACTTTAATACGAGCGAAAGAATTAACTTAGAATTAATTCGTAAACGACATTCGTAATATATTTACGAGGCGTCGTCATTTAATTAAATTAGATTTAATTATTTGGCGAAGGAAATTCGTTTAATCGGATTAAACGAATCCGAGCCGCGACAAACATTCGTAGAATCCATTTGAATTTTGAATTCAAATGTGGGGCCCACTTTAAATGTGGTAGTTGGGAGAATGGTTGATATTTATGCCATACCATCCACTTTCCAACCACCTTGGAATGGTTTTGGCAAAACCATTTACCCAACCACCTTGTTTAGGTGAAAAGGGTAAATTGGCTTTTACTAAAACCCTTCTCTCTCTCATTTTGTGTATGCATCACACAAAACACACTTGGAACTAAATGGAAACCCTAAAAATCCTCTTAATCGGCGTGAATGGCCTTCTCCCATCTCTTTGATTTTGTTGCAAAATCAACAAAGCTAGCACTTCATGGAATCAACTAAGGTGATAGGGAAACCAACTCAAAGCTTGGAATCATCAAAGGAAGGATCTTGGAGATCTTCATTCAAACAACTCAAAGCTTGGAATCATCAAAGGAAGGATTTTGGAAACCAACTCAAAGCTTGGAATCAACATAGGAAGGATCTTGGAGATCTTCTTCTCAAAATTTTAAAAGCTCAAATCCATTCAATGTAAGTAATTCCGCAACTTATAATGAATTTATGAACACATTTTCTTGCTTATTAGATCATTGGCATGTTCTAGGAACACTAACAGTATGACCTATAACAACTATTTCCTTGTGCTTGTGGACCATCCTCATTTGGATGTAGTTGGACTTCTTTTCAGAAATGCGAACTTGTTAGACCACTTAAACTGGGACGAGTTCGTATCCTATGACAATTGGGCCAAAAGCTTCTGAACTGTTGATGGGCCACTCTATAGAAATTATTTTTGTATGCTCGTGTTTGGGAACATTGTCGTTTGGATCCATTCGGACCTTTTGTCATGAGGTATGAGCTTGTTGGGCCATTTAAACTGGGACAAGAACGTATCTTATGATGATTGGGCCAAAAGCTTCTAAAACGCCAATGGGCCATTATATGTTTGTGTTTAGGAACATTATCATTTGGATATGGTTGGACTTCTTGCCATAAGATGTGAACTTGTTGGGCCATTTTAACTGGGACGAGTTTACTCATATGACAGTTAGCCCAAAAGCTTCTATAATGATGATGGGCCGATTTGTGTGAAAATTTTAATGAATTGATATATTTCTTATATCGCATGCATCTCATTCATCTCATGCATACATATATCTTGTTAACACCCTCTATGTCTATAAAAGACATCATAGATTTCTGTTGGGTTAGGAAAAAGGGAAGACTCACTAAAAGACCGGTAACAGATATGAATACATCCGATAACGAGGTATCCCGGATAGATCAGTTGGAAAACAGTCTCGCCAAAATTACTGAACAGTTGCAAGCCTTGACTACTACTGTGGCTGGTATGGCTGTACCCCGTGCTGGGGGGAATTCTGAGAATGTGAGGTGCGAGGAGCCTCCGAATGGGTTGGGGGATGATATCCCCGCTTTTGATGACGACATGGCAGAGTATGCAACAGGCAGAGTGATTGGGTATCAGGCAAAATTTCAGAAGCTTCGGGATCAGGTTGAAACATTTACCCGCAAAATGAGGGGTAAACATGAAGAGTTGTTAGATTATGAGGCAATGACCTTCGAAGAACAGTTGCCAGCTCAGTTCAAGATGCCAGATATAGCTAAGTTCAACGGGAATGGGGATTCGAGTGTCCATCTCCGTTAGTATGTTTCAGTTATGAGTTCAGTGGGTTTATCCCAGCGTCAAGTGCAGAAAATGTTTGGGATGTCACTTGAGGGAGCGCCGGTAGTTTGGTATCACAGCCTTGAGAATAAGATTAGGGAAGATTGGAGGGAACTGGCTGATGCTTTTCTGAAGCAATATGTTACAGATCTGGAAATTGATTTGTCACTCTGAGATTTGGAGAACACTAAGCAGAAGCCGGAGGAAAGCTTCAAGGAGTATGTAGACCGCTGGAGAAGCCAGCTTCTGATGATGCAGACTCGGACCTCAGAGAATGACCAAATTAAGATGATTATCAAGGGCACCAAGCCCTCCATCTATGGGAAACTGAGGAGGATGACCTCCATGATCAATGACTTCTGACAGTTGAGGGAAACTGTCATGGATATTGAAGAAGAATAAGCAGAGAACATGAAGTTTTATGGCCTAAGTAGGAGGCCTATTAGGGGAACATCGGGTACCAAACCTGTTTCTGCGGAGATTACTGCCATCCGGAATCGGAGATTCTCCAACTTAGGGAGACCCTTGTCTAAAGTGCTGGAGAAATTAAAAAGACAAGGACTTCTGTAACCCCTGAAGACCAAACCACTTCCCAACCCTCCACCACCACATCTCAATCTAAGCCAATACTGTCACTTCCACCAACAGAAAGGCCACGGCACTGATAATTGTGCCCGCCTCCGCCATGAAATCCAAGACCTTATAGACTCCAAAAAGATACCCGACCCTGAAACAGAACGCCCTAACACACACCAAAATCCCCTACCAAATTACCACTATGTCCCCCCACCGACCTATATGATAAACTCCGGCCTACCCGAAAGCCTTGTCCTCAAATCCTTTGACCACCAAGCCTATTGCCTTGGAATTTAGGATAGTAACAGTGAAGATGAGACAGAATGTGGGCAGAATTTCTGGGAAGACTTCTCCAGTAGTGATGAAGAAGAAGTGAGGGGGATGACACGCAGTGGGCGATTCTACAATGATATGACTGAGAAGGGTAAATGAGTGTTATCAGAGGGTAGCGAAGTGGCTGAGAATACAGAAAATACCGAAGGAGATGTAGTGCTGCAGCAGTTGAGGAAAACCCGAGCACAAGTGAGTATCTGGGATTTATTGTGTGCATCTCAGGAGCACATGTGGGCCATGGTTGAGGCCTTAAGCAAGATAGTGGTGACGGAGGATGCCAACCCCGCAATGTTTGTTGGGTCAGTGCAAAAGGAGGCCTTGCAGGTAATCAATTTTTCTGAGGAAGAACTCCCAACTGATGGGAGAAATCATAATAGACCTTTGTTTATCAGAGCTGAAGTGAGGGGTAAAAGGACCTCTTGTGTGATGGTGGATGACGGCTCATCCATTAATGTGTGCCCGTTGAAGATTTTGGCCAAGCTGGGTATAAAGACAACAGATCTGGATCCCTCTAGTATGACTATCAAGGCTTATGATGACAGTAAGCGAGTAGTTGAGGGTACATTTGTAGCAGCGGTCAAGGTTGGTCCTATTGAGGACGAAGTTAAGTTCACAGTGCTGGATATCCCAGCCACTTTTGCCTTGTTGTTGGGAAGGCCTTGGTTTCATAAGCTTGGGGGCGTGCCCTCCACTCTGCATCAGATGATTAAGTTCCCGTATGAGGGAGAAATTGTCACCATCCGAGCTGAGGTAGACAATGTTGTGGCTGCTTTGGAAATACAACCTTTCACGAGGTTCCAAGTGTCGGCAACTTTTGAGGAATGGGTGGATCCTAAGGTAGCTAGGATCATGGGAAAAATGAAGTTCGAGCCGGGTGAGGGTTCAAAACTGCCAGACTTTAGAGGACAGACTACTCGGAGGGGTTTGGGGTACAAATCTGATGAGGAAAAGCCGAAGGTTAAAAAGAAAGGGCTGAAATTGATGGAATGCTTTGTGAAGGCTTTGAGGTATCAAGGTGAGCCCGAACCAATAGAAGTTAATGGGATTGTGGTGCCTGGATTTGAGATCTTCCAAGATATGTTGGGTAAGAAGCCGCTGACCGAAGAAGCTGTGGAGGAAGAGAATTGGGAAGAAGAATTGATGAAGTTGGAGAGCCTGACTCTTGAAGAGGATAAGAAGTTTGAGAAGAACCTGGTTGCGGAGGATGAAGTGTCTGCCGATGATGAAGACATTTATCTTCCTGAATTATTTGAGTGTACTCCCTCATTTATTAGCAATAAAGACAATCATTTTTCTTATTTGCCCGAGTCTTTTTCCTCTAACTTGCATGGCTTGAGTATATTTGATATCAGCTCCACCAGAACGAATGCATTTAACTTATGCACGCCTGAGAATCCTAAAGAAATTCTGATTGCAAGTGAAGTTACCGCTAAAGAGCGGGAGAAATTAGAAGAAGTATTGGTTAGATATGCCAAAGTGTTTGCTTGGTCCTATGAGGACATGCCTGGGGTAGACAGAAGCATTGCCCAGCACACAATATCAACTTATCCGAATATGAGGCCAGTGAAACAGAAACTTCGACGGATGAGACCTGAGTGGGCCGAGAAGGTCAGAGAAGAGGTTAAGAAACAGATAGATGTGGGGTTCCTGGAAGTGGTAAAGTATCTTGAATGGTTAGCAAATGTTGTGCCAGTGCCGAAGAAAGACGGGAAAGTCAGAATATGTGTGGATTACAGAGATCTCAACAAGGCTTGTCCGAAAGATGATTTTCCTCTACCTCATATTGATGTACTCGTTGATAGTGCGGCTTTATCTGCCATGTATTCATTTGCAGATGGGTTTTCAGGGTATAATCAGGTTCTTATGGCTGATGAAGACAAGCACAAAACTGCCTTCATCACAGAGTGGGGTACTTATTGTTACAAGGTAATGCCGTTTGGGCTCAAGAATGCTGGAGCCACTTATCAGCGGATGGCCACTACACTATTCCACGACTTGATACACAAAGAGATTTAAGTCTATGTGGATGATATGATGGTGAAATCAGAAACAAGAATTGGGCATATAGAAACACTGGAGAAGTTCCTTCAAAGGGTTGACAAATACAACTTGCGGCTGAATCCCAAGAAATGTGTGTTTGGGGTAACATCAGGAAAATTACTGGGACATACAGTGGGAATGGGAGGAATATAAGTAGATTCTGAGAAAATCAAGGCAATTACTGAGATGTCGGCATCGAAGAGAGAGAAAGAGGTTAGAGCATTCATGGGAAAAATTCAGTATATCAGTCGGTTCATCGCCAAGTTGACGTCAGTATGTGAGCCTATCTTCAGACTGTTGAGAAAGGACCAGCCAGTGAAATGGAATGAGCAGTGTCAGTCAGCTTTCGACAAGATCAGAGAATACTTGGTAAAGCCTCTTGTTTTGAAACCTCCGAGACCGGGCAAACCCTTGGTACTGTATTTAGCTATAGAATCAGAAGCACTGGGGGCAATGATGGTACAGGCAGATGAGACCGGGGTAGAGCATAAAGTCTACTATCTCAGTAAGAAAATGCTTCCGTATGAAGCCCGCTATCAAGAAGTAGAGAAGATCTGTTTGGCATTAGTATGGGCATCCGGAAAATTGCGGCATTACTTCCAATCTTATAAGATCCAGGTAGTGGCAAAGGATAATCCTTTGAAATACATGCATTCAGTGCCTTCGCTAGTGGGAAAATTGGGCAGATGGTTAGTGTTGCTGACAGAGTTTGACATTGAGTACCTCACTTCCAAAGTGATCAAGGGGCGAGCCGTAGCAGATTTTCTGGCATTACAACCTATTGAAGGGGATCAACATAAGTTTGAATTTCCAGATGAAGAGATCCAGGCAATAGCAATTCAGGGATGGAAAATGTACTTTGACGGAGCAGTGAATTACAAAGGAGCCGGAATTGGGATCGTGATAGTGACCCCCAGAGGAGAGACTTTGCCTTTCAGAGTAACTAACAACATGGCCGAGTATGAAGCATGTGCTTTTGGTTTGACTGCACTGATAGCCTTGAAAGCTGAGAGCGTGGAGGTCTACGGAGATTCGATGGTGGTGATCCGACAGATGTAGGGAGAATGAGAATTGAAAGAAGAATGGTTGAAAGCTTACCTTTTTCACCTCAGAAAGTTAGCACAGGTTATCCCCGATTGTAAGTTTCAGCACTTTCCGCGAGAAGAGAATCAGATGGCTGATGCATTAGCTACACTTGCAGCAACTTGGGAAAATCCAGAGAAGTTGGTAATGAGACCGTTGGTACTGACAACAGCAAATAGACCCGTTTATGAGATAGAAAGAGTCCTGGAAGTGGAGATCATGAATGGTAAACCTTGGTATCACGACATTCAAAGGTATCTGGAACACGGGGAACTCCCGGAGGGAGTAGGCAGAAAAGACAGATTAGCCATTCAGAAATTAGCTTCCCAATATGTGATTCTGAAAGGGGAACTGTACAAGAGGCAAGCAAACGGTATTCAGTTGAAATATTTGAGAAAAGAAGAGGCTCAGCAGGTAATGGAAGAAGTACACGCTGAGGTATATGGTCCGCATATGAACGGGTTGAATCTGTCCCGCAAGATAATGAGATAAGGTTTTTACTGGTCAACCATGGAGACCGACTGTGCGAAAATGGTAAAGCACTGTCATGATTGTCAAGCACACGATAATTTGAATCATTTGCCGCACACAGAGTTGGACGGGTTTTCAGAGCCGTGGCCTTTCTCAGCATGGGGAATTGATATGATTTGAGAGATTCGACCGAATGCATCGAACGGGCATCGCTTAATAGTAGTGGCAGTAGATTATTTCTCAAAGTGGGTGGAAGCCGAGTCATTCCGCAATGTTACAGCGAAGCAGATGGCAAAGTTTATAGCTCGGAATCTCATTTGTCGGTATGGTATGCCGCACCATGTGGTTACAGATAACGTAGTTCAATTCCAAGGGGAAACAAAGGCAATGCTACAGAAATACAAGATAGGCCATCATAAGTCATCACCGTACAGGCCGCAGGAAAATGGGGCAGTTGAGGCAGCCAACAAGACAATAAAGACAATTTTGGCAAAGATGACAGAGAACTGCAGGGATTGGGCCGACAAACTACCGTATGCTTTATGGGGGTACAAAACGTCAGTAAGAACAACAACATGAGCCACACCTTACTCTTTGGTCTACTGGATGGAAGCAATACTGCCAGTGGAGGTTGAGATACAGTCAATGAGGGTATTAGCAGAAACAGAGTTACCTGAGCAAGAGTGGGCCACACAGAGGTTTGAACAGTTAGCACTGCTAGATGAAAAGAGAATGAAGTCCTTGCATCACATGCAGATATATCAGAAGAGGTTGGCTCGAGCATTCAACAAGAAGGTGCGCCCTACTAAGATTAAAAAGGGTGATTTGGTACTTAAGCAGTCAAGGCCGTCGACGACAGATCCGAGAGGAAAGTTCAGACCTAACTGGGAAGGACCTTACATAGTGCAGAAAGTAATGGGAAATTGGGCAGTGAAACTGTCAGACTTGGAAGGTAATGAGTTCACTGAGCCGATCAACGTGGACAGATTGAAGCAGTATTTTGCCTGAGAAAGAGAAGACTTGGCAGAAGGCCTAACCTGACGGGATAAGGAAACTCATGCATGCATGCATACACGTAACACATTTTGGCATTCTTTTTGTGTTTGTTTTGTATTCACAGGTTTTGAAGAAGAAAAGAGAATGCGGCAAAGACGAGCCGATTAGAAGCATCAACATACCAGCAGCAGTTTTGGGATGCGTCCCAGGGGGCGAGGCCTACATCAATACTAGCAGTAGTCTTGGGGATGCGTCCCGGGGTTGAGGCCCACGTCAACACATATGTCGGTTGTAGCTATTGGGATGCGTCCCAGGATCGAGGTCCACTGCATCATCAGTTTCGGGATGCGTCCCAGGGTCGAGTCCCACCTTTTGTCAGCGGTATTGGGATGCGTCCCAGAGTCAAGGCCCCCGTTGTCGGTTGCAGCTATTGGGATGTGTCCTAGGATCGAGGTCTACTGCATCATCAGTTTCGGGATGCGTCCCAGGGTCGAGGCCCACCTTTTGGCAGTGGTATTGGGATGCGTCCCAGGGTCGAGGCCCTCGTTGTCGGTTGCAGTTATTGGGATGCGTCCCAGGATCGAGGTCCACTGCATCATCAACTCAGTTCGAGATAACAGGCAAGTCAGGTGGCAGCTGGCGAGCCAGGTAAGTGAAAATGCATTGCATAACTTTGATAGGATTGTCACTGTTACACATTACACAAGTCCCATCAAAGTGGGGGCGACTGTAGGCACTGCATTTTTGCATATAAGTCCCTATGATGAGTCTCATTTGGAGACACTACCTTTTAAGTCACGGAAGTCGCGGGAAACAGACGTCGGAAGGGGAAATTCAGAATAAGTATGTCATCAGATTCATTTCACAAGTTCACTGTTTTCGTTCGTGCTGCGTTCGTGACCACGTTCGAACGTCAAGCAGATTGCGGGCATTCGTGTAGCGTTCGAATCGGCGTTCGAACGGTGTCGGTATTTCTGGTTTTGCTGTTAGCCTCACACCCAAGCCCAATTAGCCCACCAAAGCCCATAAAACACATCCAAATTAATAAAACACATATTTAACACTTGGGGAATTAAATAAAATCTAAAAATCATATACCAAATCAAAATAAATATCAAATTAAATCATGCCTAATTAAAATCAATCAAGATTATTATATTCCTAACTAAACAAATTATATGCCTAATCAAAACAAATTAAATATATTAACTTCCTAAACAAACCAAATTTTATCCCCCAATCAATCTTAGGCTTTCCTTGCATGACACCAAATCATATCCCTCTTTAATGCACAAATCCCTTCCTTGTCAAGCAAGGATTCACCCATCACCTTTGCGTATAAAAACAAAACTATTCCAACCCTTGGAGCTCCTCTCATTGACGCACATACAAAAAAAAAACCTTAGAATTCCCGCCTAATACACTCAAGAAAGCAACAAAGAATTTTCTCTCATCCTCCTCCCTCCATCACCGAGAAACATCACCATCTAAACAGCTCATTGTCGAGACCAAATCACAACCCCATACAGCCCCTACATCCACCGAAAATCATAGCCCCATACAGCCCTAAACTACCGAAAATCACAGCCCCCTAAATCCCCAAAATATTAACTAAAACACTGCACTATAATATCACCTAAAACAGTAAGAAAGCATCAGCCAAAAAACACAGCAAACAACAGCCAAAAACGCAACAAACAATGACCAAAATATAGCAGCAAAACAGCAGCGAAACGGAGGGAAAACAGCAGCCCGAACAGCAAAGCAGCGAAGGGAAACGTTGAACCAGTGAACCGGAGGAGTTCCAGAGCATCCACCATTCCAACAACCGCGTACGGTACTTCAGAGAGTCGACATAAAAGGTTAGACCTGAGGGCACTCTTCTTATTTATTTTTATTCATATTTTAATCGTTTTAGTTATTTATTTCGTATGAGAGTCGTTTATGGATGCATATTGTGGCTTTGAATAAAATGGAAAATATGTCGCCTTTTGTGGTATATAGGATGAAAACCCAGACATAAATTTCGTAGCCGAATCCGAATGGACGGTAGTGCGATCTGTACTTGGGATACAACTCCACATACCACTTGAGCAAATGGCACATATTTTGTTTTATGTCGTTTGATTCGTTTATTATCTGTTATTTAAATTCTGCATGTTATTTGTTTGTGTAATGATGAGATAAAGCGTATGGGCTTAGTAAGTTGGATTAAAGGTCCTTGTTTCGAGGGGTTAAAATCCTTTACCATGATGCTTTGCCGCGCCAGATGACGTATATTCGGTTGAATGTAAGATGTGTTCAATCGGGTATACAAAGTCTGATATCGTTGTCTTTATTTTTATATGCATTATGTCATTAGCGCATGGGCTTAGTAAATTGGATTAAAGGTCCTCCGTTTCGAGGGGTTAAAATCCTTTACCACGATGCTTCGCCGCGCCGGATGACGTATATTCGGTTCAATGTAAGATGTGTTCAATCGGGCATACAAAGTCCGATATTGTTGTCTTTGTTCTTATGTGCATTATGTTATTAGCGCATGTGCTTAGTAAGTTGGATTAAAGGTCCTCTATGTCGAGGGGTTAAAATCTTTTACCACGATGCTTTGCCGCGCCTTGTAGCCCATTATTATTTATTAGGTGTCATCTATTCATCCGTTCACGTATGCGTCATGTTGTTTACTGCCTTTTTTTGAGGTCACTACTGTAACCCCGTTCGAATACGTTTCAAAACGCCGCACGAATGCATGTTTTCTATCTCAGTTCGTTCGAACGCGTTTACGAACGCAAACCTTCTGTTTACCGTTCGAACGCGTTTACTAATGCTATGCAAACGTGCACGTATTTCTTTTGTTTTATTCATGCATCAGGTCCGTTCCCGTTCGAACGCATTCTCAAATGCGATACGAACACGAACCTTCTGTTTACCGATCGAACGCGTTTACGAACGCTACACGAATGAGCATACACTGAACTGAGTCTTTTTCATCACATGTCATGCATAATTGTTTCTTAGGTGATTTCTCTTGTATCATGTAATCAATCATATTATTTGTATCCCTGTGTTTATCTGTTTGATGTGTTCATGAGATGGTATTCAAACATGATTTAGCCTATTTAGTTGTTTATTTTCAAGCATGATTAGTCATTTACTTTGCGTTTGGAACTTTCATTATGTTTAGGTTGTTCTTTGTTTTCCGCATTATACGATCGATGTATGTTCATGAGATTGCCGTGTGCTATTGCATGTTCGCCGTTATTCCAATTTGCTTTCATGCTTGATTGTACAATTATTATCTACTGGCATGCCTATGATCGAATGTAATGTTCTTATGACATTGTATGCTAGCCGTATTTATCTCTATACATGCCAAATTGGACATAGATTATACGCAAATAAGTTGTATGCAAATTGTGACATATATTAAATACAAATAGGTTGTATGCAAATCCAGACATAGGTTATATGCAAACTTAGATATGAGCCTTGTACTTATGCATGCGAACTCAGGAGTAAATTATCCTTGGAAATAAATGTTACTTAGGCTTGGTTGAATTATCGCACAAATCATTTTATTACAAGTGGCATAAGTAAGGGACCATTCCGAACCCAATGGTTTGAGGTCTTCCATTGCGAGGGGTGAGTGCGACCTTAAATATTTGTCCCGGTTCACACCGGGTGGTGACTCCATCATTCTCCGGTTTAGTCCCCCGCGGGCTACTCTGTACTCCCAACCGGGCCGCGAGCCCAGAACAGCATGCATCGCCCAGTTTCTGTGTTCCCACAGTCTGGCGACTCCACTGGAGATAGAGAATCGGCCCCGAAATAATGTCTTGTAATATTATGATTTGTGCTTTAATTAACCGTGTCTACTCTGGGTTAAAATGGGTTTAATCAAAGGCATTTGTTTTAGGCTGGGTAATGGTTTGGTGTCTTCCTTCATTCACTACCTTTCCATAAGGAAAACCTATGAAGGCACATAGATAATCATTTACTTGTAGCCTATTGTGATGGACTAATTTGGAGGACTCGTTGTTTATTCCTGTCACTAAGCGATAAGATCCTAAGAGGCTAGGGTACTTAAGAGAGCCTCGCTCCACCCTCTCTCTAGGGAATCTATAATGGGAAATCCATCTGACAGTCAGTCACATACCATAACTCGTTGGCACGTACTGTAAGGTATAAAAAAGGTGCGCTCACTTGGTCGCTCGAACCCTTGAGTGGGGAGACCTAGTTGTGGGCAATCCTTCGCCAACGAGAGTCTTTGTCTACACTCCCTTAAACCCACACGTAGACCGGGATTGTATGGCCTATAGCAACTATTTCCTTGTGCTTTTGGACCATCCTCATTTGGATGCAGTTGGACTTCTTGTCAGAAATGCGAACTTGTTAGGCCACTTAAACTGAGACGAGTTCATATCCTATGACAATTGGGCCAAAAGATTCTGAAATATTGATGGGCCACTATGTAGAAATTATTTTTGTATGCTCGTGTTTGGGAACATTGTCGTTTGGATCCATTCGGAACTTTTGTCATGAGGTATGGGCTTGTTGGGCCATTTAAACTGGGACAAGAACGTATCTTATGATGATTGGGCCAAAAGCTTCTAAAACGCCAATGGGCCATTATATGTTTGTGTTTAAGAACATTATCATTTGGATACGGTTGAACTTCTTGCCATAAGATGTGAACTTGTTGGGGTTAAAACCCTTTACCACGATGCTTCACCGCGCCGGATGATGTATGTTCGGTTGAATATAAGATGTGTTCAATCGGGTATATAAAGTTTGATATCGTTGTCTTTATTTTTATATGCATTATGTCATTAGCGCATGGGCTTAGTAAGTTGGATTAAAGGTCCTCCGTTTCGAGGGGTTAAAATCCTTTACCACGATGCTTCGCCACGCCGGATGACGTATATTCGGTTGAATGTAAGATGTGTTCAATCAGGCATACAAAGTCCGATATTGTTGTCTTTGTTTTTATGTGCATTATGTTATTAGCACATGGGCTTAGTAAGTTGGATTAAAGGTCCTTTATGTCGAGGGGTTAAAATCCTTTACCACGATGCTTTGCCGCGCCTTGTAGCTTGTTATTATTTATTAGGTGTCATCTATTCATCCGTTCACGTATGCGTCATGTTGTTTACTGCCTTTTTTGAGGTCACTACTGGTGACGAGGTAAGGGTCTTCCCAATTTGGACCAAACTTCCCGTCTCTAATTTCCTTGGTGTTCTGGAACACTCTCCGTATGACCCAATCTCCAGCCTTGAAAGTCATACTACTGATGTTTTTGTCAAAGTATCTGGCCATCCTTTGTTGATAAGCGGCCAGTCGAATGGAGGCTCGGTCCCTTGTTTCATCAATCTTGTCGAGATTGAAATTCATCAGCCGTTGATTGTTTTCTTCATTGTGCCACTGGTAGCGTGGGGAAGGGATGACTTCTTCAGTTGGAATTACTGCTTCCGTTCCAAATGCTAAAACGAATGGAGTTTCGTCTGTCGAAGACCTCACCGTTGTCCTGTATGACTACAACACTCCTGGAAGTTCATCCGCCCAAACACCTTTAGTCTTCTCCAACCTTTTCTTCAAAGTGTTCATGATTGTCTTGTTGGACGATTCAGCCTGACCATTCGCTTGTGGAAAGCGTGGTGTCAAAAAGTTCAATTTTATGCCCCAGTTCCTGCAAAAGTTTTGAAAGTGATGGCTGATGAATTGAGAGCCATTGTCAGTCATAATTTCTCTTAGTATGCCGAATCGACAAATGATGTTTTTCCATACGAATGTTTGAGCATCTTTGTCGCGTACTCTAGTGAATGCTTCAGCTTCTATCCACTTTGAGTAATAATCTGTCATCACAAGCATGTAGACTCGTTGTCCAGGCGCGGTTGGGAGTTTTCCTACTATGTCCATTCCCCACTTCATAAATGGCCATGGAGATATAATGGGATTTAGTTTCTCTGGTGGAAGTTGAGGAACTGGTGCAAATCTCTGGCACTTGTCACACTTTTTAGTGAATTATGTGGAGTTAATTCTCATCGTCGGCCAATAATAGCCTGTCGAATGCGCTCGAAGAGCCAGGCTCATGCCACCAGAATGGTTCCCACACTCCCCTTAATGCAACTCAGTCAACATATGCTGTGCTTCGTCGTTTGTTAGACACTTCAAATAAGGTCATGTGAAAGATCTTCTTAGCAGCTGACCGTCGAACACAACGAACCTCACAGACTGTCGACTTTTCTGGCTTGCACTTTGTCTTCTGGAAGCGAGCCTTTTTATAAATACTCGACTATAGGCGTCATTCAAGTGTCGACCGAATCGATCGCTGCAACAGCTGTTTCTTCCTTCCAAATTACCGGCCAGCACAAATATACTACATGAATTGTTCATGGTTTGTTCCCGTCCATTGTCGATCCGAGGGTTGCCAATGCATCTGCCTGGGAATTTTCGCTTTTTGGGACTTGTGTTATGGAAAATTTCTCAAATGTCGACCGTATATCGTTTACCTTTTGTAAGTAGGATGCCATCGCTTGACCTCTAGCATGATAAGATCATTCGATCTGGTTGACTATCAATTGAGAGTCGGATTTCACTTCTATCTCCCTAGCCCCCAGTTCTTTAGCTAATAATAACCCTACGATCAATGCCTCGTACTGTGCTTCGTTGTTGGTAACTCTAAAACCACATTTTATTGCCTGTTGCAAAGTGTCACCTATCGGGGTAGTTATCATGATTCCAAGACCGCAACCTTTCTTGTTGCTGGACCCGTCGACTGCTAACTTCCAAGGTATTGTCGGCTGAATGAAGTTGACCTCAGTTTCAGCCACTGCAAGGAGATCGGGGGCGAAGTCAACCACAAAATCTGCCAGCGCTTGAGATTTGATGGCGATCATAGGCTGGTAAGCTATGTCGTGTTCCCCAAGTTCAATTGCCCACTTCATCAATCTTCATGAAAATTTTGGTTTATGGAGTATGCTTCTTAATGGATACGTCGTGTATACCGTGATCGGGTGTCCTTGAAAGTAAGGTCTGAGTTTTCTCGCGGCTGTGACAAGGGCGAAAACCAATTTCTCCATTAACAGGTAGCGTGATTCTGCTCCCAACAATGCTTTGCTTACGTAGTAGACTGGTTGTTGAGTTCCTGACTCCTTTCTCACTAAGACTCCGCTAACCGAGTGTTCTGAAACTCCCAAATAGAGGTAGAGTCACTCATTTTCGTGTGGTTTCGATAACAATGGAGGTGTAGTGAGGTACCGTTTGAGTCCTTTCAGCGCTTCCTCACAAGCAGGAGTCCACTCAAAGCTGTTTGCCTTCTTCAAAGCTGAAAAGAACAAAAAAATCTTATCTGTGGATTTGGAGATGAACCTGTTTAACGCGGCGATCCTCCTGGTTAGCCGCATGACGCCTTTGGGCTGGAAGGAGATGAAATATCGAGAATTGATCTAATCTGGTATGAATTCGCTTCTATTCCTCGTTGAGTGACTACGTATCCCAAGAATTTCCCTGAGGTGACACCAAACGCACACTTAGTAGGATTCAATTTCATTCCATACCTGTCCATGATGTCGAAGGCTTCTTCCAGGTGATTTAGGTGTTGCTCCGATTTGATGGACTTCACCAGCATGTCGTCTATGTAAACCTCCATTGTCTTCCCAATTTGATCGTCGAAGATCTTGTTGACCAGTCTTTGGTATGTTGCTCCCGCATTTTTTAAGCCGAATGACATGACCTTGTAACAAAAATCCCTCGGTTTGTGACAAAAAGTGGAGGGTCTGCATTGTTGTAGCCTGAATACGCATCAATAAAGCTTAATAACTCATGCCCTGCTGTTGCGTCGACCATTGAATCAATATGTGGCAGTGGGAACGAGTCCTTCGGACAAGCCTTGTTCAAATCCGTAAAGTCGATGCAGACCCTCCACTTTCCATTCTTTTTCTTCACAACTACAACATTCGCAAGCCACTCCGGAAACTGTAATTCTTTAACTGCTCCGTTCTGCAATAACTTCTGAATCTCTTCATCAATGATTCGGTTCCTTTCAGGGGCAAACTTTCTTCTTTTGTGGTCTGGATCCATATGTAATTCGTGAGTAATGAGCTGCGGATCGATTCCAATCATGTCTTTGTGAGACCATGCAAAACTGTCGTGTCGCCTCTTCAAGAATTCAATTAGGTCGGCTCTTAGTTTGGGATCTAAGTCAGCTCCAACTAATGCCTTGTGACCTATAAACTGAGAGTGAATCTGGACCTCGTCAAGCTTCTCTATATTTGGTAGAGTCGGTTCCGGAGCACGAGGCCCAGTCTGTAATTGCTATGCTGACTCAATTTTAGCCTTCAAAGTCGGCTGGTAGCAGCTTTTGACGCCAATCTATCACCTTTAATTTCTTGAACCCCTCACTTGGTAGGGAATTTTATTACTTGATGGTAAGTAGACGAAACTGCCCTCATGTCGTGAATCCAAGGTCTGCCCATGATCAGATTGTAGGCTGAAGGGCTGTCTAAGACCAGAAATGTGCTCATTCTGTTGACTCCGGCTACGTAGACTGGTAGTGATATTTCCCCCATGGTGAATTTTTACTCTCCGCTAAACTCAATCAGTACTGTCATCCGCCGGTTTACTTTATCAATCTCAGCCCCCATGTCAGCAAGGGCACTTGCGAAAATTATATTGGCTGAGGAGCCTGTGTCAACCAGTACTCATTATATCATAAAGTTGGCCACCTGCAAGGAAATAACTAAAGCGTCATGGTGTGGATTTAAATTGTGTGAATCCTCGTCGTCTGGAAACTCTATTATCGAATCCGTGAAGACTTTTTCCACAGACATCGAGGTATATGAAGTATTATTTGCCAGAGCCCTTGAATGTCGTTTAGCTGCCGAATATGTTGCTCCACTGATTCCCGATCCTCCTATAATGACATTAACGATGTTATTAATTGGGGGTGGTGGGGTTGGAATTTCTCCTTGACCATCTCTCTCGTCCCTTCACGCCAAGGTTGCTTTCCCTTTATCAGTGAGCAAATCCCTCAGTAAACCCTTGTTTAGTAGCTCCAGAACTTCTAATCTCAAAGCCACACATTCCGCTGTCGTATGACCATAGTCCCTGTGGAATTCACACCACTTTCTAGTGTCCTTTTTGGTCGAATTGTCCCTGGAGCGTGGAGGCCACTTTACTTCATTCCCCATCTTCTTAAGCACAGAGACCAGTTCCTCGGGAGAAATCGTAAAGTTGTAGTCCGGGAGCCTGGGTTTGCTTGTTGGCAGCTCCTCCCTACTTTTGTATGGCCTTTATCGTCTGTCAATACTTTTGTAGAAAGGTCGTCGTTCTCCTCTTGGTTGGTTCCTCCCTTCCTTATGAGAGTGGATATCCATATCGTGTCGCCTGGGAGCAGCAGGCCTTCGGTCCACTCGTGCATTCGTAACATCTTCCCTTCTTTTATTTCTTTTATCTTCTTCCCACCTTATTTCTACCTAGGACCGTGCCATGACCTGGTCCATGGTGTAACACCGGAACTTTGTCAATTTCTTGTAGAGCCCACTGTCATAGAGTAGTCCATTCCGGAAGGCTTCGACCGATGTAGGCTGGTGGAGATCCGGGACAATAATTCTTTCCCGGTTGAACCGGGTCACATAGCTCCATAATGACTCTCCCCTTCTCTGCTGTATAGAATTAAGGTCGTCTGAAGTCTTTTCTAATTTGCATGAACTTGCAAAGTGTTGCACGAACTTATCAGCCAGCTCTTGGTATGACTCGATTGACCTGTAGGGTAGTTTAATGAACCAAGTAAGGGCAGGTCCCGCCAGAGTCTCCCCAAAGCATCTACACAATCCAGCCTCCCCACTGACTTGGGGACAAGCCGGTTGACATCATCTTGTACTTGTAATGTATTATGTGGTCGTCTGGATCGGCAGACCCATCATATGGCTTTATTTCGGGTGGGCTGAATTTCCGGGGCAATTCAACAGCAACAATTGACTCCACAAACGGGGTATCAGAAATTGCTTCGGCCATACTCTTTCTGACTGGCAGTCTTACCCCTGGTAGTCTTGACATTATTGCTTCTTTGAATTCAAATCATTTCCCTTCTGATAGAGGAAGTGATTTGTTGGGATAAATCGTTGAGAGAGTTCGGGTCATGCGAAGTAGGCTGGTGATTGTTGTTTAGTCCATCCAACATAGGCGAGATTGTTGGGATGCTTCGGTCGTCTGGATTGCTCGTTTGGCCTTGAGTGTTATGCCGGGGATTGGATGATAACTGCTCCAGTTGTTTTGTAGACTTTCGTTGGAGTTTCGCATCGTTAGATTCTCTTCTTCAAGGGCTTGCAGTCGTTCTTGGAGCATGGAAAGTTGTGCCATCAAGGTATCCGGGGTTTTTTCATTGCTTGAGGCCATTTTTAACTGTTTTGTTGGTGTGTCTAACTTTTACGAAATCCGCTCGTTAGCCCCACGGTGGGTGCCAAATTGTGGAGACTGATTTCGGTCGAGGTCCACAATCGAGAACGTGAGTTGAGGGGCATGAACGAACCTGCAAAACAAGAGTAGAGCGAAAAGATGAGGTTACTGCCCACCGGTGTGGTGGAAGCCGTAGGCACTCCGACGCTCAAGTTAGCTTAAAGATGAATGAGTTCAAGGTGGAAGGATTAAGGTCTATGGAGTACCTCAACCACAGATTGTTTGCCGTGAGGGCGGTGTATTGGAGTAATGTCTTGATGATAGGAGTAGTCTCAAGAAGAAGATGCCCGCTCTATTGCTTTGTCTTCTTATTTTATAGGTTCCCTGATGTGGGGTCCCTATTCTGCCCGTTGGAGTCCTCTTCAATGATGTTTTAATTTAGGTGATTTATGTCTGATAACTGACGATCGTATCTATCCCTTGAAACCATCGACTTCATGGTGATGTTTATGAATTCAGATTCTCTTCTTGATTTTCGTAACTGGTGTTCGTTGGTTCTTTTTATGTTAACGAGTTCGGGCCCATGAGGCGGCCCGTGGAGTTTCTTTGTGTGGCATTTTTGCTTATAAGCTGGATCTACTAATGGGCTCCAGGTTTAGTGATTGGCCTTGAGGTAAATATCGATTTTATCCCTGGGCCCAAATTTGGCCCGTACAATCATTAATATATTTTTTTCACGATAATTGTGGCCTCTTAGGAGAATCAATGACTGCATAGAATCAATGGCTGCATCTTTAATGCACTTACAAGTACATCTGAGATAAAGGATTGTCCCAGACATACATCGAAGTGTTGATGGTGATTCTCAAATATCAAAGAGCAGAATGGGATACTATGAGTAAGGGTGGCAAAAAAGCCCGGGCCCGGGGCAAAAAAAGACCGGCTCGGGATCGGGCCCGAGTCGGGCTTTGCAATTTTGGCCCGGGCCAGGCCCGACCTGGGCCAAAACCAATATATTATATATATATATATATATATTATATATATATATATATATATATATATATATATAAATATGTTTGTAGCAATTTTATTTGTTTGTAGCATTTAAATTGTTAATTTATCAAAGAAACTTGTGATTTATTTGTAAATTATCTTTACAAATAGTGTGAATATATTTTATATTTGTATATTTTTAATTTTTTAATTTTTTTTTTAAATTTGGGCCACAAAAAAGCCCGGGCCGGCCCGGAAGACACCCGGGCCCAGGCTTTTTTTTTGTTGGTCGGGCTTTGAGATTATCTCTGTCTTTTCATGCCCAGTGTCATGGTCCTAGCGTAAGGTTAGCACGTTCGACCACTTGTAAAGGAGCTAATGTTTCAGGACACCAGATCAAGTTCGTTCCTGGTCAAATATATCTCTTATAGGACCTTTTACTAGAGATATTTCATCTGTGTGGTCTGATTCAGAAGTTTGCCTGAAGATTTAGAAACATGCTCGCTTGCCGCTAGCCACTAGCCTAGTTGTGCAGCGTTGTGAAAGATCATATGTTCCAGAGTGCCGGATTAAGCTCAATCCAAGTTATAAGTAACTCTCATAGGCATATATACTGGGGAGATTTCGCCCGTGAGGTCCCGTTCTGAAGTTTGTCGGGAGATTTAGAGATACGCTAGCTTGCCGCTAGTCGTTGGCATAGTTTCGGGACATTGTGAAGGAGCTAACGCTTCGGAGCGCCGGATCGAGTTGGACCAAGTTCAGGAGTGAACTTTATAGCCATATGTACTGGGATAATTTCAACCCCGGAATCTGATTTTGAGATTTGCAGGGAGATTCATACAGTGTGCCCATTTTGGCCCTTACCGTGCACTTTACCACAAAAGTGGGGTGTTGTGGAAAGCCATCAAGACGAGATCATCTTGGGACGAAATTTTAATCCAAAGTCACTTATATTATGGCTCATTGATTCGTTGAAAGAGTTCCCAGAAAATCCTCTTAATATAGATTTTAGAGGGAGTGTGACAACTCAAGCGTCATGTGTGTTTACTGGTGAAACATGTGCAATGTCTCTAAAACCTCTTTAGGGGGAAGCCTAGATGAACATTGGGGGTGGCCAAGGGGGCTTCGGTAGTCTAGGGGCTTTAGCCGTGAACTCTCTCGCCCTTAGATATCGTTGGGATAATGGTGTATTGTCGTGATTGTGTTGGTGGGAAAATGCCATAATTTTATATCCAGTTGTGCGATTTGTGTATCGGGTCCCGAGAGTGTGCGGGTCCGCGTGTGTATGTGTTGGAAAATTATGACCCATAACATCACTATTTATAAAATAAAATAAAATAAAACTATCTCTCTCTCCCTTCTCCAAGCCATTGCCGTGAACCTCATCTCTCCCCTTAGAAATTTTGCTTCAAAATTTATTCTTGCTAGCACATTCAATGAGTCATTCACGGTGTTAGGGAAACTAATCACTTGAGTTTGGAACACAATTTGGAAGCTTGGAGCTCAACATTCATACAAAAGTTTTGAACTACATCCATCAAGCCAATCAATGTAAGTCTAATTCTACATTCTTATTTTGATTATTCACACACCATTTAATCTTAGAAGATCATTGGCATGTTCTAGGAACCCAACAATGGTATCAGAGCATTTTCTAAGCATGAAATGACCTTAAGGTTTATATACTTTAATTTGGGGTTTTTATGTTTTGAGCATGATTTCTTCAAATTAATTGTTTGGATGAGCTTGGATGATGATGAATTAGATTTATGCATCTTAAAATTTGAGAAAAATTGTTTGGATAAATTTTCCCTAAATTCCTATGCTTAGCCGAAACTTGACCCTAATTTTATCATGGTGATTTTTTGATTTTAGACCATTGGATGTGTTTAATGCATGATGAGTATATTGATTGTTGATTTAATTAGATTGAAATCAAAATTGGATATAAATTGTGCCATATTGCCGTGAGTTAAGAAGCATGAAATTGATTGATTTTGCTTCAATTTGTGTTGGACATAAGTTGATTAATTAAAGCATGATTAATTAGTTTAATTGGTGTTTTCGAAATATTGGTTTAACTAATTAATTATGGCTAATACACTTTAATTAAAAATTAATGTGAAATTTGGAATTTTGTATTAATTAAAATTAGTCTTTAATTTTGAATTGGGCTAATATTGTTGTATTTGGGCTTAATGAGCTTGGTTGGGTCAATCTTGGTTTAAGACAATTGGATTGGATCCAAATTGGGCCTAAAACCATTCCATAAAGTCCAAATATAATAATTGGGCCTTTAATTATTTAATTGGGCCTAATGGGCCAAAATTAATTTTATGGCAAATAAGGTGATTCCTTAATTAGGCCTTGGCATTTTGGATTGGATCCATTATTGCCAAAGCCCATGCCTTAAGAATTAATTAGAAGCCCAATAGACTTTAATTAAATTGACATTGGATGTTAATTGGGCCTTTGAGACCCATAAAGATTAGATTTAGAATCTAAGTCTAAAAGACGCTGAAATAAGTGTAATTATTTAATTTGGAATTAAATATGAATTAGTATTGAATACAAATTACATCGGATTTAAAATTATAATTCGATATAATTCAAGAATACGTACTTTGAGTACTTATTCTTAAACGAGTTGGACTCGCACAAATCAAATCGTTGTTTGAACATTGGATGGTCATTAATTCAAAGATTAATTAATTGGATTAGATTGATTGAATAACATGCTTTGCGTGAATACATGGATGTATTGTATGAATGATGTATATCAGATGGATATTAGAAGGGTGAGGGTAATTTTGGAAATTGTTGTAATAAATTTAGAATTTATTAAATTGGACCTGCGTGTCCAGCCTTTTATCTCTTCACTCTTTGTATTTCTCTTCTCACCAATTCCCCTCAATGTTAATGAGGTTTCTTTATAGTATTATGTAATTGGGTAGAAGTTAGAATAGTGCTAGCCGGGGAGAGGAAAGAGAGATTTGTTCTAGGAACAATTTGTTAAATATCAATCCGCATATCGTTATTAATTATTTCGCGCCTTATTATGCTTTTAGAATGCATGCTTAAGGGTGTATGCTGAGACATAATCAAAGATAATAAATTGGTTGCCAATTTACGCGAAAAATCCTCAATACAATATTAAGCGATTTCCTTCCATTGAGTGGTTCTCTCTCAAGATCCAAGATTGGCATTGGTTTGTTGGCCAAAGTCAAGATCAATGTCCATCGCGGATGTGTTTGAACCATGAAACCTTTGTTCCATATCGCATGTCTTGGGCAAGTTGTGACTTGTTGGCCAAAGTCAAGGTCACTTCTTGTTCATCGACATGGATTACGAAGCTTTCCCACTGTCAATGGGTCCCGCTTAACTGGAATCATTAAGCTTGTTGAGCCAAAGCCAAGGTTTAGTTGATTCGGAGGAAAAGGTTAGGAAATATATTGGATACATTGACATATATATTGTATATATGTTTCGGACTTGGAGGTCCACCTACCGGATCTAGGAATTGGATGAGATCCAATTGATCTTAGAGATCTACCTAGTTAAATATCATACAACTTGTTGGCCAAAGTCAAGGTTGTGTGTTATTTAACGGGATCCTAGCACACTAGGAAATTAGGTTTCCCGAGTACTCAATAGAGGGTTAGAGGCTCGCCGAAAAATAGTGGGAGGCTAGTATTGAATTTGCAATTTCGTTCAAATACTTGCCATATACGCGCTTTCAAATTATTTTCGTCATTTTATATATTTATATTAGTTGGACTAATATTTTATTATTTTCTTGTAACAGTTGGACTGTACCCAAAATCGTTAATTGAATAGTTAGATTATTGCAATTAAGATGGTTGGAAAGGTCAATGTTAGGGACATTATCATGGGTGAAAATGTCTTTAATGGTGCGAACTTTCCTGACTGGGATATGAACCTCAGGATTGTCCTGGGGGCTGAGAGATTGCTCTATACAATAGAGAGACCTCTTGGGCCTAAGCCCGGAATTGAGCAGCTGCTTGAGCTTGAGCTTTGGAAGACTCACAGTGATGACAACTCAACTGCTCAATCTTTCATGCTTGCTGCAATGATCCCACAATTTCGTCGTCAAAACAAGGGATTGGATCCCTATGAAATGATGTTGAAATTGAGAGACCTTCACCGATCTAACCTTAGATCGTAGAGGTACAAATTGCAGAAGAAGCTATTTCGCTCTCGCATGTCAGAGGGTATATCTGTTGAGAACCATGTATCACAGATGATTGCTGACATCGAATAGCTGGGACAGCTAGGCATGATCTTCGAGGCTGAGACTTCCATAGATTTGATCTTACAGTCTCTTCCTGATAGTTGGAGCGGGTTCATCATGAACTATAATATGATAAACCAAGAAAATACTCTTGGAGAGTTGATGGCAATGCTGAAAGAGGCAGAAAAAGAGCTTTTAAAAGGCAAGAAGTGCGAGGCTCTCTACGCTTCGACATCTCAGAATGCCAAGGCTTGACCAAAGGCTTCTAGAGGTGTGAAGAAGAAGAATAAGAGAAAGGGCAAGGCCAAATCATCAAAGTCTTCTGGGAAGGCAAATGACAAATCCCAAGATGTCTGCCTGTAGTGTGACAAACGGGGTCACTGGAAGCGTGACTTCCGTGAGTACAAGGCGCACATGAAGGAAGTGATGGCGGGCAAGGCTCCGGCTTCAGGTATGTTTGTATTGAAATAAACATGTCTACTTCTAGTTTTCAAAATTGGATTTTTAATTCTGGTTGTGGTACTCATATATGTAATGATGTGCAGGATCTGCAGATTAGCAGGAGACTGGCTTCAGGAGAGATCGACCTCCAAGTTGGAAATGAACTAGAGTTGCCGTTTTGGCTGTTGGTACCTATATTTTGGAACTGCCCTCGGGGCATGTACTTAATTTATCAAACTGCTATTATGTACCTAGTTTGACTAGAAACATTATATCTGTATCTTGTTTAACCCGATGTGGGTATACTTTTATGTTAAGAAACACCGGGTGTTTTGTTTATAAAAATGATTTTGAAATATGCAGTGCTGATGTTAATAATGGTCTTTATATTTTAAATATAAATCAATCTCAAACATATAACATGACAAACAAAAGGCTTAAATTAAGTAACAAAGATGAAACTTATATGTGGCATTGTCGTCTGGGACACATTAATAAGACTCATATATTCACGCTTTCGAAGAGTGGATACTTGGATAGATTTGATCCAAATTCATATGACGTCTGCGAATCTTGTTTATTATGCAAAATGCCTAAAACACCTTTTAGCGGTAAAGGTGCACGAGCCACCGAACTGTTAGCCCTCGTTCATAGTGACGTATGTGGGCCCATGTATAGCCAAGCTAGAGGTGGATATGAATACGTCGTAACCTTTACAGATGATGCATCACGTTATGGTTATGTGTATCTTATCAGACACAAGTCGGAAACCTTTGAGAAATTCAAAGAGTTTCGACACGAAGTAGAAAAACAGACCGAAAAAAGTATTAAAACATTACGGTCGGATCGTGGTGGAGAATACTTGAGTAATGAGTTTCTCGATTACTTGAAAGAATATGGTATTCTTTCACAGTGGACTCCTCCTGGAACACCTCAATTAAACGGTGTGTCCGAACGGAGAAACCGAACTTTATTGGACATGGTAAGGTCTATGATGAGTCGCACAGAGCTACCAATTTCCTTCTGGGGATATGCATTGAACAGTGCAATACTTATTTTGAATAAGGTTCCGTCAAAATCTGTTCAACAGACTCCATATGAAATATGGACAGGAAAGAAACCAGGTTTCTCATTCTTGAAGATTTGGGGTTGTTGGGCATACGTTAAATGTTTGGATGGTACCAAACTTGAACCCAAATCGGATAAGTGCCTATTTGTAGGTTATCCTAGGGAAACCAAATGATATTACTTCTACCACCCACAAGAGAACAATGTATTTGTTGCTTTACATGTGGTTTTTCTCGAAAAGGAATTCCTAAATGCAGTGGTAAGTGGGAGGAAAGTAGAACTCGATGAAAATCAGAGTGATACTGTTTCTGGCACCGATTCCCAAATGGAACACGAACAGTTCATCAGGGATGAGACTGTACCATAATCTTCTAATACACAAGAACCGCGTAGGTCGGAGAGAGTCAAAAAACAACCTGAGAGGTATGGGTTTCTGATCTCACCTCATGTGGATATTAATCTTATTGAGGATAATAAGCCGGCTACGTATGAGGAAGCGATACAAGATATCGACTCCGCTTTATGGCAAGAAGCCATTAAGTCTGAAATAGATTCCATGTATACCAACCAAGTTTGGACACTGGTAAATGCACCAGAAGGCGTAAAGCCTATTGGTTGCAAATGGGTCTTCAAGAAGAAGACCGATATGGATGGCAACATACAAACGTACAAAGCTAGGCTTGTAGTGAAAGGGTATCGTCAACAACATGGTGTTGATTACGACGAAACCTTTTCACCTGTTGCCATGATTAAATCCATTCGGATAATGCTTGCTATTGCTGCATATTTCGATTATGAAATATGACAGATGTATGTTAAAATCGCTTTCCTTAACAGAAACCTTTTGGAGGATGTTTATATGCAATAGCCTGACGGTTTTGTCGTACCAAAACATGTAAACAAGGTCTGCAAGTTAAATCGATCCATGTATGGATTGAAGTAAGCATCGCGTTCTTGAAACCAACGTTTTGATGAAATCATAAAAGAATATTATTTCATTCAAAACAAAGATGATCTGTGTATATAAGAAGGTTAGTGGGAGCGCACTGACATTCATTGTCCTTTACGTAGATGGTGTATTGCTTATTGGCAATGACATTCCCATGCTACAATCGGTGAAAGCTTGGCTTTCATTAAAATTCTCCATGAAAGATCTGGGAGAAGCAGCCTTTATTCTGGGAATAAAGATCTACTGGGATAGATCTAGAAAGCTGCTTGGACTCTCTCAGAGCACATACATTGACAAAGTGTTGAAGAGATTCAACATGGATCAGTCTAAGAGAGGACTGTTGCCAGTGTCACATGACGTCTCTCTATCTAAGGACATGTGTCCTAAAACTCAAGATGAGAGAGACAGCATGAGTCAGATCCCGTTCGCTTCTGCAGTCGGATCGATCATGTATGCCATGATATGTACGCGACCTGATGTCTCGTATGCTTTGAGCATGTGTAGTCACTATCAGGCCGATCCAGGTGACGGTCACTAGGTTGCCGTTAAGAACATCCTTAAGTATCTTAGACGAACTAATGATGCTTTCTTAGTCTATGGAGATGGAGAACTTGAGGTAAATGGGTTTACCGATGCAAGTTTCCAAACCGATAAAGACGACTGTAAGTCACAATCCGGGTACATATTTTGTTTGAACAATGGAGCAGTGAGCTGGAAATCTTCCAAGTAAGAGACTATTGCCGATTCAACAACAGAAGCGGAATATATCGCTGCAGCTGAGGCAACAAAAGAGGCAGTTTGGATCCGTAAATTCCTAATTGGATTAGGAGTAGTTCCATTAGCAGCTGAGCCCGATCCTTTGTATTGTGACAATAACGGGGCTATAGCGCAGCTAATGAACCGCGATCTCATCAATGATCCAAGCATATACTTCGTGTTTCCATCTGATTCGTGAGATCATACATCGTGGCGATGTGAAGATCGAGAAGGTCGCATCAAATGACAACATTGCAGATCCGCTGATAAAGGCTATTTCTCAGCAAAAGTTTGAGCGACATGTACATAGTTCATGTGTTAGATACTTGAGTGATTGGCTATAGGCCAAGTGGGAGATTGTTGGACAACTATGACCCATATCATCATTATTTGTAAAAGATATTGTGGTTTTTGTATAAATTAACTATGTGACAAAGGAAATTACTATTTTATCATTTTGTAATTAAATTAGTTGAATATATAAATGATAAAAGTTCTTATGATTAGTTCCGGATTAATAAGATATGAGACCGTATCAATCCACGAAAGGTTTAATCATTAAATATCCCTAGTCATAGTATTATCGAGATTGGACATCGATAATGCGGAATATGCTAGTATTACAATTGTGCACGTTATGGAAGCATAACGACATAGTTCTCATATATTTGGGTATTGGATACTCATGCAAGTGTAATAGGAGGTTCTGTTTACCGATGGTACGGAAACAGATTCGCTCTGGATAGACCCCTCGGAATCCCTTTGGTAGTATGACTATGTGTCTATGGGAATCCGAATCAGGGTAGGTGTATTTGGTCTTAACTCGAGACTTGCATCGCTAATACTTGTGACAATCAATACGCTTTGGTTTTGGTCGTCTGGGGCTTTAACAGGTTCTGTGTACGCTTTTTCTGGGTTTATTGAGAATCGTAGTGTATGGGTGTGATGTCAAGATGAAAGTGTCACTTCAGTTATATGGAGATGATGATCACGTAGGGATACAGAACTGGTACTCTAATATGTTGCAACTATCGGGATAATATGACAAGGTCATGATTATCCGATTAAAGAGACTAGTTGCTAGTGATCTGATATATGCTTCGTACGGGGCAGACACAATTCCAGCCCCACGCCTAGCATGTGACATCCGATACTGGATTGTAATACATAATACTTAGTATACTACACCTGTTATAGATTATGTATTCCTTTAAATAATATTTCTGGAGAATTGGGTTGGCACGGTGCTTTGCTAGAAGCCAACCATGTCTTGTAAATCGGTAAGAACGTGGTACCGGGTACGCACGTGTTCAGATAGTCCGACGACCGGATTTACTGCCAACATATCTAAGGATCTCATGGGTCGCTTCCCAAAGATTCACCGATGACGTTTGACTCGAACAGAATTAATCTGGGATTAATTATGAGAGAGAGAAAATTAATCTAGGATTAATTACGGTAAGAATTTATCTGGGATAAAATTCGAATAGAAGAGAGAGAACGATTAATTTGTAATTAATTGATTAAATAATATATTCGATATATTAATTGAAATTAGATTTCAATGTGGAATTAAAATTGAATTTTAATTCGGGCGAACGAATTAATTAAGAATTAATTCGTAACTGACTTTAATAATAATTTTGCTAGGCATAATTATTTAATTAAATTGGATTTAATTATGTCGTAACAGTAAATTCGTTAATTCGGAATTAAATGAACCCAAGCCCGAAGTGTGTTTAGCAGGCCCACTCGAATTTTGAATTTGAAGTGGGGCCCACTAACTTACATCATTAGTCAACTTTAGTCACCTTTTTGGTGATAGAAGTTGGGGGTGAATTTGTTGGTAACTTGTCAAATACACTTTGTCATTTTGGAATGACTAATACCAAAACTTGGATTTGGTATATGATAATTGATTTTTTGGAAAATCAAATACAACAAAACAAAATCATCTCTCTCTCTCCATTCTCCAAGCCATTGCCGTGAACCTCATCTCTCCCCTTAGAAATTTTGCTTCAAAATTTCTTATTGCTAGCACATTCAAGAAGTCATTCAAGGTACACAATTTGGAAGCAGCTCAACATTCATACAAAAGTTTTGAACTACATCCATCAAGCCAATCAATGTAAGTCTAATTCCGCATTCTTATTTTGATTATTCACACACCATTTCATGCTAGAAGATCCTTATCATGTTCTAGGAACCCAACAGTATGCTATGAGATAGCTCGTGAACTTCGGTATTCTATATTATTATAGGTCTGTCGCCTCCCAAAAAATGAGAATTTGGGTACAGAGGTTTCGTGTAGGCTGACTTACACGGGACGTATTTTTGGTAAGTGCCACATGTGCTCTTTTTCCGTTAAGGAAAAAGTTGGCACGTGACACCCAACATCAGATTGTTGGAAATTTAATCAGGACGGTCTGATTCAAAGATTACGTTTTGTTATAAGTTGCGTTCAGATGTAGAGTAGTAGTGTTGGTCTCTAAGACATTCCAAGATCATATAAAGCAATGAAATCATGTGAATATGAAAGTAAAGTATGGCGGAATCATACTTACAAAGATCAGATTTAGGATGCGTCAAATACAAAAATTTCTTCTTGAAGTTTCGGCCAAGGTGTCCTTTGAATGTGATCTCCAAGCTCCAAGCTTTGTGTGATGAGATTCCAAGCTCAAAGGATTAGTTTCCCTAACACCTTGATATGATTCCTTGAATGTGGTAGCAAAATGAGAAAGAAAAACAATTTTTCCTTCTATGGTGAGGCTCACGATTTTGGAGAAAAATTGGGAGAGAGAGAGTTTTCAATTTCTTTTCTTTTGTTTTCCAAAAACCTTATGCAAAAATCCTTCTCACATTTTGGTATATGCTTTTTCCAAAAAGCAAAAGGCAAAATGGAGGGAAAATGGCATTCAATGCCTTCAACAACTCTCATCATGAATAGTGACTGGTTGTCAATCAGAAAAAGGTGACATAACTTCCATCACTAAAGTGACAGGCGAGGTGACTTGTGGGCCGCACTTTAATTCAAAATGCGAGTGGGCCCGCAAACATATTTTGGGCTCGGGTTCGTTAATTCCAAATTAACGAACTTTCTGTTGCGATGTAATTAAATCAAATTTAAATAAATAATTATGCCTAGCAAAATTACTATTCAGGTCGCTCGCGAATTAATTCTAAATCAATTCGTTACCCCGAATTAAAATCTAATTTTAATTCCGCGTCGAAATCTAATTTCGTTTAATATATCGAATATATTATTTTATCGATTAATTCCAAATTAATCGTTCTCTCTCTTCAAATAGTATTTTATCCCAGATAAAATCTCTCCGCAATTAATCATAGATTAATTATGTTCGAATCATACGTCATCGGTGAATCTTCGGGAAGCGACCCATGAGATCCCTGGATATGTTGGCAGTAAATCCGGTCGTCGGACTATCCGAACACGTATGTACTTCGTACTATATTTTTACCGATTTATGAGACATGGTTGGCTTCTAGCAAAGCACCGTGCCTACCCAATTCTCCAGAAATATTCTTAAAGGAATATATAATCTATGTCAGACGTAGTATACGTAGTATTGCGTATTGTGATGTAGTATCATATGTCACATACAAGGCCTGTGGCTGGAATAGTGTCTGCCCCGTACGAAGCATATATCGGATTACAAGCAACTAGTCTCTTTAATCGGATAATCATGACCATGTCATATTATCCCGATGGTTGCAACCAATTAGAGTACCAGTTCTGTATCCCTGCGTGATCATCATCTCCATATGACTGAAGTGATACTTCCATCTTGACATCACACCCAATACACTACGATTCTCAATAAACCCAGAAGAGGCGTACACAGAACATGTTAATGTCCTGGACGACCAAAACCAAAGCGTATTGATTGTCGCAAATACTAGCGGTGCAAGTCTCAGGTTAAGACCAAATACACCTACCCTGATGCGGATTCCCATAGACACATAGTCATACTACCAATGGGATTCCGCGGGGTCTATCCAGTGCGAAGTTGTTTCCGTACCATCGGTAAACACAACCTCCTATCACACTTTCATAAGTATCCAATACTTAAATATATGAGAACTATGTTGTTACGCTTCCATAACACGCACAAGTGTAATACTAGTCTATTCCGCATTATCGATGTCTAATCTCGATAATACTACGACTAAGGATATTTAATGATTAAACCGTTATGGATTGATATTGTCTCATATCTTATAATTCAGAACTAATCATAAGGACTTTTATCATTTATTTATTTAAGTAATCAAATTACAAAATGATAAAATGCAATTTCCATTGCTACATAGTTAATTTGTACAAAAACCATAGTGTCTTTTACAAATAGTGACGCTATGGGTCATAATTGTCTAACAAGTAGAGCACTAGAGCTTAATGAGTAATTGAATATTTTGATTTTTATTCTTTCTTTTTTTATTGCCGTATTAATAACGCACATGTTTGACGTTGGCATTAACTTTTTGAAAGCTGAGTAGCACGCGAAAGTCAAAGACTGGAAAATAAATAAACAGTTGGTGAACGGAGAGGAGGAAGAAACAAGAGAGCCTAAAAGCCTCCAGTTACCTGCCTATATATTGACTTGCCACCGAAAATTTTCATAAATTATGGATTTCCATTAGTCTAATATTCAGAAAAATCTATGATTTATTCTAACATAAACTCATGACTAACGCGATGATTAAATATTAATTTATTATCGATTTTTCATATGTTTAAACTTGTTGACGGCTGATTTTCGTTCCAGGGATAAATTAGAAAACTCACTCCTCGAACAATACCCCTTCAACTCTAAATTATTTGGTTTGTTGAGAACCAAATGCAAACTTGGCAAAAGATCGAATACACACAGACAAACAAAGGATGTAACGTGGTTCGGCGTAATGAATCTGACCTACGTCCACGGGCACAAAGGAAAAGAAAGCTTTTATAACGTGATCGAACTATGACTGACCTGCCTATCTCTCGAGCTTGGCTGACCGACCTCTTACAAACTCATTTTTATACTTAACTTTTTAGCTCTATATTACAAATTATGCGTGAATGAATTTGGCTAACCCCTTACAATGAATTCTCAACCCCTTTATATATTAGGGCAAACTCTATTGTTACATTAATCTCATGATGTCAGCCACATGACATTACTATCAATGCGATGACTCTCTTCTCCAACTGCTCTGCCGAAAGTAACTATGCCACCTGACATCTCTTTAAACCAAGCTACTATACCATCTGTCACACGCTACCTCCAGCCTGTAATCTGCCATGTCAGACCTATTTGAAAGGTGCAAGTCCACATGTAGGGCTTAAGTCATTTGATCCTGATCATACCATTATTACCACTTCGGCCCGCCCTACCAGGTCGGGAGACAGAAGCAAAACTGTCATGTCCTACTGAGCTACCGGGTCGGGTCGACAGTCATGGACAACCTCAGGCCACCCTTCACAGATGCTTACACTGTCGAATCTGATATCTTCTCATTAGGTCGGGTCAGTAGTCATGGATCACCTCGGGTCGGCCTTCACAGATGCTCATACTGTCGAATCTGATATCTTCTAATTAGGTCGGGTCGGCAGTCATGGACCACGTCGGGTCGGACCACCTCGGACCTGACCACCTCGGGTTTAACTACCTTGGACCTGATCACCTCGGGTCTGACACCTCGAATCTGACCACCTCGGACCTGAAACGCAAACAAGTCTAATATCTTTACTGGGTCAGACGCCTCTACTACCTGGGCCTGGACCCTTTATCTAAGCAGTGAAAACCCCTTTATATCATTCCTCGATAATATGACTTCTTTGGAACCGAAAACCACCATCAACAGAACTTTAGAAACATACTTTTTATGAAAAAATATATATAATAACTTTCTTCAAACTATACTTATAATGACAGTATTGCGTATTGGATATGATTTTTTATTTATTTATATTTTTTTGAAGAATAAAGAGCAGTATCACTTGTGAAATAGTTGCTAATCCACTAACTTGTAGAAACAAGAAAATCTCACGAAGTTTAATAGTAGGATATGATATGGGGGTGCTGTCCCCAGCTCACAGCGAATGGCCATTCATCTTATAAGATTAATAATCATAAAGCAAAATATATTTTGGCATGAGTTTAGTTGGATGAATGTAAAAAGCATTATATGAGACAAGATCCAGCATGGTGGTTTAGCTTCACACAATGCATCTCATCTTTGCATGCGTTCCGAAACTTCTCTTTCGATTAAGGGTATCATTTTTTCCCCTAATTTTTTTTTATTTATTTAATAGTGCTAATTGCTAAACAGCCCCCATATAAAATAAAAGCAGTTAATCTTTATGGGCCTCCCAGTCGTTGACTAACTGAAAGGTTGATAAGCGGTTTTAGGCTCAAAACTTGCCTATGAGATAATTTTAGGCCCAAAACTTTCATGCCTTAAACAAAACAGGTAAAACCCCGCATGTCCCACTATACCAAAACTTATTAATTAATGTACTAAGAAAAGTTATAAATGGATTCCAAGTAGACATCAATTTTAATTAAAAAAAACAAGTAACATTAGGAATTTAGAAGGAACAATTACAGTTGCTCAATCTCTCAACACAATTGAGAATAGTTCTAACTTCGTACCGTAAGTCAGAACTTGCCAAGATTTCAATTCGTCTTGAAATCGAAGGAGGTGATTTTTTCATAGCTTTCCATTGATCTGAATCTGTTTTGGATCATGTATGCTGTTGATGGTGTATTTCGACAAACATATTGAACTGTGCGACCAGGGGCAGAGATGGAATTTCCCATTTTCCAAAAGGGACGGGTGTTCAGAAAGTATTAGTTACTCCTCGGCCCGACAGAGATCACTTTAGATCATCAGCTTGGTTCGGGGCCTATTCTGCTCCCCCTTTAAACAGGTTGAAGAGCTCAGACATTTCAGAATAGGGCGGAAATAGCCCGATAGGGTTTGATGATGTATTTGGCCGACCACTTGGCAGCCGATAGAAGCCCAAAAATCTTCGATTTTCCTTTACACGTGTCATCTCCCGGAAGCACCGTCAAGGCTATCATCATTAATATTGCGTGTGGCAGAAGAAAGGGCATAGTTGATGTGACAGAACCGTTAGGCTGCAGGCTTACTTTCGGCAAGGGCATGCCTAGGGCAAAGAACCCGTCGAATCGGTCAGGCGGCACATGGGAAGCATTGCAAGTGGGAAGAACAATATTATATTTTAGGGGGTATATAAAGGGAGGGTAGTCTCGTATTTTAGGAGTGCATTCTGGGAAAAGATAGTAATTGTATTCTCTTTCAGCTGCTCGGCCATACACCGACCTCATCCAAAACAGGTCGGCCGAACACATTTCAGTAATAAAAACACCATCCGTTTTGTGCCTGTGGATGTATGTTGGATTCAGTCCGCCAAACCACGTTAAAACTCTGTGCCAATCTGTGTGTGTTTCTACCTTCCACTAAGTTTGCTTTTGGTTTCACATAACCAAACAAATTCGCTGTTGAAGGAAGGTTATCCCGGGAGTAATATTTCCTTTATTGCCTTTGAGACGAAAATCAGCCGTCAACAGTTGGCGCCGTCTGTGGGGAATGAATGAAAAGCGATTTTCGTAGTAAGACGATGGTGGGAGGTAGAGACCGTAGGTTGGTGAATAGTTCAACAGCAGAATGGATGGAAAGGGGAAGAAATGGGAAGAAGCAGATCAGAACGGGAGGAAGAGAGGGTTCGTATGGAAAATGGGCTGTTGGCAACATAAGCCCTTTCTTGATGAGTTGTGAAATGGAATGTAAAGAGGTTGGCCAACGGACATCCTCCCGGGTTGAGTTGTGAAATGGAATGTAACGTTGGGGATAGGTTACGTCCGTTGGCCGCGGCTGACCGAGTTCCCCTATGGGAAGGTGCTGCGCCTGACAGGCTACCAATCTTCGGTTTCAGAGATTACATGTACTGAAAGATCGATCGGGTAGCTAGTCAGCCAAGGGTGAGGAGGGGTGCCCATCAGACCAGTCCTCAATTAGTGCAGTGGTAGTCTCCCCGAACGGGAAGAAAGAAAGTAAAAAGTACGTGGAAGAACCACAAGAAGTAAAGACTGAAGACCTCGACTAGGCTCCCAGATTTTCTCGGGATATGTAAGATCCTAGGAAAATTCATTGTCTAAGGATGCCTATGGAGGGCTTGGCGCATGGGAATCTTGCGGCATGGTCGGAAAAGCAAGAGCGGACCAGACGGATCTGAATAAACCCTGATGCGAAAACAACTTGTCGGTGAAGTGGTGAAGTTTACAATTACGACATACGCATCAGGAGTTCTCGAAGCTCGGCTTGGAGGATAAGGTCAGACTGCAAAGCAAGAAACAAAAGAAAGCATTGTAAAAGCCTCTCTTAAATGTCCCACAAAGAGTTGTAAGAAAGGCAGTAGGTCCTTTAAATATGAATAAAACTCTTTTTTTTTTAAGAAACTTGCCCACCTTTCTTGTTTGTTAAATAAAACGCGAAAGTTATTTTCATTATTTTTTGGGACGTGCTCGATACGAAGGAACAAATTGAGACCAGGAAGGGTATCAAACCCGTGGCACGCCAAACACTGGTGTCATTATCAAACCCCTGGGTAGAAGTACGCCGACCTGGCTCTTTTCATTTTAAGTGGATTTAGATTACTTCAAGGGATGAAGTGCATGAGGGAGCGGGCGAACCTCTTGTGGCAGTATCAAACTCCCGAGGCCGGAGCGTAACTACCCCATAACATGCATTTTTTAGGGATATTGTGTGCCATCGGATCGGGGCTCGATTCGTTCCGCCGAGGCTTCATGGTTTAATTGGCTCGGGGCTGGATCCGTTCCGCCGAGGCCTCTGTGTTCCATCAGCTCGGGGCTGGATTCGTTCCGCCGAGGCTTCATGGTTTAATCGGCTCGGGGATGGATCCGTTCCGTCGAGGCCTCTATGTGCCATCGACTCGGGGCTGGATTCGTTTCGCCGAGGCTTCATGGTTCAATCGGCTCGGGGCTGGATTCGTTTCGCCGAGGCTTCATGGTTTAATCGGCTCGGGGTTGGATTCGTTCCGCCAATGCCTCTGTGTGCCATCGGCTCAGGGCTAGATTCATTCCGTCGAGGCTTCATGGTTTAATCGGGTCGAGGCTGGATTCGTTCCGCCAAAGCCTCTATGTGCCATCAGCTCGGGGTCGGGTTACGTCCCACCGAGTCAAACCTTTTTGGTCTGGGGATGTAACATTCCCCCAGAGCCAAGTTTTATTTTCAGCTCGGGTTCGGGTTACGTCCCACCGAGTCAAACCTTTTTGGTCTGGGATGTAACATTCTCCCAGAGCCAAGTTTTCTTTTCAGCTCGGGGTCGGGTTACGTCCCACCGAGTCAAACCTTTTTGGTCTGGGGATGTAATATTCCCCCAGAGCCAAGTTTTCTTTTCAGCTCGGGGTCGGGTTACGTCCCACCCAGTCAACCTCTTTGATCTGGGGATGTAACATTCCCCCAGAACCAAGTTTTCTTTTCAGCTCGGGGTCGAGTTACGTCCCACCGAGTCAAACCTTTTTGGTCTGGGGATGTAACATTCCCTAAGAGCCAAGTTTTCTTTTCAGCTCGGGGTCGGGTTACGTCCCACCGAGTCAACCTCTTTGATCTGGGGATGTAACATTCCCTCAGAGCCAAGTTTTCTTTTCAACTCGGGGTCGGGTTACGTCCCACCGAGTGAATCATAAACAAATCAGGGACGGGGCGTTCGCCCCATGGTTGGATTTAAAATTGATCGGGCTTAGAATTTTTCCTCTCGATTTCGAAGAGCAAGGTAGCAAGATAGAAGAGGAAATCGTGCAAAGTATGAAAGGAAGGAAACAGAGCAGTCAGAGATAGGCAAGGGAAAGAAGATTGCATATATTATTGCAAAAACACAAATACATTGTTTGTTACAAAAAGTCACCTCAGGGTCACCCTCGTTCATCAGCCCGCACAATGGCAATGGATTCAGCTCAATCAATTTTAAGAGGCAGGACCTCTGGCTTCGACTCGGCAGAAGGGGCTTTTTGGCTTTAGTTGCAGGTACTTTGGGAACAAGGACGGGAACTTCAGGCGGCAACTCCTCAAGAACTAAGGACATGAGCACGGCAGACGTTGGTTCGGGATATTGAACTCGCTCTGAATGAAGGGCAAATAGGGTAACAGTTTCGTCCTCCGAGAACCCCCCTCTGTAAAACTGAATCAATAGCAGGATTCTCGGTGACCGAATGCATGAAGATGGCGAAGAAAGACTTGATTGAAAAGCAAAAACAGTTCTCTATGGTTCCCGGAGCGACCACCAACCGAACGATCAGTACACAATCTTTTTCATAGTTCTCGGCATCAACTCACTAACTCGTTGATACCGAGAACTAGAGGATGGATGTTGATGGTGTATTTCGACAAACATATTGAACTGTGCGACCAGGGGCAGAGATGAAATTTCCCTTTTTCCAAAAGGGACGGGTGTTCAGAAAGTATTAGTTACTCCTCGGCCCGACAGAGATAAATTTAGATCATCAGCTCGGTTCGGGCCTATTCTGCTCCCCCTTTGAACAGGTTGAAGAGCTCAGACATTTCAGGATAGGGCGAAAATAGCCCGATAGGGTTCGATGATGTATTTGGCCGACCAATTGGCAACCGACAGAAGCCCAAAGATCTTCGATTTTCCTTTACACGTGTCGTCTCCTGGAAGCACTGTCCATGCTGTCACCATTAATGTTGTGTGTGGCAGAGGAAGGGGCAGAGTTGATGTGATAGAACCGTCAGGCTGTAGGCTTACTTTCGGCAAGGGCGGGCCTAGGGCAGAGAACCCGTCGAATCGGTCAGGCGGCACATGGGAAGCATTGCAAGTGGGAAGAACAATATTATATTTTAGGGGGTATATAAAGGGAGGGTAGTCTCGTGTTTTAGGGGTGCCTTCTGGGAAAAGATAGTAATTGTATTCTCTTTCAGCTGCTCGGCCATACGCCGACCTCATCCAAAATAGGTCGGTCGAACACATTTCAGTAATAAAAATACCATCCGTTTTGTGCCCGTGGACGTAGGTTGAATTCAGTCCACGAACCACGTTAAAACTCTGTGCCAATCTATGTGTTTTTTCGACTTCCACTAAGTTTGCTTTTGGTTTCCCATAACCAAACAAATTCGTTGTTGAATGAAGGTTATCCCGGGAGTAATATTTTCCTTATTGCCCCTGAGACGAAAATCAGCCGTCAACATATGCCTTATTCACATTTTACTAATTCTGTCTTTAGAGCACATCATCTCTTACGTTTTATTGTAGTCAAAATCGTACTCCATTTCTTGTTAAGTGTAGGATATTAGGATGTCTGCCCTCAGGTCAATCATGTTTCCAAAATAAATTTAAGGTAGGAAAATTTGTATCTCAATACTTAGAAATCAAGAATAAAAATTCAGTGATAGAGATAGAAAATTAATCGATTGTTTGATTATTCAGAAAATTATAATAGATTAGTGTAAGATTTAGGGTGTTGTAAACAATTTGAAAGTTCATTACTTCACTTGTAGCTCGAGTCGGTCTTGACTTTGAGCAGTAATAAAACACACTCTCTTTCTCCCATGGACGTAGGTTGGAGCCACTCTCCGCCGATTCACGTAAATCTTTATCTCTATGATTTATCTATTTATTTGTTGAGTTTACATTTGATTTCCTACTAACTTAATAAATTTACTATTTTCTTTTAAACGAAAAACAACCGTCATTCTACTCCATTTCCTATCAAGTTTAGGATATTAGGATGTCAGCCCTCAGGTCAATCATGTTTCCAAAATAAACTTATGGGGTCATCGGGTCGAACTTAGTCTGTTATGGTTTTCAAAATAAATGCCTCTGGGTCGGACAATAGAATACTGGTCTTCGTGTGCCCGATCTAATGCGGGTTTTGAGTCTAAAGGGCCTTCGACCCTACGCCCAATGACATTCCGAAAATCCTCTTCAATATTAGAATCTGGCTATTCAACGTAATCCGAGGAAAAATGTATTTTAGAAACCAGAGTGACTTGCATGAACTAATTGCACACAACATAAACTGTTTCTGTGAGCACCTTACTTCGTTATCACTTAATTTATTCAGCCTTGAAAACGAAACTATATTTTTCCAATAAAACAGAGCCAAAGACATTACTACACTCTAAAGGAAACAAAGTGGTTCCCAAGTTATTCATCATCCATCTTAATGACTTACCCACCCATGAAAGCACCTTAATTCCCTGTTCATGGATTTTCCCAAAGCCACAATGTTGCTTACAAAAATAGACTGCTGAAAATCATTAGAGCTTAAAAAACCTGAAGACTATATATAATCTTAAAAAACTTTCATATGTTTGAAAAAATGACAGTCATTTTTCGTTGTATTTAGAGCTTCCCAAAAGAAAAAAAGCATTAAACCCAAAGCTCCACAAAACCCAATTGTATACAATGAACATCCAGGTTTTAAGGAGTCCGGCTCAAATCATTAGTGATTCAATGAGAGCTTAGAAATAAGATTAGAATCAAGAACAGCTGAGAAATGAAATTAGAATTATGGAAGTAGTATAAATTGCAAACCTTGATATTGATAAAGGTTATTGACACACTCACAAAGTGGTTCTTTACTTCCAAGTATAAGAGTGTCAAAATAATAAAATAACCCGGTAAGTTTGGGGTCGATCCACAGAGAATAGATTTAGTAATGTTTGAAGAGATTGAAAATTTTAAATTAAATTACAATAATTAAATAAAATACTGGGGCTATGAGATTCACTTTTAATATTTCAAATTTAGAAATCTTATTTTTTTTATAATATATAAATTATCATTATTAACCAATTAATTTATTTCAGGAATTAAATATGTCAAAATATTTAAAATCAGCCATAAAGACGATGATAGCTTTTATCTATAATAAGTCCAGTTAGGTACTCAATTATGCCAAATAAATAAAACCAGCCATATAGGCGGTAACAAAGTTTGTCAATAATTAATCCAGATTTAAATTACATATTAATTGTTGATGGTGGTTTTCACTCCCCAATAAATCAGAATCTCGAGTAAGGGTATGAAGGGGATTTCCACTTCCCGGACTCAGAGGCCCAGACCCATGAGGTAGATGTGTCGTGCCCAGTGAAGAGATCAGAATTCGTTTGCACCTGATACCCGATCCGATGTGGAAAGTTGTTCAGAGAAGTGAAGTGAAGGCCCCAGAACTGACCCAACCCGGTAGCTCAATAGGACATGATGTCGGTTATTTCAGTTGTCCGACATGGTTGGGCGGGTCGGGGTAATAGCTTTATGATCAAGTCAAGATGACGTAAGCCTGGTAGGTGAACTTGCACCTTCCAAAGAGGTCTGACGTGAAAACAGCAGGTCACTGGCTTATCTTCTAGCACACGCTATCATATGAGAGTTGATAGATTATAAGCTGGCTTTGTGAGGTAACGTGTGGCAGTGGCCAAAAATGGCATGGTTTAATGAGGTGTCAGATGGCAGAGCTACTGTTTGCAGAGTGGTCGTGGAATAGAGCCTGCGCGGCGGAGACATGTTCACGTGTCCGACGTCACGAGGATAGCGTAACAGTAGAATTTGTCCTAGTATATAAAGGGGATGAGAATTTATTGTAAGAAGTTAGCTAATTCTATTTCATGACAACTGGTAAAAAGAAAGCAAAAGCTTATTGTAAGCAAGAGCTAGTGAGAGGCCGATCAGGTGTGTAATCGAGAGTTAGTGCAGGTCGGTCAAACCCAACCACGTAATAAAAGCTTTCTTTTCCATTCTGCCGAACCACGTTAAACCCTTTATTTTGTTTGTGTGTTTTCTCATCTTTTGCTAAGTTTACATTCGGTCCCCAAACCAAACAAATTCACAGTTAATCGATGATTATTCGAAGAGTAAGTTTACCGATTTACCCCTGGAATGAAAATCAGCAGTCAACAGTTGGTGCCGTCTGCGGGGGATCAGTATAAAAAATAGCAAATACAGTAAGACGATTGCAGAAGACGGAAACCATATATCTTCAGAGGCTTCGACGACGAAGTGGATGGAGAAAATGGAAGAAACCATTCGAAATGAGAGAGAAGATGCGCGAAAGGAAAGGGAAGCAACCCAGGACTTCATGAAGGCTATGATGGAGAAAATGGAAAAATTAGAAAAGAATACGGGGGATAGGGGAGAAGAAGACCCTAGCCAGAGAAGATAGGAGATAACGAGAGGAAATATGATCACTAGGGTAGATAGAGATGGTGAAAATGGGAATAAGAGTGCCTATAGGATGAGATCCATAGTCATCTCTGGAGCCGTACTGACAAGGGAGTTGTGGGAAGAAGAGGAAGGCATATAGACTCCAGAATCCTCTAGTAACAGTCCACTCTTTGCGGATAGTGACCTGGAACGGTTTCCAGGGGGAAGATATGAAGTCCCCAATTATGGAAGATATCATGCATGGAGTGGAAGACGCGGGGAAACCCTTGAACGAGAGCTTGACAGTTCCGAAAACCAGATGAAGAATTGGTTTGAGAAATAGATGAGGAAGTGGGAGAAAAATATAAAGACAGGCCAAGGGGTGACAAAGACATGAGGACAACATCCTCTTTCACGAAGAAAATTTTGGCGAAGGGATTTCCAAGGAGATTTATGCCCTCCATGGATGTTTACAAAGGCAGCACGGACCCCGAGTCTCATATTGAGAAGTTTGTTTTGTTGATGGAGATTCAAGGAATTGTTGGAGAGGCCGTTTACAAGGTGTTCCCGTTAATCCTGAGCGGGTCAACCATTTTATGGTTCAGGAACTTGACCATATAGTGTATTAGCAGCTTCGCGCAGTTGATGAAATCCTTTGTACGACACTTCAAGGGGGTGTGCGTGCTGAGGAAGACGATGAGGTCGTTTAGGTTGATGAAGAAAATGGATGACGAGCCCTTGGAAAGTTTCAAAGGGGCTCTCAAGATCGAGAGGTTGTAGTCTCACCTGAGGATCCGGGAGATATCGGACTATGCCGCGACTTTGGAGCATACAAGACAGTTTGTGCTAATGAAGAAAGATTAGAAGATTGCCTTAGGAGGGTGCACCCAGATGACTTAGATACTCAGGCCGGATAGTCAGCATGATTTGGGCATAGATGTGAGGAGACCAGTCTCGAGGAAAAATGAGTCCAGGTCGATGCCTTAGAATAATCAAGTTCAAGAGAGAAGACAGCCTGTCCAGGTCAACCATGTCACTGGAAGGAAGTCGTACACCCCCATGAAAAAATCTATGGCCTAAATAGTTTATAAAATCCAGGATAAAGGTCTATTGGATAAGCCCGACCCGATGAGGTTTCCGATTAAGAAGGAAAACAACAAGGCTTATTGTATGCACTATAATATAATGGGACATATCATGAATGGATGCAAGGACCTGCGGGAGCAGTAGAAGACCTGATAAAAAATGGCCACCTCAGTGAGTATGTTGATCATCGGGTCAGACACATATCACTTAGAACAGATGGCCGGGAGTGCCCGGATTAAGAAGCCCTAGAATGCTGAGGTGTTAAGGGGATTCTTTCAATAGAGTCTCTCTTATAATGACCCTCAAAGAGTTGTAAGAAGGGCAGTAGATCCCCTTAATATGAGTAAGACTTTCACTATCTAGATAAAAACTTGTTTATCCATATTTGCTTATTATGACCCACAAAGAGGTCGTGGTGTGTTTAACGGCTCGAGTATGCTTTAGTACTGCCGAGGCCGTGGTGTATTCGATGGCTCGGATATGCATTAGTATCGCTGAGGCTGTACGGGCCAAATTTGGGCCAATGATAAAATCATCATTTCACTTCATGCCCTATATCAGATATAGTCCAATTCCTCCAAACAGTACCCAGACCATACTTAGGCCAAGGCTTTTCAGGCCCACATACAAAGAGAGGCCTACCAAACAACCTTTAGACTTACCAGCTACTAAACTAAAAAAACGTCTATCTTATAATTAATGACCCCACGTGATTGGCCCTTTTTTACACTAAAGGGTTAAACATTTACTGTATTAATCAAACTCATGTCTTGATAGCTTATAAAAGGGGCCACAATTCAGAATGGGCAAGAGGTTGGGAGCTCTCATATTTGATCTCTCAAAAGAGATAACCCTCTAAACATCGGCTTATCGCTCTTACGATAGTCTACATAGGTCAAGGTAACTGTGAACCATGTTTTTCCTTTACTTTCCGCTCATCTTCACTACTGACTTGAGCGTCGGAGTGCTTACGGTACCCACCACACCGATGGGTAGGAACTCACCGCTCAATCTACCTTTGTCTTGCAGGATCGTTCGCACCCTCTTTCACTTAAATTCTCGATTGTGGACCAGAGGCGAAAATCAGTGTCTATAATTTGGCGCCCATTGTGGGGTGATAAGTATATGAAAATGTACTTTGAACATCGCTAATTCGGCTTGATTATCATATATTTGATCCTAATTATAGTTTATTTTATGTTTTATTATTAAGAAGCAATGAAGAAATAAATTTTGGAGAAATTACACATGTTTCGGGACTTACGGACGCATCATAAGCACGCGGGAAGACCAGAAAGGCCGAAAGCATAATTCCAGCAAAACTGCCACGCGTCGTGACACACCCTTCTTGGCGTCGCGACGCGCCCTCAAATCATGCACACATACAAAATTTGTAGCGGCTAATCTCCTAGGCAAAGCTAAGGATGAACTCTTGTATTTAAGTTCTTATGTTCATGGAAAACTAATCTCCTAGGCAAAGCTAAGGATGAACTCTTGTATTTAAGTTCTTATGTTCATGTTGTTGATTCCTAAATACTCTTTAACATTTAATACAATAGATTATTTGTTATTCTTTATTATCTTATGATTATATGAATCCAGAGATTGTGTTTTTACAACTTGCATATATGGTTGTGATATTTTATTATCGTACCGCAAGTGTACAGTGTCAAGTTTTAGTATAAATCAGTGAAAGAGTTGTTGGTTTCTATGATTAGTCCCAAGATCAAAATGAACAATGAAACATGAATAAATAACGAAGAAATATGGCGGAAACATACTTACAACGATCGGTTTAGGATGTGATGAACAACAAAATTTCTTCCTCCAAGAGCTCCAATAATCGGCCAAGAGAAAGGTAGAAGCTTCAAGCTTTTCCTTGAGTTTCCAAGCTCTTGTGTTGGTTTCCCTATCACCTCTTGATGATCCTTGAAGAGTGCTAGCCCTTGGTGATTTTTTGCAAAAAAACTCACACCTTTTCTTCACAAATTTTGCTAAGAAAATGAAATGGGAGAGAGCCAAAAACTGTTCACAGTTTTGGCCTTTGGAGAGAAGAGAGAAGATGATATTTTTGATTTCAAAAATCAATGGTAATTGTTTCAAAAACAAATGTGAAAGATATACCAAAAGTTGGTAAATGTTTAAGTCAACATGTCTTTCATCTTTTCAAGATTTGGAGTGTATATCACTCTTTCACCAACTCACCTAGACCCATCACACTAAAGTGAATTAAGTGACAAGTGATGTGATGGTTGATGTGACATGTGGGCCCCACTCGATTCCGAATGCGAGTGGGCCCGCAAACACTCCCGAGCTCGGGTTCGCTAATTCCGAATTAACGAACTTCCGTCACGACGTAATTTAAATCGAATTTAATTAAATAATTATGCCTAGCAAAATTACTATTCACGTCGCTAACGAATTAATTCTAAATTAACTCGTTTGCCCGAATTAAAATCCAATTTTAATTCCGCGTCGAAATCTAATTCCGAATAATATATCGAATATATTATTTTAATGATTAATTCCAAATTAATCTTTCTCTCTCTTCAAATAGTACTTTATCCAAGATAAAGTCTCTCACCGCAATTAATCCCAGATTAATTAAGCTCGAATCATACGTCATTGGTGAATCTTCGGGAAGCGACCCAAGAGATCCCTGGATATGTTTGCAGTAAATACGGTCGTCGGACTATCCGAACACGTACGTACCTCGTACTACGTTTTTACCGATTTACGAGACAAGGTTGGCTTTTAGCAAAGCGTCATGCCTACCCAATTCTCCAGAAATATTCTTACTGGAATATACGGTATTTATCAGGCGTAGTATACCATAGTATTGTGTATTGCGATCCAGTATCGGATGTCACGTGCGAGGCCTGTGGCTGGAATATTGTCTGCCCCGTACGAAGCACATATCGGATATCAAGCAACTAGTCTCTTTGAATCGGATAATCATGACCTTGTCATATTATCCCGATGGTTGCAACACTATAGAGAACAAGTTCTGAATCCCTGCGTGATCATCATCTCCATATGTCTGAAGTGATACTTCCGTCTTGACATCACATCCAATACACTACGATTCTCAATAAACCCTAGAAGAGGCGTACGCAGAACCTGTTAAAGCCCTGGACGACCAAAACCAAAGTTTACCGATTGTCGTAAGTACTAGCGATGCAAGTCTCAGGTTAAGACCAAATACACCTACCCTGAAGCGGACTCACATAGACACATATACATACTACCAATGGGATTCCGCGGGGTCTATCCAGAGCGAAGCTGTTTTCTGTACCATCGGTAAAACACAACCTCCTATCGCACTTGCATAAGTATCATATACTTAAATATATGAGAACTATGCCGTTATGCCCTCACAACGCGCACAAGTGCAATACTAGTCTATTCCGCATTATCAATGTCCAATCTCGATAATACTAGGACTAGGGATATTTAATGATTAAACCTTTATGGATTGATACTGTCTCATATCATCTCAATCCGGAACTAATCATATGGACTCTTACCATTCATATATGAAAGTAAATAAATTACAAAACGGTAAAAGGCAATTTCATTACTACATAGTTAATTTTGTACAAAAAACACAATGTCTTTTACAAAACAGTGACGCTATGGGTCATAACTGTCCAACAAGAGTGTCGAACCCACAGGGATTGCGTTAACTCGCATTAAGTACTACAATTGATAATCCTAACTTTATTTAGATGATAAATAATAAAGATTTTTAATAAATAAATAAAATATAAAAATAATAAAATAGGAGGAACTAATACGATAGAGATTCTGGATCCTGATTTCACCTAGCTGTCGCCTATGTATTTGTTATGCCAATTAATCTTTGTTCAGTTATATTATTTATAAGTCAAGATTCCGCAAATATCCACTCCCTCTCTCGAGCATCAGTGAAAATATCATCAACTACAGACTTCGATATCTCTATAAAAATCCAATAGTTAACAACTCATTACGCTTTGTGATTCTATATTAACGACTTCAAAGGACTACAGATTCTCTCGAACTCTATAAAATCCTAGGTTATATTCTCTAGATCTATTCAAAATCCCCTCTCTCGAGTGATAGATTCTAAACATATATCATCTTCAATTGTGGCCAACAATCAAGAAGAATTAAACTCAAAAGAATATAAATAAATTAATAAAACTTCATAACAAAATTGATAAACACAATACAAGGTTCAAGCATTAATTACATCATTCTCCAGAATTAAAGAGTTAATTCATGACAAAAGATAAAAATAATGATAAACAAATCATGAATCTAATGGAAATCATTAGAGTTCTAAGAAAGAAATAAGAAGATAAAACCCGAATTGAATCTCTTCTTCCTCGGACGTCACCGCCTTAATCTCCTATTGTCGCTCTTCAATCCTCTCCTTGGATCTCTAAAAATATTTGTTTTGATGTTTTATGCTTTGTATTAGCCTTATTTTTCTAGTTTTGGATGAACTGATATATTTATAGTAGAGCCTGAGAGTCATAATACATGTTAAAAACCCTAAAAATCACTTTCCTGGCTTGCGCAGGTTTTCTTCCGCATGGGGCGCTGCGGCACTGAACAGTGGGCACTGCGGCGCCCAAATCCCTAGAAAATGTATGTAAATGACTAGATCTCCTCAAGTAGATACAAATCAATATATTATGGGTCTCGTAACTCTTTCTAGATAAAAAGTTATAGTCTTTTTAATTTTAGTGCGCAGCTGATGCTGATTTTTACTGCTTCTTGAGTCCGATGCTCCCAATAGGTCCCGAAACACACGTATTTGCTCCATTATCGATGTTCTAATGCTTCCTACAAATAAGAAATAAAATAAACTATAAATGACATTAAATATCTTGAAATATAACAAAATAATAAGTTAAGAATGCCATAATAAGTGGGTATAAACCACACTTATCAAATAGTCATGCTTCTTCTATGTATGATTGGGGAACCCAGTTGTGACCGGTAAAGTTATTTTATGAGTTGATCCTCTGCTTTAGTATTGCATGTGGGTATATTATCGACGTTAGATAGGTCATAACGATAATTTTGTGTGCTTTTAACATAGAAAAAGTAAATCATTGATTACCTTAAAATTTAATGTGTTTTGAATTGAATATCTTCCGATTGTTGGCTTGGGATGTGAAACCTTCAATTGAGTAATAAAATGAATCAATAACTGAATATAGGAAGCTGATACAAGAGGGATTCTCGACGCTTTGCTGTTTCTCTCTACTGATAACTCTTAAGTATTTTCCAGAGTTTTTATTTCATATTACCAACTCAATCATTATCTTTCCATTAAGTTATTGCTAACGTTTTGGTTTAAGTAAATTAGTTCCTTGTAACCATCTCTCTGAGGAATTGACACCCCAATTATACTGCGATAACCGCGAGTACGTTTTGGACGTAATCAAATTTTGGCGCTGTTGCTGGGGAGACGGTTTAGAAACAAAAGAAGCAGGTTTGTTTGGTCAACAACAAAAGCGGTAACTTCGTTCCGTATTTATTTTTTTTAATTATTTATTTATTATTTTATTTCAGTTTTAATTTTAGTTTTGATTATTTATTTATTTATTTTAAGTTTATTCCTTTATTTCTGTCCTTGTTTTACTCGTGTTTAATTGCATGCCTAGACGTATGGATATGTTTGGTAGATTTGTTAGGATTGAAGAGGAAAACTTTGACTCAGAAAGTATGTTTGATAATCTTTTTACCACACCATCTACATCTAGCACACACAACATGGGTGAGTATCAGGGACCACCCATGAAGACTCTTGAAGAGTACCTTAATCCCACTCGCACAACTACACCATCATGCATCATGTTTCCTCCTAATGCACCACATAAAGATTTTAAACCTAGAATGATACAGTATCTCCCAACCTTTCATGGTTTGGAGAACGAGAACCTTTATATGCACATTAGAGAATTTGAAGAGGTTGTAGAAACTTTCCATGATCGGTTTGGGACTACAGACACAATTAGATTTAAGTTTTTCCCCTTTGCCCTTAAGGATAGAGCTAAAAGCTGGTTGTATTCTTTGAGACCTCGGTCAATAGGAATATGGGGCGAGCTGACACAAGCATTCTTTAACAAATACTTCCCACACCATAAAACGAAAGCCCTGAAAAGACAAATCTCTACCTTCTCCAAGAAAGACATTGAAACTCTTTATCAAACGTGGGAGAGGTTTAAAGAGATGTTAGCTAGTATTCCTCACCATGGGTATGAGAGTTGGCGCTTAGTAAGTTATTTTTATAACAGTCTAACCCCTAGAGAGTGCCAATTTGTTGAGACAATGTGCAATGGTGAGTTCATCCGAAAAGACCCTGATGAGGCATTAGAGTACTTAAATGACCTAGTTGAGAAATCTCACACTTGGACTGGACCTAATGCCATTGATAGCACTGACAGGACACACCTCACTCCTTCTAGCAGATGCATACACCACTTTAGGGAATAAGATAGTCTTAAGGAACATATTGAGCTATTGACTAGGGATTTAGGAGCCTTAAAAGCCAATGATAGCAAGACTATGCATGTGGTAGTTCAATTAGAACCTCAAGGAGTATGTTTTGTATGTAAGATGATTGACCATTTAGCCTAAGAGTGCCCTGTATATGATGAGATGAGGGGAATATATGGGGAACAATGCAATACATTTGAGACGTACAAGAAGCCTTATACACCGCATTCAGATACCTATAATCCTATTTGGCAGAACCATCCCAATCTTAGTTGGAAACAGGAGCCCCCACAGCCTAGTCAGACCCCACAAACTAGAGGTTACAGTGCCCCCAGTATCACACACTTTCTGTTCCTATGATTTCTTTAGAGGATATAGTGCAAGTATTTATGGAGGCCCATGATAAATTTGTAGAGGCCCAAAGCAAAACCAATCAAAGGTTTGAGTCATTGATATCTCAGATAGTTGAAGACAATAAGGAGATTAAGAGTCAAGTCTCCAAATTGACTAATGTCCTGAGTGTGTAAGAACAAGGAAAATTCTCATCTCAGACTGAACCAAATCCACAAGGGCAACACATGGCATAGGCTGATCATGAAGCAGCTAATGTAAAATGTGTTAATGCCATATTAACCAGGAGTGGTAAAGAGGTAGGGACACAGAAGACCTCCAACATTATAGGTGACCCCAAAGATATTAGTACCAATATTACTCAAGAAGAATAAGTGCAACATATCCTAGTTAAAATACATTTCCCTCAATCTTTTAGGCCTACTACGAGAGCTACAGACCATAATGGTGAGATCCTATAACATTTAAAGCAAGTAAAGATTAACCTTCCTTTGTTACATGTGATCAAACATGTTCCCACATATGCGAAGGTTTTGAATGATCTATGCACCATAAAAAGAAAGCATCATGTGAAGAAGACTGCATTCTTAACAGAACAAGCAAGTGCAATGATTGATCAAAGGGCCCCACCAAAATACAAAGATCCGGGAAGGCCCACTATTACTTGCCACATTGGCACATATGAGTTTGGTCAAGCTTTATTAGATTTAAGTGCTAGTGTTAATCTCATGTCATATTCTATTTATCTGCAGTTCGGAATTGGAGAGATTAAACCTATATATGTGGTTTTACAGTTAGCTGACCGCTCTATCAGAATACCGCGAGGAGTAGTTGAAGATGTTTTACTACAAATTGATAAATTCTAGTATCTTGTTGATTTTCTGATTTTAGACACACAGTCTGTGGATAACACTGAGTCAAAAATGCCTATCATCTTAGGTAGACGATTTCTTGCTATAGCTAATGCCCTTATCAATTACATGAACGGTCTCATGAAGATATAATTTGGGAATATCACACTGGAGATGAATATTTTTCATGTTGAGAAACAACCACGAGATGACGATGAGTGCCAGTACACATACCTGATAGACACAGTCTTACCAGAGACATGCTCTACACAACATGAATCTAACCCTCCTGAACTGGAACTGATTCCAAAGAACCGTAAAAAGAGGAAAATGAGAGTTAATGCTCACTTGAAGATGATCCATGGAAAGTTAAAAATGAGGTTGAGACAATTTAACCATATGTGCAGCCTAACATTGCAACCATCAGTAGACCCTGGGGGATCCATGGATTGAATGCCACAACCAGCCATAAATTCCTTTCCATGTCTTAATCACCAGTGCCTACCGAAGAAGAAAGCACATGAGACTACTTGGTCCACTATGTGGAAGCCACCATGACAACTTGGGTGATTGTATCTGGCTGAAGACGTTAAACTTAGCGCTAGCGGGGAGACAACCCTTACATCTGCATTTTTTATTTATTTTATTTTATTTTATTTACTTTACTTTTATTTTATTGTGTACTAATTGCCTGTTTATTATTTGCATGAGTATTTATGCAGGTGTTAGCGCAACCTACACAGCTCACACAACCAAAGTCTCACTAGCAAGAGTCTGATCAACTCCATGCGCGGTAGTGTTGTTCCTTATTCATTTTTCTTTATATTTATCTTACATTGAGGACAATGCAAGTTTTAAGTGTGGGGGTGTAGGCATTTAGTGATAATACTGATACCTGTTATATAAAAAAATTTGTTTGTTTTTTATCCTTAATAGTAAAACATGAATCCAATGATGATATTGTTTGCTTTAGGATGGAAACTTAGAAACGATAAGTTCTTTAATGTACTTTTATTTGATGCCTTGAGTAGTTGATCTATGTTAGACTCGTAAGCATTTAATTATAGGTTTTTAGTAGTAAGAACCTAAATAGTTGGTAAAATGACTAGTTAAAGAAATTGCATGTCGATAAATGACCGTTTGCTTAGATGTCTATCCTGATTTGCTAGTGTTATGATGTATGGTATGGTTAAAAATAAAAAGAGAAAATCTCGAAAGAAATAAATTAAACCACCTATAACCGATAAGCGTGAAGCTACCCATGGGCGAGTGTTAGGACCACCAATGGGAGAAATGCTACCTTAAAGGGTAGGTGTGTTGAAAAAAATGAAAAAAGAGAAGATTTTGAGGGGGAAAAAAAAGAAAAAGAAAAAAGAGATAAGAAAAATCATACCATACTGAGTACATAAAGGCAATTAGAGAGCATTTGAGATATCTAGGTTGGTTTGACCCATCGAATCCCAATTTTTAAACGAAATCATTGAGTTGGCTTACCTAGGAGTCAAGCTGTGAATGAACATTTATTTACACACACACTATGAGTCTGGCTTAGATGACTTACTCAAGGACTTGGATTTGAGTTGCATTGAGTACTTTGAAAGTTCTCTGATTTCATTGGTAAGCATTCTTTGAGGACAACAATATGTGTAACTATTGAGACTATTTCATTTTGTTATTTTTGCATGTGTTTTGAATGACGTTTCTGGGTGTCGTCGCTGTAAGTCCTCACGAGACTATAACTCGTCCATTGGGGACACCTATGGGTTTAAAGGTTTGTTGCATATGCTAAATGCAATCGTGATCCCTACGCAAGTAGCTTAGATAGTTTTATTTATTTATTTATTTATTTATTTTTAATTTAGTTTAGTTCTTAATTTTTTTGCGCTTGAATTGCTAGGGACTATCAATAAGCTGGTTGTGGGTTGTGATAAGTGCATGAAAATGTACTTTGAACATCGCTAATTCGGCTTGATTTTCATGTATTTGATCTTAATTATAGTTTATTTTATGTTTTATTATTAGGAAGCAATGAAACATGAATCTTGGAGCAATTACATATGTTTCGGGACCTTGCGGACGCATCGGAAGCACGCGGGAAGAGCAGAAACGCAGATAGCATAATTCCAGCAAAACTGTCACGCATCGCGATGCACCTTTCTTGGCATCGCGATGCGCCCTCAAATCATGCACACATACAAAATCCAGCAAGTTGGGCACCGCGGTGCCACTTGCCAGCGCCGCGGCGCCCCGGAAGACCCCAGAAACTTAATTTAGTCGTGTTTGATGAGCACAATGACTCTGGGACTTCTCTATATAAACCCAAATTCGTCCAAACCCTAAAAAGGGGAGAAAGAGGGAGAAAGAGAGAAGAAACACATAAAAAGGAGCCACAAACACAATTTTGAGAGAGAATAACAAAGAAGATTCAACCCTGACAGGATGTCTCTCCGATCTATCAAGGTGATTTCTCTCTTCTACATGGAGAACTAATCTCCTAGGCAAATCTAAGGATGAACTCTTGTATTTAAGTTTTTATGTTCATGTTGTTGATTCTTAAATACTCTTTAACTTTTAATACAATCGATGCTTTGTTATTTTTTATTATCTTATGATTATATGAAACCAGATATTGTGTTTTCCCAACTTGCATATAGGAATAGTCATGCTTCTTCTATGTGTGATTGGGGAACCCAGTTGTGACTGGTAAAGTTGTTTTATGAGTTGATATTATGCTGCATTATTGCATGTTGATAAGTGCGGTTTATACCCATTTATTACTGCATTCTGAGTTTATTATTTTGTTAGTTTCTGTATCATTTAATGTATTTTGTAGTTCTTTTATGTTTTATTTGTAGGAAGCATTAATATATGGATCTTGGGGAATTTATATGTGTTTTGGGACCATACAGACGCACCGGAAGCACACGGGAATAGCGAAAACGCAGAATCAACAAGCCAAAAAAAGTGTCTAGAGCCGCGACGCCACTCTTTGGGCGCCGCCGCGCCTCATTAGTGTCACACCTACAATTTCCAGAGGTTTCGGCGCTGCGGCGCCAACTTTCCGACGTTGCGGCTCCCCGCAACGATCAGAAACACAAATTTTAGGGTTTTTTTATGCACAAGGACCCCAAGGCTCTATTATAAATACATAATTTCATCCAAAATCAAGGGATGGGGCTAATACATAGCACAAAACATAAAACACTGAATTTTAGAGAGATCCAAGAAGAAAGATTGAAGAGCGATAATATGAGACAAAAACGGTGACGTCCGAAGACGAATGGATTATTTTTGGGTTTAATCTTATAGTTACTATCTTTAATCTCTCATGATTTCTATTAGATTCATGACCATATATTCATTGTTATTATCTTTTGTCATGAACTAAACTTATAATTCTAAAGGATGATGTAGTCAATGTTTGAACCTATGTATTGATTGCCAATTTGAGTTTTATGAAATTATAATTCAGTTTATTTATATTCTTTTGCGTTTAATGTTTCTTGATTGTTGGCCACAATTTAAGATGGTGAATGTTTAGAATCTATCGCTTGGGAGATAGAGATTTTGAATAGGATCTGGAGAATGCAACTTAGGAATTTTATAGAGTTCATGAGAATCTATAGTTCCTTTGAAGTCGTTAACACAGAATCATAGAACATAATGAATTATTAATTACTAAATTTTTATAGGGATATCGAAGTCTGTAATTGATAATAATTTCACTATTACTCGGGAGAGGAAGTGAATACTTTAGGATTCTTGACTTATAAATAATGCAACGAAATAATGATTGATTGGCATAACAAATACATATGGATAATTAGGTGAAATCAGACTCTAGAATCTCTCTCATATTAGTTTATCTTATTTAACCTTTTAATATCTTGCATATTTAGTTTTTAGTTTTAACTTCAGATTATTCTTAATTTCATTGTTGTCCAAATAAAGTTAAGATTATTAATTATAGTATTTAGTGTGAGTTGAACACAATCCATGTGGGTTCATCACTTTTTCACTGATTTATACTAAAAACTTGACATCGTACACTTGCGGTATGATATAAAATATCGCAACAAGTTTTTGCGATATTTTACTATAATTAATAATCCTAACTTGTGATACACTCTTTCCCCGGCCGGCAACAGCGCCAAAAGTTCACTCACAAATTGGTTCTTTACTCCAAAGTATAAGAGTGTCGAAGTAATAAAATAATCTGGTAAGTTCGGGTTCGATCCACAGAGAATTGATTTAGTAAATTAAAATAATAATTCGAGTAAAAATGAAAAGATTGATTTGTTTGAAGAGATTGAAATTTTAAATTAAACTGTAACAATAAAATAAAATATTGGGCCTATGCGATCCACTTTTAATATTTCAAATTTAGAAATCTTACTTTTTTATAATATATAAATTGTCATTATTACCCAATTAATTTATTTCAGGAATTAATTATGCAAAAATATTTTAAACCAGCCATAAAGGCGGTGATAGCTTTTGTCTATAATAAGTCCAGTTAGGTACTCAATTATGCCAAATAATTAAAACCAGTCATATAGGCGTTAACAAAGTTTGTCAAAAATTAATTCAGATTTAAATTAAATATTAATAATTATATTACAATTTATATATTGTAATATAAATAAGATTAATATAAATTTTCATATTAAAAGCTTCACTCATTACCGTAGTAGGAGAAATTAGCTATTCATAATTTTATTACTGAAAGAAAAAGTAGTTTAAAAAAAAGTTTACAAAAATAAAACACATAAGAGCTAGAAATCCATAATTTTCAGAGAAAACTATGGAAGTCAGACTGAGAAAAATGAGGTGCAGAGCACCTCTTGCTCTTGATACAATTGCAATCAATTACAATTGTATTTGATTCTACCAAACATGCAAGCATGTTTGTGGAACGGTGGATTGTCAACATCATTTCACTTTTTTTTAAACTTTAATAATTACATATAACATATTTTGGATTTTTTTTTATCAATTTCGGCCTTGAAAACTTCAGAATTATAAAATCTTGTCAACAATAAAGTTGTAGATATTTGAGTCTTCGTTCATCCGAAATTAAAATCACTTCAATCCGATATCGGAGTAAAATGTTATGTCCAAACTACGAAAATTATACAAGGCCGATATTTCCGAAGTTGTACACTGTTAGGACACTCTTTAAGTTTTTGGCCTCCAAAATCAAAATGTCAAATCCATTTTTCTAATTATGCATCTAAAATATTATTTCACATACATGAGAAATAAAAATCACAATAAACATAAACATAATTTTTATTTAACAAATGTGTTAAATTAAGGGGATTAATGAAATTATAAATATAAAATGATTAGTTTCTCTTTTATTAAATATACGTTTTTCAATGCTCATCAGTTATCTTTCAGAATAAGTCTAAATCACTATAGAAACTCAAAGGATCTTCCAATTATTATTATTATTATTTTTGGAGTTAATGAGAGGATTCATTACTTAAAATGATGTAATTACACTATCATTTCAGTTCGAATATAAACTTAGATAATACTAAAACCCAGACCCAGTTAAGACGAGCCTCTAATAACATAACATATAAACACTTTGCATATCTCATAATTGGTTGAAACATAAGCTAAAACCACACCTAGAGTTATTAAAGGTGCCATGGGACTTTACAGACCGGTCATGTCCCACATCTGCTATTGTTGGTATATATAGAATTCGAAACAAATTACAGAGAAAAACACGAAATGTACAAAATATAAAACTTTTACAACATTCCATATATAATCTATTAGAAGGAAAGCTTATAAATCTACTGGGAAGCTATAGTACGCCTTCACTTTTAGACATAGATCTTCCTTAGTTTTTGAACAAATCATCTACAGACTGAGAAAAGAAGTCTTTATTCCTGCAAAACAAAAACAAACACAAAAATCCAATACATGGTTGGAAAATCTACCACCATTTACGGGTGGATCACATATCCATAAGAATTTGGGTAAAAAAAAAATAAAAAAATAAAATAAAAACTCCTACGATTAAAGCCCTAGAAACTCGACAATCAAGAAGAGGAAAAGCCTCGCATTCCAGCAAGTCTCGCACACAGTAAAGGAAAATGGGCTGAGAGCAAAAAACTAAAACAGAACAAAGGAAGAATAAAAAAAACAAAAAACAACAAGAGAGAAATGTGAGACGGGAAAGAAAAGAGAAAAAATACAGAGGGAGAGGGGGAAATATGATTTGTTTTGGTTTATACCACCGACCACATAAAGGACTGCAAGAAAGAAAAAAGAAAAAGCTAGGGTTGAAAGTAGAGAGAGGCAAGATGGTTTTGGGGTCTAGGTTGTTAGGCCAAAGAATCTTTAATATCTTCCAATTAATTAATTATAAAAACACATATTATGATGAAATCAGTACATACAAGTTCCCTCAGGCTGCTTCAAAGCTTCATTGATGACAAACGAAGCAGCAAGACATCTGCAAAACAGAAGCATGTCCTCTCTCTACAGGATGAAATATGAAGATCCATTTGTTCAACATCTCCTCGAATTTGACTACAGCAAAGCACCCAACAAAGTTAAGAATGCATATATTGCATTCACACACACACACACATATCTTAAGCTAAGCTTTGAAAAATAAATATAACAAAGAATGGTCTATATTCATCACAGAAAGAAAATTAAGCTCTTATGATAACACGTGATAGGCAGAAACAAATAAGATGCACAATCACATAGCCTTATTTGAGTCATCTTTCTCCATTTAAAAATATTTCCTTAGTTATCAAACATCACTAATTAGTTGTAATAAGGAGACACAAATAATATATTTCTATCTTATATAAATATTTGAGGAAAAACCGAAACATTTCTATTACTTACAAGAATAAAATACAAGTGTTTAAACTTAAAGAAAAAACCTCACTCAACACTCTCTCAATTACACAATTTTGAGATGATTTACAAATGAATTCAAGCTCCCTTTTATATGGCAAAAAAGCACACGTTTTTGCCAACTAAATATGCATTGGCCAACTGTAATGCATGCATGCAAGTTGCATGCATGTTGGAGTCCATGGAAGCTTGATCAAAGGCTAGATTCATGGGATGGCAGGATGCTGCTGGACTTAACAATAAAAAATCGAATTTATTTCCACCGTCATCATCTTCAACATCTTGGGAACTGATATCACCAGAAGTTGCGATACTACCACTGTCTCCATTGGTGAATGAACATCTAATCATCAGGCAACCATTTTTTTGTGGTTCTTTTGGTTTTGGATAAAGAACGAAGCTCTTTTGACTTGAAGTAAGGATGGTACTTCCAATTGGAAAACATATTGGATTTCCTGCTTGATTCAGAGCTTTAGTTGCCTATGTTTAATATTTTGAATCAAAGACCCACTGACATTATTAAGTATTCAATTAAAATCTTTTTGGCTCCACAATTCAATTGAATGGTGAAATTGACGATACCTGATGTGGGAATTGAGATTGAAGAAGTTAGGTGGCATAGGTTTAGGATTTCATATTGAGGTTCTGGGTTCGAATTGATGAAATCCGTTTCCTATAAGAAAATGAGACAACCAGAGGTTTTATCTGCTCCGTTTAAGCCCATAAGGGATGGTTTGGCGGCGGGATTTCCAATGATTCAAAAAAAAAAAGAATTGAGATTGAAGAAGGCATAGTGACAAAACGAAATTAATAATGAAAGCCAAGAATTGATCCTCTTACCAAGAATTGCAACAAAGGATAACAGCTTATGCTATGCACTCCAAACGTCCATTTGTTATCATATTTCTTTTTATTATAGATAGATATGCACACATTTTACACCACATCTCACTACAAAGTAAGGATTTATTTTAAATTTAACTTGTGTTTTTTGTTTAATGTCAAAGAGTAATATTAGAGTTAACAATTATTATCTTAATATCTGATTCCCAAATGCTACGTGAGATTCATCTAATGGATGAATGCAACTCGGAGCACTTGAATATTAGAGGATAAGTTTAATCAAAATGTCAATTTAATCACCAATAGGTTAGGTATATCGGTCCTTTTAACTCTAATTACATCTCGTAATTGTTGAAATGTTTATACTCTAATTACAAGATAATTGTGAATCTCCAACATTTGATCGTTTCTTTTAAGAAATGTTTATACTCTAATTATAAGCCATGAAATCACAAGAGTTGTATGGAAAATTACTCTCATGATATAATGGAATATGTTGATATTTGATACGTGATTATATTAAAAAAAAACAGTCAATAACACTATTTTATTTTATCTTGTTAATTTAATGTGATGCGAAGAAAATAGAATAAAGCATGGATAAGTTATTATCTAACACTAAAACACATAAGGTACTTATATGAAACCATCAATATCAATGATAAGACACCTTTTTATCATTTGTAATGATTTCTTTCATCAAAAGACACTTGTTCACTACATAATAGTTTTCTAAATATCGCGAGCTCGTTCAAATGAACTTATTGTATCGTAAACATGTAATGTTCTTTAATGATTGTTCGCACGCCATACAACCCATCTGAACGAGCTCCATCGAATGAATTCGATCAATAACAACTTTAGAAATATCTAGATGAGTCGTTTAAACTATTCGAAAGCTCATTCGAATGATATATGTTCGAATGACCATATTTTTGTTGGAATGCATATCCGGTACTTTAACTTAAATCGATATTCAAAAATAATATTTAGGAAAATTCTAACAGTAATATGGTATGATTTCATCCTGGTGGCTTCCTCACTAGATGATAACTCGAGTACGTTGTCCATCATGTCCATGTTCGTCACACTTTAAACAATTGGCGTTTTGATTTAGGGTGTGTTTGGTAGAGAGTATTGTACTGAAAATATAAATTAACTTATAAATTATGAAACAAACGGTATAGTATAAGTTAACATCAAAAAATAATCTCAAAATATGGGATTATGCTTTTATGAACGTTAACGTTAAAAAACGGTGAAACATTTCAACGTTTTCGCTTTACCAAACGCATTCTTAAATTTCACAATACTACCTATTCTCCCATTGTCGACTTAATGATGACCATTCATTAACCTTTAATTCTCTCTTTAAATGATTAGTCCTTTAAATACCTTCATTAAATACAACTTTGAATCAATCTTTCTTAGTCCATATTTTTCTTTCAATTCAATTTAATTTAATTTTTACTTATCATTAAAACTATATCGTTTTTATAATAATTTTATTACCTTTAATCATGTTTTTGTCTCCTTTTAATTTTGTTGATCAAAATAAAGCACTAATCAAGCCACTGGATCCATAAGCCCACCGCTCGACCCAACCCGTCCAGTCTAATCGAGCTTTAGTCTGGCCTGGTTTTAAAAAAACCCGGGTCGGGCCGTATAATAGTAGACCTGGTCCGGGCCCACATCAAAAAGCTCGGGTCCAGTAAAAAAAATAAAAAAAAAAAAAATATTAAAAAATTAATAGATTTTTTATTCTTACGTTGATGCATATATTTTTGAGCAATTGATATTATATTTTTATTATATATTTTAGCATAAGATTTTGATTATTATTAATTTTATAAAATTAAATAAAAAAGCTCAAGACAGGTTGAACGGGCTTTTCCCGAACTCGGATTTTTTTTATTTACACACTTAACTTGATCCTACATCTAGACCTGGCCGGCGGTTCGATTCCGGTTTGGAACCGAATCGACCGGTTCCCGGTTCCACACTTAAGTGGAACCGGAACCGTGAACCGAACTGGTCGGTTCCTGTTTCGGTTTCGGTTCGAACCGTTTTTTTTAATTATATAAAAAATTCGAAAATAAATTAAAATAAATCAGATTAATTTAATTTAATAAATAAATAAAATTATTAAATCGAAGAGCTTGAACTTAAATTTTAAAAAATTTAAGTTGCCTACGTATCATCCAGGGGTGAGAGGAATCACAGCTCACGTAGTTCCATTATAATTTTAAGATATTTCCCCTTTGGAAATTTACAATTTTGTAATTATCAATCATCATTATCAGTTGATCCTTCAACTGCGGTTCCGCTTGCACTTGTTGTTGCAGATGCATTATCGAACAAGTCTTCAAAATTATCGGGGGCATATTCTTGTTGTCTCAGATCAGCTCGAGTCCAATCATCCACACAAGCTGTTGCTTCTAGAGTGCTTGGATGTAATGAAGATCGTCTAGCTTCCAATATATTGCCTCCTAAGCTGAAGGCTTGCTCAACCGCAACGGTGGAAATAGGTGCTGCCAATATCTCTTTAGCAATAATTGATAAAACAATATATATATTTTGATGTCGGTTCCACCATTCAAGATTTTAAAATTTTTACTAACTAAACTTTCAATAGGAAACTCAAAATTTGTAGATAAATAATTATCTAATTCGGGGCTATTAGTTGTCGTATCCCTAGCTTTTTTATTTTGTTGCAGTAACCAACGATCCCCTGCGCTAAGTCTTGTTTGAATTATCGGTTCGCTACTACTAGATTCAGCTAATGTTCCTAAGTTATATCTTACAATATAATCATTAAATAACTCAATTAAATCATTTCTTAATCTCATTATTATTCTTGTAATATCAATTTCATTTAATATTCCTAAATAACCATAGTAAGCTTGTAAAGCACTATTCAAACCTTCAAATTTAAATCTAGGATAAAAAACAGCAGCAATAAGATAAAGTAAAGAAATTTCTCTAAAATAATTCAATCATTTTACCTTCATAGCAGTAATGGCTTCGAACAAAACAATATCATTAGGAACTCTACTTTCAACATGTTCATCGAGAGTACCAACAATATTCAAACTTTCAAGAAGAAATAAATGTGTTGTAGTATAAAAAACTCCGCTAAAAATTAAAGTAGCATCATTAAAAACTTTTAAAATTTCTAAAAAAATTTCACAAATATCCCATTGACTAGGAAAAAGTGTGATATTTTGAACATGTTGAGAAAAAAAACTACATAATGCATATTTGTATTGTAATGCTTGACATAAAAGAAAATAAGTTGAATTCCAACGTGTTGGAACTGTTGGGAAGCGGCCGCGAGTGCGCAGCGGAAAATCAAAATTATTATGCCGCTTTCCCTTTGCCCAAGACCCATTTGTTTTGATTATTCTACAAGCCTAGGCATTTTACTATATATTCTAAGCATAAAACTCATAAAACATGCAAAGAACATAAACCTAAACATGCTAACTATCATAAGAACTCTAATTAAAATAAAGAAAGAAAAAGACTTACTTGAACCGAAGACTCCTTCAGTCCTCCCTCCAATCTACAAGCTTTTCTCGAACTCAGCAAGCTCTTCCACGTTCCAAAGAGCCACCCAAGTGTGTGGCCTCCAAAGATGCACAAACCAAAGCTAAAACTCAACGGCAAGACTACGCCTTGAGTGCACGGGTATTTTGCCTTTGGTGCTAGCCTAGGCAAATGCCTCAAAACTTTTAACTCGAGGTTCCTCTAGTCAATTAGACTTATGGATCCTCAAAATCAGTGGCTTACTCTTAAACTTTAGAGTTTCTCACTTATATAAACCCAAAATATGAAAGGTTTTGGTGTAGCAAATTTGTGAAGAATTCTTTGGGTTTATATAGTGTTCCAAAGACAACAAAATTAATTAAGAATCTGATGTGGGATAAAAGATAATTTAATCTTAGTCATTGGATCTTAATTTAGTGGTTTAATGAGATTATAAAATCCTAAAAAGAGTTTGGGCCGAATTGGAATTCAAAACAAATAAAAAAAATATTAATATTCATGTTACTATTCACGTGAATAGTATTTTTTTATTCCAATTCCCAAAGTGCCCCCATCGTCATTCACCAATCCCTAAGCCACTATGGAACCTCATAAATGATCTGTTCAATAATTAAACACATTGAACCATTTATGAACAATTCCTACAGCAATCATATATGTTGTTATATTTGTACTGTGCACTGTTAACCATTGATTTCGACTTTGTTGTGTGTGACCTTTTGGGTTTCCCTCAAGTTGGACATGAAATGAATCATGATAATTTAATCGAACATAAATTATCCTCTGATCAGATGGTCGTTCGACTTCAATGACCAAGGTTGACATCTAGCAACATGCCAAGGCCCCCAAATGAGAAGGAAAGATATATATACCCATTCTGTATATGATTTACATATGATACGATCCATCGCCTCATTGTATCCCCACCTATTGACCTAGGGTACGGAAAGTGTCTACCCATATGGTCAAAGGTATGATGTTGATAATGTCATGAATCGTGCTAACCCAAGAATCTCACATAATTCTTCCGATGTGGCCACAGTCTCAAGCACTGATCACACATATCAACCCGCGAACTGAAATACTACTCTTATAAGAAAATATTATCCGAGAAAGTGGCGATTCTTTGTTGTATCTTTACAAACTTCATGTGTTTCAACAAATGACCCAATCATACCCTTATGACCGGATCTTTTGAACCGGGGAAGAGAATGTCAAAGTTATTTGATCCACACATAAGATTGTAAAGACCTCAAGTCTAAGGACTAGTTATATAATCGATACATGAAAGTTCTCACATACACATGGGATAAAAACTCCATATGAAAAATTTCGGCGGTCAGTTCGATGGACACGAGCAACTCATGCATCCATATGATACACCAAGCGGACGGATCTCCGCTAGTAGCCTATGAGATCGGTTACCCCACTTAAGGGTGGATCATATCATCATACTAGTCTCTCCGCTTTGTGAACGCCCAGATTATTCACAAAACTATGACTATGAACATTTAAGAGTGATGATTCTCATAAGGCGTGTAAGTTATCATCTTATTACTCCAAAGGCTTTATTACAGTGTTGATGATTCATATAAGTTATGTAAGACACGTATAATAAAGATTTCAATTTTATTAATTAATGAAAATATTACAAATACATGTACATATAGCCCATGCACAAGTTGGGTATAGGGCATATCCCTAACAATCTCCCACTTGCACTATAGCCAACTAGTATGAATCTGGACACCATACTCTCGGGTGTGCCTATCATGCTTTTGTTGAGTCAGCCCTTTAGTCAGAGAATCTGTAAAATTATCTTATGTGGGTATTTTCTCTATAATAACTTCTTTTCTCTCAACAATCTCCCTGATGAGATGAAATCGCCTGAGTACATGCTTGGATTTCTGGTGGGACCTTGGTTCCTTTGATTGAGCAATGGCGCCCGTGTTGTCACAGTACATCGTGACGCCATTCTTTATCGCGGGAAGCACTTACAGGTCCGTGATGAACTTCTTTATCCAGACTGCTTCTTTAGCAACCTCAGATGCTTCAATATACTCGGCTTCAATGGTGGAGTCCGCTGTAGTTGACTGCTTTGAGCTTTTCCAACTGATAGCACCGCCATTCAAAGTAAACATATATCTTGTTTTTGATCTGCTGTCATCCCTAACGGTCTGAAAGCTCGCATCACAGTAACCAATGACTTTCATCTCAGAACAATCTCCGTATGTCAAAAACACATCTTTAGTTCTTCTCAGATACTTGAGGATTGTTTTGACAGCTGCCCAATGTTGCTCACCAGGATTTGTCTGATACCTGCTCGTTATGCTAAGAACATAAGAGACATCAGGTCTTGTACATAGCATGGCGTACATGATCGATCCTATTGCTGAAGCATAAAGGGATCCTACTCATACGCTTTCTATCTGAAGGAGTATGTGGACATTGCTCCTTAGATAATTTGATTCCATGAGAAGTAGGTAAATTACCTCTTTTGGAATCTTCCATTTTGAATCTTTTCAAAACTTTATCTATGTACGTAGATTGAGAAAGTCCTAACAACCTCTTAGATCTATTACGGTAGATCTTAATGTCGAGGATGTAGGCTGCTTCTCCCAAATCTTTCATGGAGAAATTCTGAGATAACCATTGCTTGGTGGCTTGCATCATGGGAATATCATTCCCGATGATTAATATGTCATCGACATATAATACAAGAAATACAACAGCACTCCCATTACTTTTCCTGTAAATACAAGGCTCATCTACATTTTTGATGAAGTCAAATTCTTTGATTGTCTCATCAAATCGTATATTCCAACTTCTGGAGGCTCGCTTGAGTCCATAAATGGATCGTTTAAGCTTGCATACTTTATTATGATCATCCTTAGATGCAAACCCCTCAGGTTGTGTCATATAGACTTCCTCTACGAGGTTCCCATTAAGGAAAGTTGTTTTGACATCCATCTGCCAAATCTCATAATCAAAGTGTGCAGCTAGTGCCAGTAAAATTCGAATGGACTTTATCATTGCAACAGGCGAGAATGTTTCGTCATAGTCAATTCCTTGGATTTGTCTATAACCTTTCGCCACCAACCTAGCTTTATAGGTTTGGATGTTGCCTTCTGCATCATTTTTACGGTTGTAAATCCACTTACAGCCTATGGGTTTTATCCCATCAGGTGCTTCTACCAAGTCTCATACTTGATTCTGATACATAGAGTCTATTTCGAATTTCATGGCCTCAAGCCACTTGACTGAATCAATGTCACTCATTGCTTCGTCATAACTAGTGGGATCGTCATTATCAATGACCTGATCGTGTTCCTCATCAATATAGAAACCATATCTTTCAGGCGCATGTCTTTCCCTACCAGACCTTCTGAGTTCATAGCCTTGTGGTTGTTCCGTCGCTGCCCTTTTGATGGGCCTGGGGTTTAGTTCTATGTTAGTTTGTTTTTCTCGTACCTCTTAGAGGTCAAGTCTACTCACACTATATTTCTTGAGAAGGAATTAATTCTCTAGAAATTTAGCATTTCGTGAGACAAATGTTATTTGTTCATTTGGGACGTAGAACACGTATGCTCTTGAGTTCAAGGCATATCCTACAAACTTACATTAAACTGCCCTATCATCCAATTTCTTTATGTGAGCTTGACATATGCGTCACAACCCCAAACTCTTAGATAACTAAGACTATGACGTTTCCCAGACCATAACTCATATGGTGTTTGACTAACAGTCTTGGAAGGAACTTGGTTTAGTAGTAGTGTTGCAGTTTCTAAAGCAAGACCCCAAAATGAAAAAGGTAGATCCGTGTCTGGCATCACTGATCGGATCATATCTAATAATGTCCGATTTCTCCTTTCGGAGACCCCATTATGCTGTGGAGTTCCCGAAGGAGTCCACTGGGAAACAATGCCATTTTCTCTCAAGTAATCTTGAAATTCGTTGCTTAAGTATTCACCACCTCGGTCAGACATTAGTGACTTAATACTTTTATTAAGCTGGTTTTCTACTTCAGCCTTGAAGTCTTTGAATTTCTCAAAGGCTTCAGATTTGTACCGCATAAGGTACACATACCTATATCACGAATGATCATCGATAAAGGTAATGAAGTAGGAGAATCCACCTCTAGCGGTGACTGACATTGGTCCGCATACATCAGAGTGTATGAGTTCTAATGTCTCCGCTGCACGCTGTCATTTACCTTTGAAGGGTAATTTGGTCATTTTACCAAGTAAACAAGACTCACAAGTTCCATAAGGTTTATATTTGAAGGGTTTGAAATAACCATCCTTATGTAGCTTAGTTAATCTTGTTTCATTGATATGACCTAAGCGACTGTGCCATAGAAGTGATTCATTGAGATTATTTGAGTTAACGTTGTATACATTAGAGGTTGAACATTCTTTGTTAGTTTGTAAGACATAGATACCATTATTAAAAATACCATCTCCATATTTTATTTCATTGAAATAAATAGAACATTCATTACAACTTATTAGGCATGAAAAACCTTTATTACATAAAGAAGAAATTGAAATGATGTTCTTTACTAGAGAAGGTACATAAACACAATCTTCTAAGACTAAAACTAAACCATTCGGTAAAACTAATGAATAAGTTTTGCTCCATTACCCATGCGTAAGTCAACCTCCCCATGACGGAGTCTCCTACTGTTTCTCAAGCCCTGCACATTGTTATACAAATGAGTCCCACAACCGGTGTCAAGCACCCAAGTAGAAGGTTCAGAGTTTTGAGAATATAGTTCAATCATATACAACATACCTGAAGCATTGGGCTTCTTGGCCTCTTGGGCTTCCCTAGCTTCCTTGGCTTTCAAGGATCTGCAGTCTTTCTTCCAATGACCCTTTTTTTCCACAAAAGAAACATTTCCCCTTTCCATTTTTCTTCTCAACCTTACCATTGGGCTTTAGGTGATCTGGAGCCTTGGCCTTGCCCTTATTTTTCTTTGGGCCTCGTGGCTTCAGGTCCGTACCCGTAAGCATGACGGAGGTTTTAAGCTCCGGTTTCAAGTCCTTCTTTGCTTGTTTTATCAGATTGTGTAATTCTGCTAAAGTAGCTTCTTTATCAGACAGATGAAACTGCATAATAAAGTTAGAGAATTCTTTTGGTAAGGACTGAAGAATTAGATCCTGACCTATCTCATGATCCATGATGAACCCGAGGTTGGCCAATTTTTCAATGTGGCCAATCATCTTAAGCACATGTCCACTAACAGATCTTTCCTTATACCTTGTTTGGAATAAGGCACATGACACTTGGAATCTCACGGTATGAACGGAAGTTGCATACAACTCCTTCAAGTGAAAGATGATGGTTTGAGCATCCATATCTTCGTGAGCTTTCTGAAGTTCGTCTGACATAGAGCCAAGCATTATGAAAAATGATTGCTCATCATCATCGACGTGTTTCTTCCAAGCATCAAATGTATCTTGGTCAGCATCTTCTGCGGGTTCAGGGGAAATGGTCTTTCAAGAACATAGAAAATATTTTCTTGTCATAAGATAATTTTAAGGTTTCTAAACCAGTCATTGTAGTTGTCCCCTTTGAGCTTATGCTCATCAAAGATGGAACGAAGTGATACTCTGTTTTCCATTTGAATGTTTGTGAAATATTTTAACCCACATGTTAAGAGAAAATGTTAAATTAGGAATATGTTTTCATTAATGTTTCATAATAACATTGGCTTTTAATATTATGAAGTTGCTCCCACTCAATTGTTTTAAAATTTTAAGCAAATCGCATCAACCCCAATATGATGGATTTCTTGTGGGTAAGGATCCCATTATCATCATTTCATAACTCCGACTAGGGCCGGTCGTTATAAAATATGATAATTAGGTAGGTTCCTGATGAGTGGTAATTATATCACTATTTCCCACTCATTTGACCTAATATTTTGTATAGTTTCTTGAGTTTTGTGAATATTTTGATGTGTTTTGTGTTAATTTATAGATAAATAAAGTTCCAGGACTCTCTGGAGTTGATTTGGGCCCAAAACAATGAAAATTGGACAAAATAAGATTTTTGTAATTCTACGAGTCGCGACGCGCAAGCCTTTGGTGTTGCGACGCCTAACGTGCACTGATCCATGCTAACGTACGCTGGGTCCACAAGTCAGAATCTAAGAAGTTTGACTTTGCTAACATGCGTCGTGCCACGTGTCATCATCACAGCCGATCTGCTAACGTGCGTCGTGCCACGTGTCATCATCCTACGGTGCCGACAAACACCATCACCACGTGTCGCCACTTGTCACTCCACGTCATCGTCCACATCACCAGTTGACCGAGTCAATGTGCCACGTCACCGCCACATCATCATCAGCCAATCACAGCGTGCCACGTGTCATCATTCTATGGTGCCGACATTCACAATTGCCACGTGTCACCACGTCAGCGCCACGTCAGCTCAATTATTGACTCACTTATCCGTAATTGACACGTGGTAGATAAGAATCTGAAATCAGCCAATCCCGAGCCGCCACGTGTCACAATCATTGAGCTCTCAGCCGCCTTGCCACGTGTCGCCTTATCTCCTTATCCAGAATCGCTACGTGTCAATCCCTCAGCATGCCACGCCAAAAGAGACCGACGTCGCGACGCTATAACCCTTGGCATCACGACGCCCAGAGCCTATCCGCGCCTATAAATTGAGCTCGAGGTTTCAGTTTCATATGTTTCTTCCTCTCTAATTTCTCTAATGTAAATAAGGAGTTTTATATCTAGTTTCTTTTAAATTTTAGTTTTGTAATTAATTTTAATTACATTCTGTAATAATAGTAATTTACTTTCTTTACTTTTTACAGTTTTTACTATTCACCATGAGGAGGTAACTTCCCCCTGCTATGGTGAAAGGTAATTCTTTTACTGTTGCTATTTAGATTAATCTCTCTTAAATATAATATATTCACTATTTAAAATTTGACTTAAAAAGGATACCGCTATATTGGTCGGTTGGTAATTCATTTTAATCTGGTTTAAACCTGACTAATCAAGGATACCGCCAGATTGGTCGGTTGGTAATTAAATTTTCTTACCGCTTATATGGCAGGTTTATTTTTGTACCGCCTTTATGGCTGGTTGGACTTAATTTGACTTAATAAGGTTACCGCCTATATGGACGGTTGGTAAAATAATCACAAGTTAATATATTATATTAAGGGAGATATCTAAATAGTAAATGGTCAAAGTTGTTCCTTTTTCCTTAGCATTTTATTTTATTGTAATTTACTTTTTAGTTTTTACTTTACCGCAATTACTTTTCAGCATTTTTACTTTATGTCTTTTACTTTTAAGTTTTTACTAGCCCTAGTTATGTGTTGTAACTAAGTTAGTTATCTGGGGTTGTGATGAATTCTAATATCACCGGTTTATAAGGGGATATTTTATAGTTTGGGTAATTTAAAGGGTTACTTATTAAGTCTTAAGCTTAATGCTTCTTGTTGTCTGAACACCAATAAGATTGATGTGGTAAATCTAAAATAAACTTGACAAAGGAATTTTAGGTTTCAGTCTTAAACTTAATAGCACACGATCTTCCTTGAGGATAGATAACCCTTTAATAGATTTCCTTACAGGATAGACATATACCTGTCGGGCGGGGTAGCCATAATTGGAACTTAAACTTAATAAATCCAGATAATTTGGCTGACATAGACATATGGTTCAATTGGGTTAAACTGGGTATTTGCGTCTGACCATCGACATAGGCTTTTGATAATTTAGTGTTCCATGTTAGTAAACCGATTTATTACACAACCATGAAATAACCACTTCATCTTTTAAAAGATATTAGAAAGATTACCTAGATAGTTTTTAATATTGAATTTTCTTAAACTTACTTTTGTGCAATTTTATTTACTTGTTTTTAAATTTAGAATCATCACCATTTCAAATCAATCAATCAACATGTTAGATACTAGTAATCATTTGACCTTATAAAATTAATAGATTAGATATTAAGTCCTCGTGGGATCGATACTTTTTATACTACTTGAACGATACGTACGTTTGCGTTATACGTATGTGTTTACGCCGGTCAAGTTTTTGGCGTCGTTGTTGGGGACTTATTTTTCTTGAGTTATTAATTTTGAAGCTATCTAATTTACTCGTATCTAATTTTCTTTATTTTTCTCTGTAATTTTTATTTCTTTCTTTTGTTTTCAGGTGATTGAAAAATGGAACATTATTGGAAGATTGAGAGATCACGAGCTTTACTAGAAGATACACCCCAAATCTGGGAGCAACAGTCCGATTTTCTGAGGCCTGTTGTCCAGCCCAACAACTATCACTGGATGTCAGAATCAAGCAATACTACATTTGCTCATCAGAACGAAATGGGGAGATGTGTAATATGTGATGGTAACCACCCGAGCGATCAGTGTATATACCTTTCAGAGTGGCATAATTATTGGAATCATTCAAGGTACGAAGAACCATCATACTTTCCATCTAGTCCACCATCCATCTACGATCTTCATCAAGAACCAGAACCATCAGAGGAAGATCAGTTGATTCACATGCTCAAAGATTGGTTCGAGGAACGGGAAGCTCAATTTGATGCACAAATTCAGAGTCAAGCGGCGTTTATACAAAGTATGACAAATCAAGTTAGACAATTAACAGATAACCTGAATCACATATCTCACGGGGCAAATTCAAATAATACTGAAGAAGCCTTCGAATATCCTGAGATTCATCATGACATCATAACAGAGGATGAGGCTGAGCAGTATCAAGAATCTGAGGTATCAGTTCAGGAACCCAAACCAACAAAGTCTCTGTTTAATTTCTATTATTCAGACTCTGACGAGGATGAAGAAGCTGAGCTGTTTGTACCAACTGCACCAACAAATGAGGATGGAATTCTGTATCCTCAAAATGAAGATCTTGGAGATTGCTTTGCACTGATGTTTGAAGAAGATCTACCTCAGCCAATCATTTCACTCAGATCAGAGGATGAAGACCTAAAAACATACATAACTTTACATCTTCAGATTGACACTTATGGAGCATGCATTTCACAGATGACGGATGAAGAATTGAATACAGAAATTTTAAAATTCATCTGTGAAGAAAAGGTGGAGCAAGAAGCAGAGCAAATGGAGGAGCAAATGTCTGAACTTATTAAAGATCCAGAGCATTCAGGCGAAACATCATTGTTTTGGGGAGTACAAATCAAAGATATCATCCAGAAGCTTGACAGAATGGAACTTCCATTCCAAGTCAAGCACCATACGAGACCTCATGATTTTATTTCTTTCTTTTCAGGAACCACTGGAGCAATAAAGGTTAAAAAGGTAGCACAAGCACTGAATGGGACAAAATTCTTTTTACCACTTTGCCATTGGAAGAGACCCTTCAAAAGCAACGCACATGGGAATGTCTTTAATAGGACATTGTAGGCATTGCATTTTCGCATGTTAAACCCGATGATGAGTCTCAGTTGGAGGCACTACCTTTTTAGCTATGGATATTGCGGGAAACGAAGGTCGGAAGGGGAAATTCAGAATAAGTACGTCATCAAGTTCATTTCACAAGTTCACTGTCTTCGTTAGTGCTGCGTTCGTTACTTCGTTCGAACGTTAGGAAAATTGCGGACGTTCGTGTAGCGTTCGAACGGCGTCGGTGTTTCTGGTTTTGCTGCTAGCCTCGCACCCCAGCCCAATTAGCCCCCCAAATCCCATAAAACACATCCCAATTTAATTAAATTAAACATTGAATTAAATAAAATATTTAAATCATTTACCAATTAAATAAAACATAAAATATAATCATACCTAATAAAGATAAATCAAATATATTAACTTCCTAACCAAACAAATCACATACTAAATTAAAAATGTCATGCCTAATTAAAATCAATCATAACAAATTAAAGATATTGACTTCCTAATCTAAACAAATTTTGTCCCCCATCAAATCCCTTGCTTTCCTTGTCTAACACCAAATCATATCTCTCTTTAATGCCAAAATCCCTTCCTTGTGAGACAAGGTAGAGCCCTAGCCATTCTCTATATAAACAACCCCTAAGCAAGACATGCATCCTCTATCTCATACAGATAACTCACACAAAAATCACAACACAAAGAGCCTTAGCCACTCACGGCAATAGCAACAAGAAGAACACAAACAATTCCCTTCATCTCCTCTACTCCATAACCGAAAACAGCACCCCCCTAAACCTCAACCCATCACCGAAAATCTCCCCCATACAGCAGCCCTCCATCACTGAAAATATACCTCCAAACAGCAGCCCAAACACACCAAAACACCTTTGAAACACGTCTGGACAGCAGCCCAAACCACTCCCAAAACAGTCCCTAAAATCCCTTAAAATAGTAACATAAACTGCACTTATAATCCTTGAAATAACCACACAAAACTACACTAAAAAAACCACGAAAAACACTCGAAACAGTTCATTGAAACGTCAAAACAGGTGACCTGAACAGTGAGTAGCAAAGCAGAGACCGAACAGCAGCAGAATGAAGACCGAACAGCAGCAGAACGGAGACCGAACGGCAAGCAAAACAGCAAAACAGTGAGCTAGGACGCTAAACCAGTGAACCAGAGAAGTTGAGGAGCTGTACCATTTCCGACGTCCGTGAAACGCAAGCCCGAAAGTTGGCAAAAAGGTTAGACCTGAGGGTATTTTTCACACTCGTTTTTTTTTGTTTTTTTTTTATTTGTATTATCTATTGAGTATTGCTTGCATGGTTGTCAGGTTGAAATGCATGTTGTGGCCCTTGAGTAGATAAATATGCATGAATTATGAGATGTTGTATGTTGTGGCTTTGGAATAAAATGAGAGATGTGTCAACTCTCGCGATATATCGGATGGAAACCCGGACATAAATTTCATAGCCGATTCCGGATGGACGGTAGTATAATCTGAACTCGGCTACAACTCCACCCTCTTTTGTTTTGTGTTGCTTTGGTTTTTTATTTTTTTGTCACTTGAATTCTGCATGTTGCTTATTTATGCATGATTCAATCGAGCGCATGGGCTTAGTAAGTGGAATGAAAGATCCCCTCTGGGGAGGGGTTAAAGCCCTTTACCACGATGCTTTGCCGCGCCGGTTGATGTGTGTTCGGTTGAATGCAAGATACGTTCATCGGCATACTAAGTCTGATATTATTGTTTTTTAATTCTTTTTATGCATGATTCAATCGAGCGCATGGGCTTAGTAAGTGGAATGAAAGATCCCCTATGGGGAGGGGTTAAAGCCCTTTACCACGATGCTTTGCCGCGCCGGTTGATGTGTGTTCGGTTGAATGCAAGATACGTTCAATCGGGCATACTAAGTTTGATATTATTGCTTTTAATTCTTTGTATGCATGATTCAATCGAGCGCATGAGCTTAGTAAGTGTAATGAAAGATCCCCTATGGGGAGGGGTTAAAGCCCCTTACCACGATGCTTTGCCGCGCCGGTTGATGTGTGTTCGGTTGAATGCAAGATACGTTCAATCGGGCATACTAAGTCTGACATTATTGTTTTTTAATTCTTTGTATGCGTGATTCAATCGAGCGCATGGGCTTAGTAAGTGCAATGAAAGATCCCCTATGGGGAGGGGTTAAAGCCCTTTACCACGATGTTTTGCCGCGCCGGTTGATGTGTGTTCGGTTGAATGCAAGATACGTTTAATCGGACATACTGAGCTTGACATTGTTGTCTTTATTCTTTGTGTTGCAAGCATCAGGTCTGGTTCCGTTCGAACGCGTTCTCGAACGCTACACGAACGTGAACCTTCTGTTTACCGTTCAAACGCGTTCTCGAACACTACGCAAACGCACATGCACTTTCTTAGTCTTATCATGCATCAGGTCTGGTTCCGTTCGAACGCGTTCTCGAACGCTACACGAACGCGAACCTTCTGTTTACCGTTCGAACGCGTTTTCAAACGCTACGCGAACACGCACCCACTGAACTGAGTCATTTTCATCAGATTTCATACATAGTTTTCCTAGTAGCTATCCCCACATGTATGAATACAATGTGTTTAATGTATTACAATTCATATACCTATGTCATGATAATATTTGAGTATTATTCTTGTGGTATATCGGATGGAAACCCAGACATAAATTCCGTAGCCGATTCCGAATGGACGGTAGTACGGTCTGTACTTGGGATACAATTCAACGTACCACTTGAGGAGGTGCTCACATATATGCTTGTGTGGTTAGTATGTGTGCTTGTGTTTTCTTGAATATAATATGCAAATGAAGTTGTATGTTGTCGCTCCTTTGATGTAATTCCAAGCATGCAATCTTAGATGTGAAATATATGTGCAAGTTTTATTTTGTACATGTGAATTTAGAAGCATGATACTCTTGGAAATAAGTGCTACTTAAGCCTGATTAAATTATTACATAAATCCTTTCATTACAAGTGGCATGAGTAAGGGACCATTCCGAACCCAATGGTTTGAGGTCTTCCCTTGCGAGGGGTGAGTGCGGCCTTAAATCTCATTTTCCCGGTTCACACCGGGTGGCGACTCCATTATTCTCCGGTTTAGTCCCCCGTGGCTACTCCGTACTCCCGACCGGGCCGCGAACCCGAGACAGCATGCGTCGTCCAGTTCCTGTGTCCCACAGTCTGGCGTCTCCACTGTGGATAGAGAATCGGCCCCGAATATTATCTTGTAATGTTTGGATTTATGTTTTAATTGACCGTGTCTATAGTGGATGAAATGGGGGTTTAATCAAAGGCATTTTCGAGGCTAGGTAATGGTTTGGTGTCTTCCATCATTCACTACCTTTCTAGAAGGAAAATCTGTGAAGGCACCTATATAGTCATCTACTCGTAGCCTATTGTGATGGACTAATTTGGAGGACTCGTTGTCTATTCCTGACACCAAGCGATAAGAGCCTAAGAGGCTTGGGTATTTAAGTGAGCCTCGCTCCACCTTCCTTCTGGGGAATCTACAACGGGAAATCCATTTGACAGTCCGTCACACACCATAGCTCATTGGCACGTACCTTAGTGTATAAAAAGGGTGCGCTCACTTGGTCGCTCGAACCCTTGATGGGGAGACCTAGTTGTGAACATCCTTCGCCGGTGAGAGCCTTTGTCTATACTCCTGCGAACCCACCCATAGACCGGGTTTGCATGGTTAAAGTAACAATTATTTCTTGAGTATATGCTAGTGGACCATCCTCATTTGGATGCAGTTGGACCATTGTTAGAAATGCGGACTTGCTGGGCCATTTAAACTGGGGCGAGTTCGTACCTTATGACCATTGGGCCCAAAGCTTCTGAAATGTAGATGGGCCATTCCGTAGAAATTATTACTTTATGTTTGCATTATCTTTTATGCTTGTGTGTGAGAACATCGTCGTTTGGATCCATTTGGACCATTTTCATGAGATATGGGCTTGTTGGGCCATTTAAACTGGGACAAGAACGTATTTTATGACGGTTGGGCCAAAGGCTTCTAAGTGTTGATGGGCCACTTTGTGCTTGTGTTTGGAACGTTACCATTTGGATTTAGTCGGCTCTTTGTCATGAGATGTGGACTCGTTGGGCCATTTAAACTGGGATGATTCACTCCTATAACAATTAGCCCGAAAGCTTCTAAAATGATAACAGTCTGATTTGTTTGAAAATTTTAATTTTAATTTAGTATGTTATATATGTTACATGCATCTCATGCACCTCATGCATACATATATCATGTTAACACCCTCTATGTCTCAAAAAGACATCATAGATACCGTTTGGGTTAGAGAAGGGACAAGGCTCATTAAAAGAACAGTAACAGTCATGAGTGAATCTGGTAATGAGGTATCCCGAATGGATCAATTAGAGAACAGTCTCGCCAAGGTCACTGAACAGTTGCAAGCTTTGACTACTATTGTGGCTGGTATAAATGTCCCCCGTGCTGGGGGAATTTCTGAGAATGTGAGGCGTGAGGAGCCTCGAATGGGTTGGGGGATGATATCCCCACTTTTGATGATGATATGGCAGAGTATGCAGCAGACAGAGTATCTGGTCTCAGGCAGAGTTACAGAAACTTCGGGATCAGGTTGAGTCGGTTACCCGCAAGATGAGGGGTAAGAATGAGGATTTGCTGGATTATGACACACTGACTTTCGAGGAACAGTTGTCGGCACAGTTCAAGATGCCCGATATGGCTAAGTTTAACGGGAATGGGGATCCAAGGGTGCATCTCCGACAGTTTGTATCAGTCATGAGTTCAGTTGGCTTATCTCAGCGCCAAGTGCAGAAAATGTTTGGAATGTCGCTTGAAGGAGCTCCCGTGGTATGGTACCACAGTTTGGAGAAGAAAGTGAAGGAAGAGGAGTTGGCCGATGCTTTCCTGAAGCAGTATGTCACTGACCTAGAGATCGATCTGTCACTCCGTGATCTGGAGAATGTTAAGCAGAAAGCGGAGGAGAGTTTTAAGGAGTATGTGGACCGGTGGAGAGGTCAGTTATTGAAGATGCAGACTAGGCCCTCGGAGAAGGACCAGATTAAAATGATTATCAAGGGCACCAGGCCCTCCATTTACAGCAAGTTGAGGAGGATGACCTCCATGATTACAGACTTTCGGCAGTTGAGGGAGACTGTCATGGACATTGAAGACGAAGAGGCGGAAAACAGAAAATTCTATGGTCTGAACAGGAGGCCATTGGGGGAACATCGGGAGCAAAGCCCGTTTCTGCTGAGATTGCCACTATCCGGAATCGGCAGTTTTCCAACTTGGGAAGGCCCCTGTCCAAAGTGCTAGAGAAATTGAAGAGGCAAGGGCTCTTAAAACCCTTGGAAGCCAAACCATTACCCAATCCCCTACCATCACATTATAACCTAAGCCTTTACTGTCACTTTCACCAACAAAAGGGCCATGACACCGACAACTACGCCCGACTCCGCCATGAAATCCAAGACCTGATAGACTCCAAGAAAATACCTGACCCAGAAACAGAACAGCCTGACACACACAAGAACCCCTTACCCAACTACCGTGCCGTACCACCACCAGCCTATATGATCAATTCTGGCCTCCCAGAAGACCTTGTCCTGAAATCCTTTCACCCTCAAGCCTTTTGCCTGGGAATCTGGGATAGTACTAGTGAAGATGAGTTTGAGCAGGGGAAAAACTTTTGGCTTGATTTCTCTAGCAGTGATGAGGAAGAAGTAAGGGGAATGACGCGCAGTGGTCGTTTCGACAATGATATGGCGGAAAAGGGTAAGGAAGTTTTGACAGATGGTAGAGAAGTGAATGAGACTGCAGAAAATACTGAGGGGGATATAGTGCTGAGGCAATTGAGGAAGACTAGAGCACAAGTGAGTATCTGGGAACTGTTATGTGCATCTCGGGAGCATAGGTAGGCTATGGTTGAGGCCTTGAGCAAAATTGTGGTACCGGAAGACGCCAACCCTGCAATGTTTGTTGGGTCGGTTCAGAAGGAAGCTTTGCAGATATATTTTTCTGAGGATGAACTCCCGGCGGAGGGGAAAAATCATAACAGGCCTCTATTTATCAGGGCCGAGGTGAGGGGCAAGAGAACTTCATGTGTAATGATGGATGACGGTTCATCCATCAATGTGTACCCGCTGAAAATTCTAGGGAGATTGGGTATGAAAGTAACAGACTTAGACCCCTCCAGTATGACTATTAAGGCTTATGATGACAGTAAAAAGGGAGTTGATGGTACCTTTGTGGCTATGGTCAAGGTAGGACCGATTGAAGATGAGGTCGAGTTCACAGTACTGGACATCCCGGCTACTTTCGCCTTATTGTTGGGAAGGCCTTGGTTTCACAAACTTGGGGGCGTGCCTTCCACTTTGCATCAGATGATCAAGTTCCCGTATGAGGGAGAAGTTGTCACCATCCGGGCTGAGTTAGATAATGTCGTGGCTGCCTTGGAGATACAACCTTTCACGAGGTTTCAGGTGTCAGCTACTTTTGAGGAGTGGGTGGATCCTAGGGTGGCTAGGATTATGGAGAAAATGAAGTTTGAGCCGGGTAAAGGTTCAAAATTGCCAGATTTAAGAGGACATACTACTCGGAAGGGTTTGGGGTACAGATCTGATGAAGAAAAGCCAAAGGTCAAGGAAAAGGGCTTGAAATTGATGGAATGTTTTGTGAAAGCTTCAGGATACCAAGGGGAGCCTGAGCCTGTGGAAGTTAATGGAATTGTGGTACCTGGGTTTGAGATCTTCCAGGATATGTTGGGTAAGAAGCTGATAGTTGAAGAAATTATGGAGAAAGAAGAAGAGAATTGGGAGGAAGAACTGATGAAGTTGGAGAGCCTGACTCTGGGAGAGGACGAAAAGCCTGAGGAAGATCTGATTGCAGAGGAAGAAGTGTCTATAGATGATGAAGACATTTACCTTCCTGATTTGTTTGAATGTACTTCCGCATTATCCAATAATAAAGACATCTCTTTTGCTTACTTGCCTGAGTCATTTCCATTTACACTACACGAATCAAGCATATTTGACATCAGTTCAGCCAGAACTATTGCATTTAACTTGGGTACACTTGAGAACCCCAAGGAAATTCTGATTGCAAGTGAAGTAACCTCCGAAGAGAGGGAGAAACTAGAAGAAGTGTTGGTCAGATATGCCAAAGTATTTGCTTGGTCCTATGAGGACAAGCCTGGGGTAGACAGAAATATTGCCCAGCACACAATACCAACTTATCCGAATATGAGACCAATAAAACAGAAACTCCGACGGATGAGACCAGAATGGGCTGAGAAAGTCAGAGAGGAAGTTAAGAAACAGATAGATGTGGGGTTCCTAGAAGTAGTAAAGTATCCTGAATGGCTGGCTAACATAGTACCAGTACCGAAGAAAGATGGGAAGGTCAGAATGTGTGTAGACTACAGAGATCTCAACAAAGCTTGTCCGAAAGATGATTTTCCTTTGCCGCATATAGATGTTCTGGTTGATAGCGCGGCTTTATCTGCTATGTATTCATTTACAGATGGGTTTTCAGGTTACAATCAGGTTCTCATGCCTGAGGAAGATAAACACAAGACAGTATTTGTTACCGAGTGGGGTACTTATTGTTACAAGGTAATTCCGTTTAGGCTTAAGAATGCGGGAGCTACTTATCAGCGGATGGCCACTACACTTTTCCATGACTTGATGCACAAAGAGATTGAGGTGTATGTAGATGACATGATGGTGAAATCAGAGACAAGGGTTGGGCATATTGAAGCACTGGAAAGGTTTCTTCAGAGAGTTGACAGATACAACCTGCGGCTAAACCCTAAGAAATGTGTGTTTGGGGTGACATCAGGGAAATTGCTTGGTCATACAGTGGGAATGGGCGGAATGGAGGTAGACTCCGAAAAGATCAAGGCAATCACAGAAATGCCTGCACTGACCGGCGTAAACACACACGTATAACGCAAGCGCACGTATCGTTCAAGTAGTATAAAAATATCGATCCCACGAGGACTTAATATCTAAACTATTAATTTTATGAGGTCAAATGATTACTAATATCTAACAAGTTGATTGATTGATTTGAAATGGTGACGATTCTAAATTTAAAAGCAAGTAAATAAAATAGTCGAAAATAGGTTTTAAGAAAATTCAATATTAAAAACTATCTAGGGTTGTGATTTCTTCCAATATCATTTTAAAGATGAAGTGGTTATCTTAAAGTTGGGTAATATATTGATTTATTAACCTGGAACACTAAATATGTGTAAGCCTCTGTCGATGGTCAGACACAAATACCCAGTTTAACCCAATTGAACCATATGTCTATGTCAACCAAATTATCTGGATTCATTAAATTTAAGTTCCAATTATGGCTACCCCCGCCCGACAGGTATATTCCTATCCTGTAAGGAAATCTATTAAAGGGTTATCTATCCTCAAGGAAGATCGTGGGCTATTGAGTCTAAGGCTGAAACCTAAAATCCCTATGTCTAGTTCATTTTAGATTTACCAGATCAATTTTATTAATGGTCAATTAATGAAAAAGCATTAAGTTTAAGACTCAATAAATAAATCTTTATATTACCCAAGCTATAATCTAACCCTTATAAAACGGTGATATTGGATTTCATCACAACCCCAGATAACTAATTTAGTTACAACACATAACTAGGGCTAGTAAAAACTTGAAAATAAAAGACATAAAGTAAAAATGCGGTAAAGTAAATACTGAAAAGTAAATTACAATAAAATAAAATGCTAAGGTAAAAGGAATTACTTTTACTACTACTAATTTAGATATCTCCCTTAAAATAATATATAAACTTGTGATTCTTTTTCCAACCAGCCATATAGGCGGTAACCTGATTAAGTCAAATTAAGTCCAACCAGCCATAAATGCGGAACCAAAATTAAATTACCAACCGACCAATCTGGCGGTATCCTTTATTAGTCAGGTTTAAATCAGATTAAAATGAATTACCAACCGACCAATCTAGCGGTATCCTTTTTAAGTCAATATTTTAAATAGTGAATATATTATTTTTAAGGGAGATTAATCTAAATAGTAACAGTAAAAGAATTACCTTTCACCCTAGCTGGGGGAGTTACCTCCTCATGGTAAATAATAACAACTGTAAAAAGTAAAAAGTAAAAATTAAAAATTAAATTACTATATTAACAAAATGTAATTAAAATTAATTACAAAACTAAAAACTAAAAACTAAAAATTAAAAGAAAGTAGAGATAGAAACTCTCTCTTTAGAAAGATTATAAGAGAGAGAGTGGTGCCCTGAAATCTGAAATTTCGCGCTGAATTTATAGGCAAAAATTTACTATTCCAGAGTCGCGACGCCAAAGCCCTCAGCGTCGCGACGCTGGATTTGTCGACGTGGCACGCTCTGGTTCGCTTGTTTGAAGATTCTGGATAAGATGATAAGGTGACACGTGGCAGAGTGGTTGGGCTTCAATTATTGTGACACGTGGCGGCTTCTGATTGGTCACTGAGATTCTTATCCGCCACGTGTCAGATAAGGATAGGATACTCAATTATTGATGCTGACGTGGCGCTGACGTGGCGACGACGTGGCGACACGTGGGAAAGAGACTGTCGGCACCTTAGAATTGCGACACGTGTCGACACGTGTCACGCTTTGATTGGCTGATGCTGACGTGGCAAGTTGACTTGGTTGACCTTGTGACGTGGCGGATGACGTGGCGTGACACATGGCGAAGTTGACTTTTTGACCGATGACATGGATAATGACGAGGCGACACGTGTCAACTCTGAGTGTCGGCAGCATATGATGATGACACGTGGCACGGCGCACGTTAGCAGGTCGGCTGTGATGGTGACACGTGTCACGGCGCATTTTAGCAAAGTCAAACTTTTCTCAGATTCTGATATTTGGACCCGGCGCACGTTAGCACTGTTCGGTGCATTTTAGACGTCCCGACGCGGAAGTCTGGGCGTCGCGACGCGCTTAAGACCAAAATATCCCTGTTGACGCATTTTTGTCCGTTTTTGCCCCAAATTACCTCCAATGCTTTCCAAACTTTATTTTATCTACAAAATAACACAAAACATATCAAAACGTTCACAAAACTCAAGAAACTATACAAAATATTAGGTTAAATGAGTGGGAAATAGTGATATAAATACCACTCATCATGCACCGAAGACAGAAAATGAAGTCAGAGCATTCTTGGGGAAGATTCAGTACATCAGTCGGTTCATTGCCAAGTTGACATCGGTATGTGAGCCTATCTTCAAACTGTTGAGAAAAGATCAGCTAGTGAGATGGAATGAACAGTGTCAGACAACCTTCGACAGAATCAGAGAGTACTTGGTAAAGCCACATGTATTGAAACCTCCGAGACCGGGCAGACCTTTGATATTGTATTTGGCTATAGAATCAGAAGCACTGGGGGCAATGATGGTACAGGCAGATGAGACAGGGGTAGAACATGACGTTTACTATCTGAGTAAGAAGATGCTCCCGTATGAGGCTCGATATCAGGAGGTTGAGAAGATCTGTCTTGCAGTGGTATGGGCTTCCAGAAAGTTGCGACATTACTTCCAGTCATACAAGATCCAGGTAGTGGCAAATGAGAATCCTCTGAAGTATCTTCATTTGGTGCCTTCACTAGTGGGAAAATTGGGCAGATGGTTGGTATTGCTGACAGAGTTTGACATTGAGTATCTCACCTCCAAAGTGATCAAAGGGCGAGCAGTAGCAGAGTTTCTGGCATTGCAACCTGTTGAGGGGGATCAGTATAAGTTTGAATTTCCAGATGAAGAGATCCAAGAGATAACAGTTCAGAGATGGAAGATGTTTTTTGACGGAGCAATGAATTACAAGGGAGCCGAAATTGGGATCGTGATAGTGACCCCCGAGGGAGAGACTTTACCTTTAGCCAAGAGGTTGACATTCAGAGTGACTAATAACATGGCCGAGTATGAAGCATGTGCTTTTGGTTTGACAGCATTGATAGCCTTGAAGGCCGGGAGTGTGGAAGTCTACGGAGATTCTATGTTGGTAGTCCAGCAGATGCGAGGAGAATGAGAATTGAAAGAAGAACGGTTGAAGCCTTACCTTTTTCACCTCAGAAATTTGGCACAGGTTATCCCCGAGTGTAAGTTTCAGCACTTACCGAGAGAAGAGAATCAGATGGCAGATGCGTTGGCTACACTTGCAGCGACTTGGGAAAATCCAGAAAAGTTAGTGATGAGACCGTTGATACTGACAACAGCAAGCAAACATGTTTATGAGATAGAAAGAATTCTGGAAGTTGAGGTCGACGACGGTAAACCTTGGTATTTTGACATTCAGAGGTATCTGGAACATGGTGAACTCCCGGAAGGGGCAGACAGAAAAGACAGAATAGTCATCCAGAAGTTAGCTTCCCAGTACGTGACTTTGAAAGGGGAACTGTACAAGAGGCAAGCAAACGGTATTCAGTTGAAGTGTTTGAGAAAAGAAGAAGCTCAGCATGTAATGGAAGAAATACACGTCGGGGTATGTGGTCCGCACATGAACGGGTTGAATCTGTCCCGCAAGATAGTGAGACAAGGTTTTTATTGGTCAACCATGGAAACAGATTGCGCGAAGATGGTGAAGCACTGTCATGACTGTCAAGCAGATGGTAATTTGAATCACTTACCGCAAACAGAATTGCACGGGTTGTCAGAGTCGTGGCCTTTCTCAGCATGGGGGATTGATATGATTGGGGAAATTTGACCGAATGCATCAAATGGGCATCGCTTCATAGTAGTGGCAGTAGATTACTTCTCGAAGTGGGTGGAAGCCGAATCATTCTGTAATGTTACAGCAAAGCAGATGGAAAAGTTTATAGCTCGGAACCTCATTTGTCGGTATGGTATGCCGCATCATGTAGTGACAGACAACGGGGTCCAATTTCAAGGAGAGACGAAGGCAATGTTACAGAGGTATGGGATAGGCCACCACAAGTCGTCACCGTACAGGCCGCAGGCAAATGGGGCAGTTGAGGCAGCTAACAAGACTATAAAGACAATTTTAGCCAAGATGACAGAAAATTGCAGAGATTGGGTCGAGAAATTACCGTATGCTTTGTGGGGGTACAAAACATCAGTAAGAACAGCAACATGGGCCACACCCTACTCTTTGGTCTATGGAATGGAAGCAGTATTTCCGGTAGAAGTGGAAATACAGTCTATGCGGGTATTAACAGAGGCAGAATTACAGGAATAGGATTGGGCCGCACAAAGGTTTGATCAGTTAACACTATTGGATGAGAAGAGAACGAAGTCTTTGTATCACATGCAGTTGTATCAGAAGAGACTAGCCCGAGCATTCAACAAGAAAGTACGTCCCACCAAGATCAGAAAAGGTGATTTGGTACTTAAGCAGTCGAGGCCGTCGACGACAGATCCGAGAGGAAAATTCAGACCAAACTGGGAAGGACCTTACATAGTGCAGAACGTAATGGGAAATGAAGCAGTGAAGCTATCAGACTTGGAGGGGAACGAGTTCACCGAGCCGATCAACGTAGACAGATTGAAGCAATACTTTGCCTGAGGGAGAGAAGACCGAGCAGTCACCACGGGAATTAGCAGAAGACCTAACCCAATGGAATAAGAAAATCATTCATGCATACACGTAACATTGCATTCTCTTCGTGTTTGTTTTCGTTTTGTGTTCGCAGGTTCGAAGAAATGAGAAAGCGGCAGAAATGAGCCAAGCGCGTCAACGCAATTTCAGTTTTTGGGATGAGTCCCAAAGGGCGAGGCCCATATCAGCTTGGAGGCGAGGCCCATATCATGTCGGCTTGGGGGCGAGGCCCATATCAGCTTGAGGGCGAGGCCCCTGTTGTCGGTTGTAGTTTCGGGTCGAGGTGCCCAGGGTCAAGGTACCCACTACATCATCAGTTCAAGGACGATGTCCCTATTGTCAGCGATGTGTTGGGTCGAGGTGACCAGGGTCGAGATGCCCCCGTTGTCAGTTGTAGTTCCGGGTCGAGGTGCCCAGGGTCGAGGTACCCACTACATAATCAGTTCGAGGGCGAGGTCCCTATAGTCAGTGGTGTTGGGTCGAGGTGCCCAGGGTCGAGGTGCCCCTGTTGTCAGTTGTAGTTCCGGGTCGAGGTACCCAGGGTCGAGGTACCCACTACATCATCAGTTTGAGGGCGAGGTCCATATTATCAGCGGTATTGGGTCGAGGTGCCCAGGGTCGAGGTGCCCCCGTTTTCGGATGCAGTTATTGAGATGCGTCCCAGGATCGAGGTCCGCTGCAGCACCAACTCAGCTCGAGGCAGCAGCCGAGCCAGGTAAGTGAAAATGCATTGCATAACTTTGATAGGATTGTTCAAAGTCACACACTGCACAAGTCCCATCAAAGTGGGGGCGACTGTAGGCATTACATTTTCGCATGTGAAACCCGATGATGAGTCTCAGTTGGAGGCACTACCTTTTTAGCTAAGGATATTGTGGGAAACAGAGGTCGGAAGGGGAAATTCAGAATAAGTACGGCATCAAGTTCATTTCACAAGTTCACTGTCTTCGTTAGTGCTGCGTTCGTTACTTCGTTCGAACGTCAGGCAGATTGCATACGTTCGTGTAGCGTTCGAATTGGCGTTCGAACGGCGTCGGTGTTTCTGGTTTTGCTGCTAGCCTCGCACCCCATCCCAATTAGCCCCCCAAAGCCCATAAAACACATCCCAATTTAATAAAATTAAACATTGAATTAAATAAAATATTTAAATCATTTACCAATTAAATAAAACATAAAATATAATCATACATAATAAAGATAAATCAAATATATTACTTCCTAACCAAACAAATCACATACTAAATTAAAAAGATGTCATGCCTAATTAAAATCAATCATAACAATTAAAGATATTGACTTCCTAATCTAAACAAATTTTATCCCCCATCAAATCCCTTGCTTTCCTTGTCTAACACCAAATCATATCTCTCTTTAATGCCAAAACCCTTCCTTGTGAGACAAGGTAGAGCCCTAGCATTCTCTATATAAACAACTCATAACCAAGACATCATCATCTATCTCATACAGATAACTCACACAAAAATCACAACACAAAGAGCCTTAGCCACTCACGGCAATAGCAACAAGAAGAACACAAACAATTCCCTTCATCTCCTCCACTCCATAACCGAAAACAGCACCCCCCTAAACCTCTACCCATTACCGAAAATCTCCCTCATACAGCAGCCCTCCATCACCGAAAATATACCTCCAAACAGCAGCCCAAACACACCCCAAACACCCTTTGAAATACGCTTGGACAGCAGCCCAAACCACTCCCAAAACAGTCCCTAAAATCCCTTAAAATAGTAACATAAACTGCACTTATAATCCTTGAAATAACCACACAAAAACTACACTAAAAAACCACGAAAATACTCGAAACAGTTCGTTGAAACGTCAAACATGTGACCTGAACAGTGAGTAGCAAGCAGAGACCGAACAGCAGCAGAACGAAGACCGAACAGCAGCAGAATGGAGACCGAACGGCAAGCAAAACAGCAAAACAGTGAGCTAGGATGCTAAACCAGTGAACCGGAGAAGTTGAGGAGCTGTACCCTTTCCTACGTCCGTGAAACGCAAGCCCGAAAGTTGCAAAAAGGTTAGACCTGAGGGTATTTTTCACACTCGTTTTTTTTTTTTATTTGTATTATCTATTGAGTATTGCTTGCATGGTTGTCATGTTGAAATGCATGTTGTGGCCCTTGAGTAGATAAATATGCATGAATATGAGATGTTGTATGTTGTGGCTTTGGAATAAAATGAGAGATGTGTCAACTCTCGCGGTATATCGGATGGAAACCTGGACATAAATTTCATAGCCGATTCTGAATGGACGGTAGTATGATCTGTACTCGGGATACAACTCCACGTACCGCTTGAGTAAACGGCACCCTATTTTGTTTTGTGTTGCTTTGGTTTATTTTTTTTTTGTCACTTGAATTCTGCATGTTGCTTATTTATGCATGATTCAATCGAGCGCATGGGCTTAGTAAGTGGAATGAAAGATCCCCTATGGGGGGAGGGGTTAAAGCCCTTTACCACGATACTTTGCCGCACCGGTTGATGTGTGTTCGGTTGAATGCAAGATACTTTCAATCGGGCATACTAAGTCTGATATTATTATTTTTTTAAATCTTTTTATGCATGATTCAATCGAGCGCATGGGCTTAGTAAGTGGAATGAATATCCCTTATGGGGAGGGGTTTAAAGCCTTTTACCACGATGCTTTGTCGCGCCGGTTGATGTGTGTTCGGTTGAATGCAAGATACGTTCAATCGGGCATACTAAGTTTCATATTATGCTTTTAATTCTTTGTATGCATGATTCAATCGAGCGCATGGGCTTAGTAAGTGCAATGAAAGATCCCCTATGGGGAGGGGTTAAAGCCATTTACCACGATACTTTGCCGCACCGGTTGATGTGTGTTCGGTTGAATGCAAGATACTTTCAATCGGGCATACTAAGTCTGATATTATTATTTTTTTAAATCTTTTTATGCATGATTCAATCGAGCGCATGGGCTTAGTAAGTGGAATGAAAGATCCCTTATGGGGAGGGGTTAAAGCCTTTTACCACGATGCTTTGTCGCGCCGGTTGATGTGTGTTCGGTTGAATGCAAGATACGTTCAATCGGGCATACTAAGTTTGATATTATTGCTTTTAATTCTTTGTATGCATGATTCAATCGAGCGCATGGGCTTAGTAAGTGCAATGAAAGATACCCTATGGGGAGGGGTTAAAGCCCTTTACCACGATGCTTTACCGCGCGGTTGATTGTGTTCGGTTGAATGCAAGATACGTTCAATCGGGCATACTAAGTCTGACATTATTGTTTTTTAATTCTTTGTATGCGTGATTCAATCGAGCGCATGGGCTTAGTAAGTGCAATGAAATATCCCCTATGGGGAGGGGTTAAAGCCCTTTACCACGATCTTTGCCGCGCCGGTTGATGTGTGTTCGGTTGAATGCAAGATACGTTTAATCGGACATACTGAGCTTGACATTGTTGTCTTTTCTTTTGTGTTGCATGCACAGGTCTGGTTCCGTTCGAACGCGTTCTCGAACGCTACACGAACGTGAACCTTCTGTTTACCGTTCGAACGCGTTCTCGAACGCTACGCGAATGCACACACAATTTCTTAGTCTCATCATGCATCAGGTCTGGTTTCGTTCGAACGCGTTATCGAACGCTACATGAACGCGAACCTTCTGTTTACCGTTCGAACGCGTTTTCAAACGCTACGCGAACGCGCACCCACTGAACTGAGTCATTTTCATCAGATTTCATACATAGTTTTCCTAGTAGCTATCCCCACATGTATGAATACAATGTGTTTAATGTATTACAATTCATATACCTATGTCATGATAACATTTGAGTATTATTTCTTGTGGTATATCGGATGGAAATCCAGACATAAATTCCGTAGCCGATTCCGAATGGACGGTAGTACGGTCTGTACTTGGGATACAATTCCATGTACCACTTGAGGAGGTGCTCACATGTATGCTTGTGTGGTTAGTATGTGTGCTTGTGTTTTCTTGAATATAATATGCCAATGAAGTTGTATGGTTGTCGCTCCTTTGATGTACTTCCAAGCATGCAATCTTAGATGTGAAATATATGTGCAAGTTTTATTTTCTACATGTGAATTTAGAAGCATGATACTCTTGGAAATAAGTGCTACTTAAGCCTGATTAAATTATTACATAAATCCTTTCATTACAAGTGGCATGAGTAAGGGACCATTCCGAACCCAACGGTTTGAGGTCTTCCCTTGCGAGGGGTGAGTGCGGCCTTAAATCTCATTTTCCCGGTTCACACCGGGTGGTGACTCCATTATTCTCCGGTTTAGTCCCCCGTGGCTACTCCGTACTCCCGACCGGGCCGCGAGCCCGGGACAGCATGCGTCGTACAGTTTCTGTGTCCCACAGACATCCAAAACGACGCTGAAACCTCTTTGATGGATGGATTTCAGTCACGTCTAGCTGAAGATGAAAAATTTAGCGCTAGCAGGGAGGCAACCCATGCAATTTTTGTTGTAATTTCTGTTTTCATATTTTGTGTATACATGTTGTAGAATTTTTAATTTTGTGTGTTATTTTTGTAGGGAAAAGCACAAACTGAGCATCTTAAGACAGAATGAATGGTGTTTGGCAATCACAAAGATGATAGCCAATTCATTAGCGATGGCTGAGTAAGGAATGAAATCTTGAGACGCATCCTAAAGGATCTATATACCAAACGAGTGGCGTATTGCGTACACAATTCTGTTACCTTAATTATTGCTTGGATTTGTTTTTATGTTGTAATTATCTTTATTTTCATAGACATGATCCAGACTTTTTGACATTTCACGATTTCTTTTATTGTTTAGCTAACAATCGTCCTTTGGAAGATACTAGTGCTATTATTACTCACCATTTTCAGGTACTATAAATTCAACTCATCATTGTACTTTTGAAGACATCCAGAGTAAAACATGGAAGCCACTTCAAGAAGACGAGTTGAAAACATCTGTGTGTTTTGCGGTACTAGTGTTGGTACTAAGCCACAATACGTAGAAGCAGCACAGGAATTGGGTCGAGTCTTAGCTGCAAGGAATATGCACTTAGTATATGGCGGAGGCAATCTTGGACTAATGGGGATCGTTTCAAAGGCCGTACAGGAGGGAGGCAGTAACGTTTTAGGAATCATCTCAAAACCCTTGGCAGAGGCAAATCTTATTGGATCATCAAACGGAGAGGAACTGATTGTGCCAGGTATGTCTGAACGGTTGGTAGAAATGATTAATCGTGCTGATGCTTTTATTCCTTTGCCATGTGGCTTGGGCGCATTGGAGGAAATTTTTATAGTGCTATCTTGGGCAAACCTGAACATACACCAGAAACCGCTTAGACTGTACAACGTTGATGGATTTTATGATTTTCTTTATGTGTTTCTTGATGATGCTCGGAGAAATGGGTTGGTGTCAAAACCTGTAAAAGAACCCATCTTCACTGTCAGAACTGCTCCGGATCTAATTGACCAACTCTTAGCCTATGAACCACAAGTTGACCATATCCTTCAAAGATAAATTGGTCCGAGGACGATCGTGGTAAGAGGCGTCGGATTAATCTGGATCTTAACCTTTAATTTCCTGTAGAATTTCAGCTAACCAGGTATTATCTTCTAAACTCTTCTTCTACTGTTTAAGACATTGGGGACAATGCCTCATTTAGGTTTGGGGGAGGGAATTAGTTGATCAGTATCTTGTTTTTAATTGTGTGTTGTTTTTATTTTTAGGCCAAAATTTTTCGAAAAATACAAAAAAAAAAAAAAATTGAAAAATTTTCAAAAATTACAAAAATATTTTTCGTTTTTGTTTTTATTTTGACTAAAAAGGTGAAATTGGTAAGAAATAGATGAGTAAGGAGTTTTCACTCTTGAGACGCATCTCAAACCATTTTCTCGGAACAAGTTAATTTTTGTTTATTTCCTTTTGAATTATTTAATTTGTGAATTCTCCATAAAACTGACTAAAATGGATCTTCATATGCTCAATTGACAGATATTATCAACATACATGGTAACATACGAACATGAGCTATAATTGAAAAGTTTGTAATATTCAGTGCTCTAGTTTAATTGGAGGAAGCATCTCAAAAAGAAATGGAGTAAAAAAAAAACGTCTGAGATCCGAGTTATTAAATCTGTAAGGGTGTTTTAACACCTAATGCCCTAAAGCCAACTGGTTTGGGAGTCACTGGTCCAAAGCTCGCTACATGGATCAAAGATGTTGCAAAAATATATATATATGAAGTCTGAGTAATTAAGTCCGTAGGGGTGTCTTAACACCAGGTGCCCTAAAAGCAACTGGTTTGGGAGCCACAGACCCAACATTCGCTACATAGATGGAAGATATTGTATATAAATAAATAAAAAATAAAAAATCAAAGAAAAAAATCAGAAAAATCAGAAAAATTATTCCATTGCTACAAAAAGGTGTGAATTTTGATAAAATTTTAGTACCAAAATATTACTCTCTAATCAACTGTACTTATGACTGTTATGGGAAAAATGAGTTGTTTATTATTTTGTTGGCTGTGTATATGGAGAATGGTAAATATAATCGGAGAATTTACTTAGTCAGTAATTTAGAAAGAAAGAAAACAACTAGTAACTTGGAGTAGAAGTTTCACCTGATTAGTCACTAACTTCTTTATTCTCTTTTCTCTTGTCTTTTTGCTTTTGTGTGCATTAGTTTTACTACATTTTTACTTTTGTAAAATGTTTATGGGTATCATTGCTATAAACCCTCACGAGACTACAACTCGTCCACTAGGGGCACCTAGGGGTTTAAAGGCTTGTTGCATACGCTAAATGCAACTGTGATCCCTACGAAAGTGGCTTAGTTAAATTTTATTTTAAAGATGTTTATGTTATTCTATGTTTTACTCGAGGACTAGCAAAATGTTAGGTTTGGGGGTGTGATGAGTGGTAATTATATCACTATTTCCCACTCATTTGACCTAATATTTTGTATAGCTTCTTGATTTTTGTGAATATTTTGATGTGTTTTGTGTTATTTTATAGATAAATAAAGTTTCAGGACTCTCTGTAGGTGATTTGGGCCTAAAATAGTGAAAATTGGACAAAAGGGTATTTTTGTAATTCTGCGCGTCGCGACGCGTAAGCTTTTGGCGTCACGACGCCTAACGTGCGCCGATCCATGCTAACGTGCGTCGGGTCCACAAGTCAGAATCTAAGAAGTTTGACTTTGCTAACATGGATCGTGCCACGTGTCACCATCACAGCCGATCTACTAACGTGCGTCGTGCCACGTGTCATCATCCTACGGTGCCGACAATCGCCATCACCACGTGTCGCCACATGTCACTCCACTTGTCACTCCATGTCATCGTCCACATCACCAGTTGACCGAGTCAACGTGCCACGGTACTGCCACGTCATCATCAGCCAATCACAACGTGCCACATGTCATCATTCTATGGTGCCGACAGTCACAATCGCCACGTGTCGCCACCTCAGCGCCACATCAGCTCAATTATTGACTCATTTATCTGAAATTGACACGTGGCAGATAAGAATCTGAAATCAGCCAATCACGAGCCGCCATGTGTCGCAATCATTGAGCTCTCAGCCGCCTTGCCACGTGTCGCCTTATCTCCTTATCCAGAATCGCTACGTGTCAAGCCCTCAGCATGCCACGCCAAAAAAACCGGCGTCGCGACCCCCAGAGCCTATCTGCGCCTATAAATTGAGCTCGAGGTACAGTTTCAGATGTACCTTCCTCTCTAATTTCTCTGATGTAAATAAGGAGTTTTCTATCTAGTTTCTTTTAAATTTTAGTTTTGTAATTAATTTTAATTACGTTCTGTAATAATAGTAATTTACTTTCTTTACTTTTTACAGTTTTTACTATTCACCATTAGGAGGTAACTTCCCCCTGCTAGGGTGAAAGGTAATTCTTATACTGTTGCTATTTAGATTAATCTCCCTTAAATATAATATATTCACTATTTAAAATTTGACTTAAAAAGGATACCGCTATATTGGTCGGTTGGTAATTCATTTTAATCTGGTTTAAACCTGACTAATCAAGGATACCGCCAGATTGGTCGGTTGGTAATTAAATTTTCTTACCGCTTATATGGCAGGTTTATTTTTGTACCGCCTTTATGGCTGGTTGGACTTAATTTGACTTAATCAGGTTACCGCCTATATGGACGGTTGATAAAATAATCACAAGTTAATATATTATATTAAGGGAGATATCACGGTTAGTCCTAGTTATGTGTTGTAACTAAGTTAGTTATCTGGGGTTGTGATGAATTCTAATATCACCGGTTTATAAGGGGATATTTTATAGTATGGGTAATTTAAGGGTTTACTTATTAAGTCTTAAGCTTAATGCTTCTTGTTGTCTGATCACCAATAAGATTGATGTGGTAAATCTAAAATAAACTTGACAAAAGAATTTTAGGTTTCAGCCTTAGACTTAATAGCACATGATCTTCCTTGAGGATAGATAACCCTTTAATAGATTTCCTTACAGGATAGACATATACCTGTCGGGCGGGGGTAGCCATAATTGGAACTTAAACTTAATAAATCCAGATAATTTGGCTGACATAGACATATGGTTCAATTGGGTTAAACTGGGTATTTGCGTCTGACCATCGACATAGGCTTTTGCATAATTTAGTGTTCCAAGTTAGTAAACCGATTTATTACACAACCATGAAATAACCACTTCATCTTTTAAAAGATATTAGAAAGATTCACAACCCTATATAGTTTTTAATATTGAATTTTCTTAAACCTACTTTTGTACAATTTTATTTACTTGTTTTTAAATTTAGAATCATCACCATTTCAAATCAATCAATCAACCTGTTAGATACTAGTAATCATTTGACCTCATAAAATTAATAGATTAGGTATTAAGTCCTCGTGGGATCGATACTTTTTATACTACTTGAACGATACATATGCTTGCGTTATACGTGTGTGTTTACGCCAGTCAGTTCCCAACCAATTTATGATATAAATAACAATTCCTTGATCATTGGGATGGGCAATCAAACATGCCATAGCTTATGCTAGTCCTTGTGGACACCCAATCTTTGCCACAAAGTTATAAGACCACGCCTAAGGGTCGCTGCGTCTTATGATTCAGAAAAGTCAAACCATTGTCAATAGTACGATTTAGGGACAAATTGGTATTGGTTAGTCTGGTAAAGCCTAGTCCTGCCAATACAGTTTAAGCCCTTTGGGTCTATACTTTACAATGGGAGGCAAATTTTAGACTTAAATTATTATTGAGGATTTTAGCAAGTTTAAGTGAATAACTGTCAAATGGATTCCTCTATTGAAAATTCCCCATATGGAGGGTGGAGCGAACTCTCTTAAATACCTTTACTTCTTAGGCTCTTATTGCCTTGGTGACAAGAATAAATAATAGATCCTCCAAATTAGTCCAACACTTTAAATATGCTTTAAGGTAAGCTTTGAGTAAATGATTATCTAGATGTCTTCACAACTTTTCCGTTTGGCTATAAAAGGTAGTGAGTGAAGGAAGACACCAAATCATTATCTAACTCTAGTAATACATTTGGTTAAATTAACTTTAGTTTGGAAAGTTTTATTAACCCCTTGGTCCCAACCCACTTGTATCTTTTATAATGTCTTTTTATTATAAACAAGTGATTTATATTTATTAGCCTTAAAGGTAATAAATCTCTAAGTTCATCACAGAATAATTAATTAGCTAAGGGATAAGCAATACACTCTCTATTTCTTATAAAGTCTCTAGATGCTTACACTAGAGGTGTTCATAGGGTTGGGTCAACCCGCGACCCGACCCGACCCGACCCGCGCGGGTTCATAAAAAAATTTACAAAATTTTAACCCGACCCGACCCAAAATTTTCGGGTTGCACAATGGGTTTGATACCCTTGACCCGACCCTATACAAATTTATTATTTTTCTAAAATAGTTATTAGTATTTTTAAAGTTTTTACTATTATTTCATTTATTTATTACTTTTTTTGTATTAAAACTTTATATATATGATATTTTTGGGATATAAAATAATTAATATTTATATTTCAAAATAATTAATTCATTTAAAAAAAATTATTTTTTTTAAAATGACCCGACCCGACCCGAACCCGATTGGGTTCCACTTCTCCGCGACCCGACTCGCGACCCGATTTTCCCTTGACCCGACCCGATCGGGTCTAACAAAATTTAAAAAAACCCGACCCGACCCGACCCGTGAACACCCCTAGCTTGCACCCTAAAATAATCATGTCAATTCTAATCATACATAGAATCATCAAGCATATGAGTTTTAATATGTTGGAATTATTTTAGGCATTAAATAACTTTGATTAATATTTAATTATGATATTGCACTTTATTTTATTCAAATAAATTTACTATTCATGTTTTTCTGCAGACGCGTGAACTTTAAATGCAATTTCATAATTCAAATATTAACCAAATCATGCAAAACTTGTGCCTAAAATTAAATTCAGGGTGTTAGCTTTCCAACGAGCTTTTAAACACCAATTTCGAGTTCAAACGAGTGAGAAATAATCAAAAAAACACGGCGCGCTGATACCACTGTTGGGAAGCGGCCGCGAGTGCGCAGCGGAAAATCAAAATTATTATGCCGCTTTCCATTTGCCCAAGACCCATTTGTTTTGATTATTCTACAAGCCTAGGCATGTTACTATATATTCTAAGCAAAAACTCATAAAACATGCAAAGAACATAAACCTAAACATGTTAACTATCATAAGAACTCTAATTAAAATAAAGAAAGAAAAAGACTTACTTGAACCGAAGACTCCTACAGTCCTCCCTCCAATCTACAAGCTTTTCTCGAACTCAGCAAGTTCTTCCACGTTCCAAAGAGCCACCCAAGTGTGTGGCCTCCAAAGATGCACACACCAAAGCCAAAACTCAACGGCAAGACTACGCCTTGAGTGCACGGGTATTTTGCCCTTGGTGCTAGCCTAGGCAAATACCTCAAAACTTTTAACTCGAGGTTCCTCTAGTCAATTAGACTTAAGGATCCTCAAAATCAGTGGCTCACTCTTAAACTTTAGAGTTGCTCACTTATATAAACCCAAGATATGAAAGGTTTTGGTGTAGCAAATTTGTGAAGAATTCTTTGGGTTTATATAGTGCTCCAAAGACAACAAAATTAATTAAGAATCTGATGTGGGATAAAAGCTAATTTAATCTTAGCCATTGGATCTTAATTTAGTGGTCTAATGAGATTATAAAACCCTAATAAGAGTTTGGGCCGAATTAGAATTCGAAACAAATAAAAAAAAAATTATTATTCATATGAATAGTAATTTTTTTATTCCAATTCCCAAAGTACCTCCATCGTCATTCACCAATCCCTAAGCCACTATGGAACCTCATAAATGATTTGTTCAATAATTAAACACATTGAACCATTTATGAACAATCCTACAACAATCATATATGCTGTTTATTTGTATTGTGCACTGTTAACCATTGATTTCGACTTTGTTGTGGTGACCTTTTAAGTTCCCATCAAGTTGGACATGAAATGAATCGTGATAATTTAATCGAACATAAATTATCCTCTGATCAGATGGTCGTTCGATTTCAATGACCAATGTTGACATCTAGCAACATGCCAAGGCCCCCAAATGAGAAGGAAGGAAATATATATTACTCATTATGTATGCGATTTACATATGATACGGTCTCTCGCCTCACTGTATCCCCACCTATTGACCTAGGGTACGGAAAGTGTCTACCCATATGGTCAAAGGTATGATGTTGATAGTGTCATGAATCGTGCTAACCGAAGAATCTCACATGATTCTTCCGCTGTGGCCACAGTCTCAGCATGATCACCATATCAACCCACGAACTGGAATACTACTCTTATAAGAAAATATTATCCGAGAGAGTGACGATTCTCTATTGTATCTTTACAAACTTCATGTGTTTCAACAAATGACCCAATCATACCCTTATGACCGGATCTTTTGAACGGGGAAGGAGAATGTCAAAGTTATTTGATCCACACATAAGATTGTAAAGACCTCAAGTCTAAGGACTAGTCATATAATCGACACATGAAAGTTCTCACAGCACAAAGGATAAACACTCCATATGAAAACTTTCGGTGGTCTATTCGATGGACACGAGCAACTCATGCATCCATGTGATACACCAAGCGGACGGATCTCCGCTAGTAGCCTATGAGATCGGCTACCCCACTTAAGGGAAGATCATATCATCATGCTAGTCTCTCCGCTTTGTGAACGCCCGGATTATTCACAAAACTATGACTATTAACATTTAAGAGTAATGATTCCCATAGGCGTGGAAGCCATCGTCTTATTATTCCAATGGCTTTATTATAGTGTTGATGATTCATATAAGTTATGTAAGACACGTATAATAAAAATTGCCATTTTATAATTAATGAAAATATTACAAATACATGTACATATAGCCCATCCACAAGTTGGGTATAGGGCATATCCCTAACATGAACATCTCTTGAAAATTTAATCGGTTTAATACCATTTATTTTACAAAACTTGGCATATTCTCTCCTAACTTGAGAATATGACCAAATACAATTAAGTGCCGTCTTAATAGGATCAATGAAAGGTGATAATAATTTCAGACCATCTTGAACACATAAGTTAAGGACATGACATGTGCAACGAATATGAAAAAACTGACCCCCTAAATTTGGTTGACATATTTCTTTTAAATCTTTGATGGATGCAGTATTTGCAGATGCATTATCAAATCCAATTGTTAAAATTTTATCTACTAAACCATATTCATCAAAAATTACCTTCATCATTCTATAAATATTTTGTGCAATATGTTGGTCATCAAAAACTCTAAATGCAATAAGTGGTTTTTGCATGGTAAATGATGCATCAATCCAATGACATATTTGACATTATGTTCTCAGATGAGCTTGTCATTTGTTGTTTAAGAAATAAGTAAGAAGAATAAGAAAATTGACTAATTGAGAATGATAATAACTAATGAGAATAAGAGAATTGTAGGAATTGAGAGAGTTGAGAAATTGATGTGTTGAAATAATGAAAAATGACCCATATTTATAGAGTTTTAGAATTTTTTTGATACAAAAAATGCCCCTAAAATGACCCGTTTTATTACCCTTTTTTTATATTAAAGGGCAGAGAGCCAACATCTCTCTGCCCCTTCCCCAACGGCTTGTAGCCGTTGGGAAGAACAATTCGGCGATTCCAACCGGTTCGGTCGGGATGAAATCTCAACCGAACCGGTCAATCACGGTTCCGGTTCCAAAATCGGAACTGGAACCATTCGATTCTAACTGGTTCGGTTCCGATTCCGAACCAGAATAGTAGCCGAGTCTACCAACATCCAAGGCTAGTGTCCCCCTCCCTCCCCCATTATTTTTTTACTGTGTGAATCAACGACAGCAAGACAACAGTCAATCGCCAGGCAAACTCAAATCAAATCTTAAACCAAAAGTAATCATTTGATTAATTTACACATTACCTTAAACCATCTCAATCCTTTGAACCAACTCAACAAACAACAAACACTTCAATCAACAAATCAAATACCCCCTCAGCGATTCTCTTTCTCTCTCTAACTGCGAGAGTGCTTCGAGAGAGAGAGAGAGTGAACGGGAAAAAAATGAAGCTCTCGGCGCTGCAGCAGAGTTATCTGAACCGTCGGAGCAACAGCTTCAGAGGATCAGCGCCGCTGGATTCGTCATCCGACGGCGGGATCAAGTCCCCCGCCGCAATCTTTTGGTTTGTCCTTCACGGCCTTTGTTGCTTAATCAGCCTAGTCATCGGTTTAGATTTTCTCGATTGGTGTTCTTTTTCATGTTCTCGACTTCCACTACTTCGACGACGAACCTGTACACGGCGCCGTTTCATAACATTGCCGCATCTGTTCTGCCATTGTCGACTCCAGTTGAGGTTACGGTTTTGAATAGAACGACGCCGAATTTGAACTCGAGAGTGGTGGTGGGGCGACACGGGATCCGGATCCGGCCGTGGCCGCATCCGGATCCGTCTGAGGTCATGAAAGCGCACAAGATAATCGAGAGAGTGCAGAGAGAGCAGAGAGCTCATTTCGGGGTCAAGAACCCGAGGACTGTGATTGTGGTGACTCCGACTTATGTACGGACTTTCCAGACGCTTCATTTGACTGGTGTGATGCACTCGCTGATGCTGTTGCCGTACGATCTGGTTTGGGTCGTAGTGGAGGCCGGGGGAGTGACCAATGAAACGGCGTCGTTGATTGCCAAGTCAAAGTTGAGGACTATTCATGTTGGAATTGATCAGAAAATGCCGAATTCGTGGGAGGGACGACATCATTTGGAGGCCAAAATGAGGCTTCGCGCTTTGAGGTCAATTCTTGCTTTTCTCATTTGCTGGTTATTTATTATTTGTTCACTAGTTTTAACTGTAGGAGGCTTATAGCTCACTCATCCAACATCACAATTGGGCTAATTCAATTAATATCGCCTTGTCATCTAATGTTATCAAAATTGAGTGAGAAATGAAGATGTATTTTATGTATCGATAATGATTAAGGAGAAAATATGTTGGTCGATTGTTCCAAATCCAAACTATTGTCATATTTACCCTGTTTCATTGTGAGTTCAGTGTTGAGAGGTTATTTGAATATCAATTAATTAAGTAGGTGTTTGGTGGTCCAGAGTTGTGAGAGAAGAGAAGTTGGATGGCATCGTGATGTTTGCGGATGATAGTAATATGCATAGTATGGAGCTCTTTGATGAGATCCAAAATGTAAAATGGTTCGGAGCTGTTTCAGTTGGAATACTTGCTCTTTCGGGTAATCAGGATGAGTCATCATCAGTGATGATGGAGAAGGAGGAGGGTGTGGAGAGCCCTGCAATGCCTGTGCAAGGTCCTGCTTGTAACTTATCAAATAATTTGGTGGGGTGGCATACTTTTAACTCGCTGCCATATGTGAGGAAGAGTGCAACTTACATTGACGACAGGGCAACGGTGCTGCCAAGGAAGCTGGAATGGGCTGGATTTGTTTTGAACTCTAGGTTGCTTTGGAAGGAAGCTGAAGATAAGCCAGAGTGGGTGAATGATCTAGATTTACAGGATGGCCTTGAGGATGTAGAGAGTCCTCTATCTCTGCTGAAAGACCAGTCTATGGTAGAACCACTAGGAAGCTGCGGTCGCCAAGTTCTGGTTTGGTGGCTTCGTGTTGAAGCTCGTGCTGATAGCAAGTTTCCTCCCGGGTGAGTCTTTATTCCTCTCACTATTATATGACAATTTGCTGTCTTATAATTTTAAGACATTCGAGTAATCAACTGTGGTATTCTTACTCTTATCACTCATCAGTATAAAAGTCAGTTGTGGCTTATGTTTAGAGGTGTCAAGTCATTTTAGATCTCACATGTCTGCTCTCTTTCATCTTTGATAATCCAGTCTTCTAGAAAATTAAATTACAAACTATTAAGTAAACATCTTCGGTGAAATTATGTGTTGTATAGTAGATTGTCTTTGTAATCAGTAATCAAGCAGATCTGAACTCTTCAAATAGTACAACCTGTGGTTATTTTGTGCAGTGAATATAGCCGACTTGCAACATCTTAACCACTATTGCTTTAAATTTTTTAAACTTTGCATGCAAATGTTAACTTTTTTAATGTTCTTATCAATCTTTCAGTAGAATTGTTTCTGTTTTGCAACAAAAGAACTAAGCCTATAGTGTTACATCTGGTCATCATCCTGTATGCTTGTCTGTCACATTCACATATCCACATATCTGAATCTTACTTTTCTAAATACAAAAAAAAAAAAAAAAAAAAAAGTAAAATTCTATCTTTTTCTCAGCCAATGTTTATACTTGTTATGACACGTGTAATGCATATATGACAGTCAGTGATGGTTACGTGAACATGTTAGATTGTGACGTTGCTAGTTTTTATTAAGCCCTTTGATGCTATTGGTGGATGTATGTTTCCTTGTTAACACTATCGTGAGTTCAATTATGCTACTATATTCTCATGAAACTTAAGTTATATTTCATGTCCACCTATCCCGAGCCTAAAGTTCGCAAGTTGCAACAATATTCTTTTGTCTTTCCTACATGTCATCGTGGCTGTGTTTTAGCTAATTAATCATATTATGTTCCATCATAAAGTAAGGTTTGCCTGAATGAAATTTTATTTTTATTTTTTTGGAAACATTGGAAATCCCACCGCCAAACCACCCGACCAGGGCTTAAGCGGAGCAGGTAAAACTCTGGCTGCCTCAGGCTCTTACAAGAAATACACCTCTGACATTGTTTAAAAAAAGTGTCAGAGGAGCTGCCTTGAGATGCTGGCACGTCGAGGCGCCTGCCTCTGGCAGCTTTTAAGAATTCCCGCATCGCTGCGCGTGAGGCGGCCGCCTCACTATGACGCAGCGTGAGGTGGCTGCCTCGCGCAGTGACGAACTGTGGCTATTTAAAAAAAATTGATAACAACTACCGACATATAATAGGCAAATCAGAAAACAAAAACTAACCTTCATCTTTGCCGATCTCAGCTCTGCTTCTCAGCTTCTTCTTCGCCATCTTCATCGCCTTCTTTGCTTCTTCGTCTTCTTCAAATCTTCTTCGTCTTGATCTCAACTCCGCTTCTCAGCGCCAAATTTGATGAAACATAAATAAATGAATGAAAAGAGGACCATTTGTTGGGCCAAGAGAAATCGAGAGATGGGTTTGGATCAATGACACCATAATTGATAAAATCGTCCCAGTCTAATGGTTTCATTTTTATTTTCCAATTCTTAAAAAAAAAATCGGAGTCTTTGATGATGATATAATGAGTAGTTGTAATTGAAAATAGAATTATGCAACACGTGGGAAGATTTGCTTACACACCGCGTCTCTATTATGTCTGCCCCACGATATATATTTTAAATTTCATTTTTGGGCCAAATGATAAGATCCCAGTTGTATTTGCCTTTGTTGTAATGTTGTTTTTTACATGACTGATTTGGTTTTAACAATTATTAGATAGGGTATTAAAATTCATTTGATATCTTATTATTTGAACTTGCATGTTTTTTGGGTTAGATTTGAGTTGTTTTCGGAACTTACTTTGATGAATGAATGTTTTGGATTTGTAGATCCTTTTATTATGATGATTTTATGATTTAAAATTTATTTATTGACGTTCAGATTGAGGCGCCCGTCACGCGCCTCAACGGCCGACCGCCTCGAGCCGTTATCCGTATTTTTGAACATTGCCCTTGGACTCGAACCTAGGGCTTGGACAACCAAATCCTAAGCTTTTTGCCACCAAGCCACACCCCTTGGGGACTGAATGAAATTTTATCTCAATGAAGAAGTAAAATTTTTAAGGCACGATCCCCTTGGGAAATTTTAGTTTCTATGTTGCTTTTTTCTTATTGAGTAGCTTTAGTTATGTGGGTTACTCAAATCCTGGAAGTGCAACTATTTCAGGATCACGCTGAATCTATTTGGAATGCCTTTAATGAAAGAGTTCTTGCAACTGTGTCTGGACCTCCAAAAAATCATACTGTAAAAGGAAAAAAAATATTTCCTGTGTTTTAAGAGGAGATGTTAATATTTCCTGTGTTTTAAGGGGAGATGTTTAGTGCCTCATTAATGGATTGTAGGTTGATATTGAAATAGGTTAAAACATGTAGGTGGGTGCATGCTCACATTCTTATGCTAGAGCAAACATTCTTATGCTAGAGCAAGTTTGCGAGTTAGTTGATATTATGGAAAACAACCTCCATATGAAGGTATCTTTGGAAACTTGACAGCAAATTCATTTACAACCTGTGTGGTTTACATGTGCATTAATTTCTGGGTTTTAATATGCATCGCTTGTGTCTGCATACCTAAAACAAATAAGAAGTCCATTTAAACTGTCATACCATAAGGTTTTGTTCCTCCTTGTAGCTGCATCAGCATATTGATGGTTGCATGGAAAATGGTATTACACATGGTGTTTAGAGTGGATCTTATGTGAACAAGTTCGTTTGTTTAGCATCGACCTTCTGTTTTGGCACTTAAAGATTTCAATAAATTACCTATTTGTGCTCAGCTCAGTTGTTATTATCAAAAACTGTCCTGGTCTAATTTTAGCTTGATGGTCAACATATGTAGTCTTCTAAATCCTTGTCAACTAGTGACTGTCAAACAATCGTCTATCTGCTGAAGTTGTGTATGTGCTAATGGCGAAGCAAACCTCACTTCTGGCATGAGGGCGATGCTTCTGAGCTCTTGTTACTTGAAGCGAGCATTCAGTTCTAATTTATAGGCTCATACTTCTGTAATTTTTTCTGCTAAACCAAATGTGTCGTCATTGTCTATAGTAATTCGGATTTCGGCATATCTGTAGTTGCTACTTGCTAGGTTGTGCTTTGAACTCTTGGCAACTCTAGGTTCACGAATGAATGAACTCACAGGAATTATTGAATATGTTTTGCTCGACTTAACCTACTTTCATTGTGAGGTAATTGGATATGAACTCGAAGGTTGCATTACTTGTTGTTTACTCTCTTTTATGTTTATGTTCGATGCATTGTTTAAAAAAAAAGGCAAGAGTCGCCGCCTCGCGACGCTGGCGCGTCGAGGCGCCCGCCTATTGCTGGTTTCTAAAAATTCCCTCGTCACTGAGCATGACGCGGCCGCCTCACACACAGTGATGAACAGTGGCTATTTTTAAAAAAAAAAATTTGAAAAAATAAAACATATAAATGGCAAATCAAAAAAACAAAAACAAATCTTCATCTCTGCCAATCTCAGCTCCGCTTCTCAGCGTCTTCTTCGGCATCTTCATCGCCATCTCTGCTTCTTTGTCTTCTTCAAAGTGATTGGACCCATTTTGGTAAATGAATCGAATAATCAAACAGAGAAACGAAGATGGGCTCGGGGAGCGAGAGAGAGCGAGATTGAAGATCTTTTTAATGGGGATTTAAGTGGTGTAGCTTAAATTTTGTGGGAATATAAAAAGTGGTGATGGGTTTGTACGCGTAAGTGTGTGAGTTTTAGGTGGCTTGGAAAATTGGTTGTTGGGTTGTGGGGGTGGTGTTGTTTTGGAGTTTTGCGAAGATGATATTATTTGCTTATTTTATTTTTCCTTTAACTTTTCTCGTTCTTCTTTGGTTTATGATTGAATGCTGCCGGTTGAGAATCTTGAGATACCAATGGGTTGAGATGGATTAAGGAAGATTTATTAGTTTTGATCTCATTTTGATTTTGAATTCTTGATAAAAAAAAATCATTTAGAATTTGTATTGATTTTTAAATTGAAATAAAAAAATGTCCTGATATCTCTCAATTATAAAAGATTTTACAAAAAATCAAGATTCAAAATAAAAATTTGTCTAAATCCTAATCTGATTTTTTTTTTTTACGTTCGGATTTAGGCGACCGCCTTGCCGTCTTGAGGCTGTCCGCCTCAACGGCCGACTGTCTCTAGCCATTATCCGTATTTTTTAATATTGGTTCGATGATATGATGGGTTATGAGTGGTTTTGCACAATTTCTTTGGCACCTATGACGACCAGATTAAATTGATTTGTTTGTATTTCATACAGATGGATAATCGATCCACCTTTGGAGATCACTGTCCCATCAAAACGTACACCATGGCCAGATGCTCCTCCTGATTTCCCTTCTAATGAAAAGGGAGTAGTTGGTGTCCAAGAGCATGCAATGAAGCATACTCCAAAGACTAGATCATCCAGATCAAAACGAAATTCTCGAAGTAAGAGAATGCATGCAGCAGAAGTTATAGAGACACAAGTTTCTGCAAGGAAATCTGGAAAAAATTAAAATATTAGCCCAATGATACTCACAATATATATGCTGTGTGAATTTGGACAGCTGAACTTCAGCGCCAAGAATTTAGCTCCTGAGGCGGACATGTAGATGGTCATTTACCTGGTGATCGGTACATAAAAACAGGCACATGTTACAGTTGTCCATTGGATACGTGCTTTTGCAGTTCAAGTTAGTCTTTTTCATTTCATTTATTTGTTTTTTTGGGTTGATTGGGTTTCTGTTTTCATGGAAGAGGTATGCATGTCAACTGAGACCTGCCTAGATTGTCAGCTTTCAGGAAGCTTGTATCTTTTACATGCTTCAAAGTTTATACATAATCTTCTGATAGGAATCTAAAAATGGTGCTTTGGTAGACATGATAACCCATTCATTGTAACAAACTTTCATTCTTTGCAAAAAGTTTCAGTATGCTCTTTTCTTTCTCAGAAGAATCCACCGAAAGGAAGCGCATGGAAACTGACACCCATTTCCACTTGGATTTACTTTTTAGGTCTTCCAGCCATACTTTGCCCATAAAGAAAAGTAGAGGGATAAAATCTATAATGTGCCCCTCATGTTTTTGATTTTTTTTATAATATCTCGTCAAGTCTTTATAGTTAAAAACTAATATAAACATATCTATTTTTTTTTTCCCTTTATCAAATTTAAAAGTAATAAAAAATAATTCTAACATCAATAATTATGTGACTCATATAATATATTAAAAGCATAACAAAATTTAAATGTAAGTTTTTACAATATAATTTCGATTAATTTTCATAATGACTATTTTTTAACTAAAAAAGAATAAATTATCAATTTGTCAAGGTTTAGGCATTCAGATTATTTAAATACAAGAATTCTCATGATTTTTTTTCCAACTTTGGGTTCGTAAACAACAGTTAACATTTGTGTTCCAACCCCATAAAAAAATAATATTTTTTAAATAAATATAATAATTTTGAAATGAAAAAATATATTAGAAAAAATTGGTAGTCTAATGGAGCTGAAATCTTGAGACCAATTGACTGAGTCATGTGCATGTTGGAGAGAAAAATTGCATAGAGGAGAAATGGAAAGGGAAAAAATGAAAGAGAAATTTTTTTAATTTATTATGTATGCCCATAATTATTGATGTCACATTTTTATTTATAAATAAATGATAAAAATGGAAAATAACAAAATAAATAAATATGTTATCATTAGTTTTTAATAGCAGAGACTTTATGAGGTATTATAAAAAAATCAAGGACTTGAGGAGGATACCATGAAAAAAATTAGAGACTGAGAGGGCTTTCTCCCAAAAGTAGAAGATATTATTTTTCACATTTGTCTTTTTTTATCCTTTATGATATGGGTAGAATCTTTGGGAATTTGGTAACATTGTCTTCACAGTAGTTTAGAGAGGTTCCTTATGTTAGCTGCCCCAATCAGAAGTGGTCAGATACCATCGACACAGATGACTGATTGTGTCTTATAATTTAGCCTAAAATATTGGCTTAAAAATGATCCATTTAAGGTTTTTCAAAATTTAGGATAACTTAAAGCCATTTATGTGACACAAATTAAATCGTCATAATTTATCTACTGGAGAAGCGAGGAACCTGTGGAGCGCAGTCCAGTTCTTGTTCGGATGGAGGGAGATAGCTTAGAATTGACATTGAATATTCAGAGAATCATAGCACTTTGCACGTTGATTTGGCATTGATTATATGTTTTCAGATAAAAAGATAAACAGTTTCTAAAATGGCAAAAAAAAAAGAAAAGAAAAGAAAGAGATGGAGCTCAATTGAAAATCTTGGGAAGATTAATCATTGTGATCTTCTAGTTACTTGCGTATGCTTCAACTGCTATTGTTAGATTTTTGTTCACAAGTTGAATCCCTCTTGCATTTCAACTATAAAATAATAAGCTATCTAGTCCCCCCCACTTGCGAATATATGATATCATATACACGAACTTGCATCTCAACTTAGATCATGAAATTTGCCAATTTGGCAGTTTGTTTCTGCATTAAATATTAGGGATGTCACAAAAGAATTAGAATCTTTTTTTCTTTTTTTTATCTTCTTATATTTTTATATTTTTTTTTAATCGTTGTAAACCTCACCATCAAACCACACATTCTGGATTTAAACAGAATAAACCTTCGGCTGTCTCACACTCTTACAATAAGCTCACTCCTGAATTCGAACCCATGATTATCTAACTACATGTAACATTTAACTTAAACTTAATCATATACGACTCTAGATTTTGAATCATTTGAATCTAAATTTAAGATAAAAAAATCTTCCCAATTAAAAAATTAATACGAATTTATGATTAATAAATCTCGTTTACCCTAACTGTATTATAAATTATAAATATCAATGCCGCGCGAGAGATACTAAATTAATTCCTTTTTCAAAAGATCTGCACTGATTTTTAGATATAATCAGTTGCGGCATGGCCATGGGGTGATGTAAGGCAACTGCTCGCTGAAAAGAGCCACTTACGATGCACTGAAAAAAATTCTGTTGCAACTTGCAAACTTTTCAATGAAAAATATTATCTCAGAAAGGCACATGCAATTCTGATTCAACCATTTTTAAGTGTCTAAATTCCAATTATAGCCCAGCCATTTTTCTTTTTCTTTATTTTTCCCCCAAATGAGGTTAGCAAAACCAATATACATCTTCCGGATGAGACAATTACAATGTCAAAAATTCAGCTTAAATATAACCCTTAAAATATTTTAATATTAAAATTTAATTAAAATAAAACATAATTAATAACCTAAAACAATTATTACATTGTATCTTACCTGTGTAATAAATAAATATGAAAACAAATCAACATCTAAAACTTTTTCATCAGCCTTTATTTATCGCAGCTCTTTTCATTATTAATGTAAGCTTTTACTTCATTGGACCAAATTTCTTTTCCTGTCTGTTAGCACGCAGTTCGAGTTTCCCTAGTAGTTTTGGTTTTAGAAGAAGAGTTAGTGTGAGATGAGGGTACAAATAACCTGATATTTGATAAATATATATTAAATTTAGAATTAATTAATAATAATAGAGAAAAAAATTATTGCTTAAGATATGACATATATCTAATAGGATATATTATATAACTGTTATCAATGAGCGTGGATTGGTGGTATAGGGTTCAGGATCTCATTCTAAGGTTTTGTATTCGAATCCAGTGAGTGCGTTTTTTGTAAGAGCCTGGGATAATTGGAGGTTTTACCTGCTCCGCTTAGGCCCGGAATAGATGGTTTGACGGCAGAGTTTTCAACTATTTAATATATATATATATAACTTTTTTTTCCTTGGTTTTGAAGCGAGCGAGCAAAACCCCAAGCTCTAAGGAACCCGTAAAGCCATCAGACGTGGCAAGAACCCATTTTCTCAATGAGTAGTTACTTTTCAATAACTATACACTCTTTGATTATATTATTTTACCTTCAAACTCTTGAATATTAAATTATTTTCCTCTTCCTATATAAACTCATCAACTTTCTCCTTTTATCAGTCACCTCCTTTTCATATCAATCTCTTAGAAAAAATAAATAAAAATTGGCAACAATGTCCATGCTTCTAGCCACATCCACTCTTTTCTTCCTATTCTTCATCTCATCATCCGCCATTGACATGTCCATAATCACTTACAACAACAATCACGACCCTTCAATTTCATCATCAAGCTGGCGAACAGATGATGAGGTGATGACCATTTACCAAACATGGCTAGCGAAGCACGGAAAAACTTCCAATGGGATAGTAGCAGTAGAGAATGAGAAGAGGTTTCAGGTTTTTAAGGACAACTTGAGGTTCATTGATGAACATAACACTCTGAACCGCACCTACAAGGTGGGTTTGAACAAGTTTGCTGATTTGACCAACCAAGATTATCGTGCCATGTATTTGGGCACGAGGAGTGACCCTAAGCGTAGACTCATGAAGTCCAAAGTTGCAAGCCAACGTTATGCTCTTAAGGCCGGTGACGAGTTGCCGGAGTCCGTTGACTGGAGAGAACACGGTGCAGTTAATCCCGTTAAAGATCAAGGATCATGTGGTAGTTATCTCTTTCCTACTAATTTTATTTCATTTTATCTCTCTCGGAATTGAACCAGGTGCTGCGCTTTGATAGCGCTTATATTTGCGGCTATGCCCTTGGGGCTTGGTTTCATTACACCATTTGTTGTGGAATTTGATGAGCTTACTGTATACGCTAGTGTTTAAACGCTACTTCAAATATATAGTTAACGCTTGTTTATACTCTCATATAATTGAATCAATCATTTTTCAATGTTATTTATATTCAAACATTTGTTTCATAACTTATAAATTAACTTATATTTTGGTGTAATACCAAACTCAGCCTTAAATCTTGAACTTAGGCGCCCTGTTATGTATTGTGAGCAGGAAGTTGCTGGGCATTCTCAACAGTAGCTGCAATAGAAGGAATAAACAAGATAGTTACAGGGGAGCTAATCTCTCTATCAGAACAAGAACTCGTAGACTGTGACAGAAAATACAATGCTGGATGCAATGGAGGTCTCATGGACTATGCCTTTCAGTTCATTATTCAAAACGGTGGCATGGACTCTGAACAAGACTATCCTTATCTTGGTGCTCAAACAAAGTGTGACCTATCTCGGGTCTGTAGACTCTTAACACTAATCCCTTGGTTTCTTTTTTTTTTTTTTTTTCAAAAACAAAAAATTATTAAATTCTGTTTTTTTTTTCTTCTCTTTCAATTTCGATGTTGCAGAAGAATACTAAGGTTGTTAGCATTGATGGGTACGAAGACGTATCACCTGCTGATGAGATGTCGTTGAAGAAAGCTGTGGCACATCAGCCTGTGAGTATTGCCATTGAAGCTAGTGGCAGGGCTTTTCAATTCTACGAATCGGTAAGCTTTTGTTATTGATCATATCAAACAGTAAAACTTTGTTCTAAAAGAAATTGCAATATTTCAAGCTATATTCATTCATAAAATTCATTTGATTTTCACAGGGTGTGTTTACTGGAGAGTGTGGATCAGAACTAGACCACGCAGTTGTTGCAGTTGGATATGGCACAGAAAATGGTGTGGACTATTGGCTTGTGAGGAACTCTTGGAGCAGCAACTGGGGTGAAAACGGATACGTTAAATTGCAGCGTAATGTGTTGGATACAAAAACTGGCAAGTGTGGAATTGCAATGGAGGCTTCTTACCCTCTCAAGAATATCCAAAACACTGCTAAGCCTTACAGAAGTGCTTGAACATCTTGATGGGTTCGGAGAAGAAAAAGAAAAAAAAAAGGTTATGATAGTTTGCAAATAGTTATGATTTGTGTTACGGTGTGTCGCTTTGTTGATTAGATTCATGCCCTCTATTCCTTGTTGGAGGATGAGCAGGCAATCTATATGTTATTTGGGATGATTTTTGCTGTACATAGTGTCTCATTTGTCAAACTGGGTATTGAAATTTGAAATTATTGTTGTGATTCAATGTCATTTCCTTTCAGATTCTGTTATCAATTAATGGAGTTGTTTCATTGTTTTCAAATGCTAATTTTCAACCATGATAAAAGCTTTGGTTAAGTTGTTGAGCTTGAGATGGGGCATTCCATCCCCATAACAGAGGAGAGACAAGAGTTGTAGCAACATGTCTATCCATCCATATCCATGCCACCACTCGCAAGTTCTACGCTCCAAAGGAAAATTTTAATCACTTAATCCACACCTGACAATTTCCAGGAGAAACGAAACACAGTGCAAGTAAAAATCTTCTGAGACCTCAAAACAAATGCAATTTTCAAACATTTTGGATCTTTTGTGACACACTCACAAAGTGATTCTTTACTCCAAAGTATAAGAATGTCGAAGTAATAAAATAACTCGGTAAATCCGGAGTCGATCCATAGGGAATAAATTTAATAAAATAAAATAATAATTTGAGTAAAAAGAAAAGGTTGAATTGTTTAAAGTGATGAACAATTTTAAATTGAACTGCAATGATAAATTATATGTTAGGGCTAAGGAATCCACTCTTAGGAATGATGTCTAATAATCACGAAGAAAAAATTCAATCCATTAGAGATGGCTTGAGTAATGATTCATTAGATAATATATCATTTACTCTTGAGACACATCCTAGTGGATTTGATAGATTGATTCGCAACTTACTTGGGAATCTGACTTGAAAAGACTTTGCATGCTGACAAAGAAACATAGCAGACATTCGATAATAAAGTGAACCACGACCTCACCAGTAATCCTACCAAGCTTAACCCATGATTAAAGACAAAAAATACACTTGGAAATGAACACATCAGGTAACGACGACAGAATGATGCCTACCACAAATGGCAAGGTATTCATTATAAAACTAGCTTGAACAGCTTATAATTGTATAAAACTTATTGTTTCCATTTAATCAACAGTCAAGCATTCAAGCATTTCTAAAAGAGAGAATGTTATTTTCAGCTGAACTACCGAAAAAGTACAAAACTTATTTTTAATGCAATCCAATTGCTCTTCTTGACCACCATTTTCCCTAGTAGGGCACAGAGTTAGTGGATCAACTTCACTTCTAAGCAACAGCAATGTAACATGGCCCTTCTATACAAAAGGATATTTATGGAAAAAAGAAAAAAGAAAAAAGAAAAGAAAAGAATTAGCGATTACTTTGATTTCCCTACTCTTAAATTTTCTAGCAGAGCATATGAAAGTGTGCCAGTAAGAATCTCGGGAGAGAACAATTATCCAATGTTATGTGCCAAAACTAGTTCTCAAGACAATTTGGACTTCCACAACATCCTTAAAATTAAAATGGTCCTGATGTCAACTAAAGTAGGCAGAATAGAAAAGAAATTATGCCACCTCTGTGGCTCTGCCTGATACTTTAAGAAAAGCAAATGTAATTCCCTCTATTTGATGACCTCAATCCTTAGGGCTCATGGGGTCAGATGAAGATGGCTTCTTTCGATCATATCGCTGTAAAAAGCAGGGAACAAGGTTTAAATCACAACAGCAAGAACATATATCAACCATAAATAGAGCAAGAAACATAAACAGATGCACTGCAATCAGAATGCAAGATAAATTCAAGGATACCTGTTTTCCGAAAGAGAATGGAACATATTTGTACTTGATCATGTGAATAATCTGTCTCCTCATAGTGAGAGTGAATAGCATCAGCCAGTAGAAAAGAAGTATTGGCCAAAATACAGGCACATCAAACGCACTAAAGAATGTCATCACGAAACAAATGCAGAAGGACCTTGTGATATAGAACCTTCAAGGAGAAAAACAAAGCAACTTCAATAATGTGTTTGACCAGATGCACGGGCATAAAAGAGTTTGTAGACGACATAAAATTTCCAACAAATTAATAAATTTATGTAAAAAAGATTATTCTAAAGCACAGATTCCCATAAGGCAGCATCATATTTAGAAAAACAAAAATCTTTAGACCAATAAGGATATAAAATAAACATTATCCTTCAAACTAAAAATCCAACATTGCCACGATTAATTCCATGTGCCTTAGGCCATTCGAATGAAGAAAAGAGACTCAAATCGTCCCACGTCTTCATCAAGTCATATGTTGTCTCCTCATCCTCCTCTAGCCTCACCAGGATATTTCTAATCACATGTTGTTTCGGTCAGAGTGTTTAAAAAGGCAAACAAAATCATATATAGAAAAAGAAGAAACTATCTAACAGTAACAGCGCAAATTTCCGATCGAACATGCAGAGTTCACGGATACATGAACCATTAAACAGATCAATGTATAAAGCAGACAATCATGACCATCTGAAATATGAAAAATAGCATCAAGATTATACATTTCTTTAAGTCCATAAAATTTTACAACAGATGCCAGTCTCTTCATTTACTGACCTCATTCTTTGGATATCCATAATCATTTCTCCTAAATCAACAAATAAAAGTTGCATTCTTCCTTTCAGATACCAAAAGATTGTAAGAATATGATCCCACAAACAACAAAATTAGGGTCAGTTCGATTTGATTTAAGATACAATTCCTATCTTCTGAAAATCACAGGAATTATTTTAAGATAACAGACAAAATGCCCGCATTAGTTTCTCCAAAATCTCTATTCAATCCACCAAAATGTTCTCTATAGTCGTAATAAATTTTGCTTCATGATCAAGTAAAATGCCGAATTTTTATCAGATGATAAAAAAGACCCAGACTTTCCTAAGGCAAAATGACAACCTACCAGAATTTGAACTCCGGCAAGCGGCGAACGAAGGGCCGGAACTCGTCCGATCCTCGGGTGGGCAGCGTGGGGCCTTCGCTAATCTCGGGGTCGATCTGCGGAGAGAGAAATCCCATCAACAGATTCAACAAGTAGATGCCGAGACCATAGGTGATGATGTAAAACCCTTGGACGAAGTACACGCGTACGGCGTATATTGAAACCACAGCCAAACAGACCATCCAACGGTAGAGAACGTGTGGGACCGACTTGTCCAGAAATTGCTGGTACCGCCGCGACACATTGTATTTCCACCGCGTGACGGCTGCCGTCGGAGACTCTGTTGCTGATGAGGATGAGAGATCCTCTGCGGTTGCGGCACTTGCGGCCGGTACGGTTTCCATTAGATATTTTCTGGCGAGACTTTTTTTTTCAATCAGAAAAAAATTGCGTTTCGGGTTGTGTGTGTCAATGTTTGGTTCCGTTTTGTTACTCGTTTTGCTTAACCATATTTTTGGCTGCTTCTATCATTTTGATTCCGGCAGTGGAGGAGGGCGCTTTGGATTTCGGTTCGGTTTAGTTGGGTTCAAATGGGTTGATGTTTGTGTCAATTGTCATTGACCGTTCAGGTGGTCGGACCGGGCTCATCCGATTATTTAGAGTTAGGGAAATAACAATTTTTTTTTAAGATCCCTTCGAAAATATTATTATTTATGAAAATAAATTTATCCCATAAAAATAATATTAAAATAATATTTTTATTTTTATAATCTAAAAATGGCATTGTTGACAGAGGAAATTTTAGTCACCCTGGAACGAAATCGCCTTAAGACGAAGGAAAGAACGAATGGAGGAAGGACGATGAAGCGAAGAGCGACAAAGAGCTTGAGACGACCGAATTAGCGGTTAGGACGAAAATGCATGATGCAGCAGTTGGACGGTTTTCCCTCCACAACCGAGCAGTTGAGACACGCAGCTCAACGGTTACAGGCACGATCCAGCAACTGCAGGGAGATATTGGGACCACCTAAGCAGTTTACAAGCTTCACTATAAAAGCTCAACCCACGATCAAGCAGTTGAGACGCACAACCCAACGGTTGAAGGCACGATCTAGCAGCTGTAGGGAGATACTGGGACCGCCCAAGCAGTTTACAAGTTTCACTATAAAAGCTCACTCGTACAGAGAGGAAAAACCCGATCAAATGAAGACTCAAACGAGCATTTTTTTATCTTTTAGTTTTAATAACTTTTAGGACTGTAATTTGTGTGATTGCGCCCCTTGGAGGCTTATTCATTTAATCAAACACCCATTGTTGGGACTTTGTCTCATGAGGTTTGAACCTTACACGTTTCTCTTTCTTCTTCGCGCACAAAAATTGCGCAAACAGTTTTTGGCGACCACAGTGGGAGAATTGGTGTAAATAGTGGAGATGCCTCCGAAAAGAAACGCTCAAACTGGCTCGAGCGCGGAGGAATGAGGACTGGAGCAAACCAACCAGCCCCACGTTCCAACTGTAGTCGGTCATTTTGAGGGTCTGGCAGACGCTAGTCAATACGAACCTATGAGGGAGCTCGGCCCTAACGCGGTACGCGCGTTGTTCGGTGAATTCATACAGGATGTTGTCGAACAGGTTAGGATTCAAAATGCACATGTCATAGACAAATTCGTATCAACTAGCAACTCACATTACGAAAACATGGCCAAACATCTAAGCTCGTTGAATGAATTAATGGCCAAATGTGTGAACGGCGGGACGACGCTGCCGTGGACTACGCCCCTCTCTGCACCAAGCAGTCAGGAGGTTGGTCCTAGTAATGTTCCTGCGCAAAGGACTAACATCCCTACGATTCTCAGGGGAGGAATAAGTTCTGGGGGCAATGGCCCACAATTAGGGCCAAATATCCACCAAGGGTCAAGTATGGCAC
>SKCR01031725.1:0-144878 GCA_019454045.1 Zanthoxylum bungeanum | reverse complement strand
TCACCAATGACGTATGATTCAAACTCGATTAATCTTGGATTAATTACGGAGAGAGACTTTATCTTGGGTAAAGTACTAAATAAAGAGAGAGAACGATTAGTTTAGAATTAATCGTAAAATTATATATTCGATATAATAATCGAAATTCGATTTCGACGCGAAATTAAAATTAGATTTTAATTCGGGCAAACGAGTTAATTTAGAATTAATTCGTTAGCGACGTAAATAATAATTTCGCTAGGCGCAATTATTTATTTAAATTCGATTTAATTAACGTCGCGACGTAAGTTCGGTATTTCGGAAATATCGGACTCGAACGCGTGAGTGCACGTGGGCCCACTTTCATTTGGAAACGTGTGGGGCCCACATGACACATGTCATATTTGCATTATTTAATTGTTGATGTATTGCATGGAGATAGTGTACAATGCACTCAAGGGTTTTGCATGGAATTTGAGTGTTGGACACTCTAAGCCATTGCATGGTTTGTGTCATAAGTTTATTATTATTTAATAAATATTATGGCATAAATATAATTGATTTTTGTAACAAAAAATCAAGGTAACTCTCATTTCTCTCACATTGCCGAAAACATGCAGTTTTGGGCTCTCCATTTCTTCAATTTTTGTGGCAAGATTTGAAGAAGTTGTGCATTCAAAATCACAAAAAAGGCTAGCACCTTCAAGGGATCATACATAGGTGATATGGGAAACTATCCTTGAGCTTGGAAGGATCAAACTCGACTTGGAGTCCCCTTTTTCTTCTTGGCGAGAGCTTCACTGCACAAGGGAGGAGTTTTCGCATCATCTAAGCATCCATTTTCAAGTATTGTGAGTATGATTCCGCCATACTTCAATTTATTCATTCATGTATTTATATTTTGCTTGTTCTTGTTGATCTTGGGGCATGGATTAGATTTTCCACAGGAGTGCCATTCCGGCCTTGTTCATCTCGAACTGATTTTCCATTCTTGGAGTGCCATTCCCGGCTTGTTCATTCTTGAACTGATTTTCCATTCTGGAGTGCTATTCCCGGCAAGACTGCTACTGATGCTAATGTGGGCTTCGCCCCCAGAGTGCCCATACCTGGCAAGACCGATTCTGATGATGATGTGGGCCTCTCCCCTAGAGTGATGCTGATGTGGGCCTCGCCCCCAAAATGCCATACCCAAAACTCAAATGGGCCTCAACCTTGGGATATTACCCGAATCCGATATGGTGCTTTTCACCGTTCCGACGGGCTTGTCTTTGCTGCTTTCTCTTTTCTTCTTCAAAGCCTGTGAACACAAAACAAAACAAACACAAAGAATGCAAAATGTGTTATGTGTATGCATGCATGAATGTTCCTATCCCATCGGGTTAGGTCTTCTTCCAATTCTTTTGGTGACTGCTCAGTCTTCTTTTCCTTAGGCAAGCCACTGTTTCAATCTATCTATGTTGATCAGCTCGGTGAACTAATTCCTTTCCAAGCCTGATATTTTCACTGTCCCCATTTACCAATTTCTGAATTTCTATCTTATCTTTTCTGCTTGTTTATTCCGAGGATTCCCCGTGTTCTAAACATCACTGAATTTCATAGTACCAAGATTGAATGCTGTTGTCAATATACTCATGTTACAGGAAGAGGCTTAGGCAAGTAAACGAAATGAACGTCTTTATTATCGTTGAGATAAAAAAGGTTCGAACAAGTAAACAAGATCAACGTCTTTATTTAAAAATACTGGGTCAAGTAGACTATGAGGAACAGCTCCAACATCCGCAGCACTACCTTCTTCCTTGGCCTATGGTTCTTCACTGTCATCCATGTAAGAAGCTTGATGGTTGAGGGTTTGGAGGACAAAAGTTTCGGGCAATCCAGAGTTGATCATGTAGGTGGGTGGTGGAATGGAGTGGTAGTTTGGTAGCGGGTTTTTGTGTGTGTTGGGTTGTTCTTTTTCTGGATCGGGTATTTTATGGGAGTCTATGAGATCTTGAATTTCAGCCTGAGGCGGGTGCAGTTGTTGGTGTCATGGCCATGTAGCTGGTGTAAGTGACAATAAAGGTTCACATTTATGTGTGGCGGTGGGGGTTGTGGAAGTGGTATGCCTTCTAAGGGTTTCAAGAGTCCTTGTCCCTGCAACATTTCAAATACCTTCGACAAAGGTCTACCAAGGTTGGAGAATTCCTGCTTCTGATGGCAGTAACCTCGGCACTAGAGGGTTTGGCCTCAGAAGGCCCCCAAAGTTCTTCTATTCTGGCCATAAGACTTTCTGTTTTCAGCCTCCTCTTCTTCAATATCCATAACAGTCTCTCTCAACCGTCGGAAATCGGCAATCATGAAGGTTATCCTCCTCAGCTTATCATAGATGGAGGGCTTAGTACCCTTGATAATCATCTTAATTTGGTCTTTCTCTGAAGGCCGAGTCTGCATTTTCAAAAGTTGACCTCTCAAGCGGTCTACATACTCCTTGAAGTTCTCCTCCGGTTTTTACTTAGTATTCTCTAAATCACGGAGTGACAAATCAATCTCCAAGTCTGTAACATACTGTTTTAGAAATGCATCTGCCAATTCCTTTCAATCTTCTTTGACCTTTTTCTCAAGGTTGTGATACCACGCTACGGGTGCCCTCTCAAGTGACATTCCGAACATTTTCTGCACCTGACGCTTCGATAAGCCCACTGCACTCATAACTGCAACGTACTGGGGAAGATAGACCCTCGGATCCCCACTCCCATTGAACTTAGCCATATTCGGCATCTTGAACTGAGCAGGCAGCTGTTCCTCAAAAGTCATCGCTTTATAATCCAGTAACTCTTCATCCTTACCCTTCATCTTGCGGGTAACAGACTCTACTTGGTCACAGAGTTTCTGCAATTCTGCCTGAGACCCAACTGTTCTCCCAGCGGCATAACCAGCCATATCATCATCAAAAACGGGGATGTCATCCCCCAACCTATTTGGAGGCTCCTCACGTCTTACATTCTCAGAGTTTCCCCCAGCGCGGGGCACATCCATATTTGTCATGGCAGTAGTCAAGGCTTGCAATTGTTCAGTAATCTTGGCGAAACCATTCTCCAACTGATCTATCCGAGATATCTCATTATCGGATGTACTCATATCTGTTACCGGCCTTTTACTGAGTCTTCTCTCTTCCATAACCCAACAGGAATCTATGATGTCTTTTTGAGACATAGAGGGCGTTAACATGATGTATGTATGTATGAGGTGCATAAGATGCATGTAACATATGGGACATATTAAATTAATTAAAATTCTCAAACAAATCGGCCCATTATCATTTAGAATTTTTTGGGCTAAATGTCATAGGAGTGAACTCGTCCCAGTTTAAATGGCCCAACGAGTTCGCATCTCACGCAAGGAGCCCAATTACACCCAAATGGTAATGTTCCGAACACAATCACAAAATGGCCCATCAACATTTAGAGGCCTTTGGCCCAATCGTCATAAGATACATTCTTGTCCCAGTTTAAATGGCCCAACAAGCCCATATCCCATGACAAATGGTCCAAATGGATCCAAACGACGATGTTCCCAAACACAAGCATAAAATAGTAAATTCTACAAGGTGGCCCATCAACATTTCAGAAGATTTAGGCCTAATGGTCATAGGATACGAACTTGCCCCAGTTTAAATGGCCCAGCAAGTTCGCATTTCTTACAAGAAGTTCAACTACATCAAAATGAGGATGGTCCACAAGCACATACTCAAGGAAAAAAAATATTACTTTAGCCATACAACCCCAGTCTATGGGTGGGTTCGTGAGAGTATAGACAAAGACTCTTGCTGGCGAAGGATTGCCCACAACTAGGTCTCCCCACTCAAGGGTTCGTGCGACCAAGCAAGCACACCTTTTTTTATACTTTACGGTACATGCCAACAAGTCACGGTGTGTGACTAACTGTCAAATGGATTTCTTGTTATAGATTCCCCAGAGGGAGGGTGGAGCGAACTCTCTTAAATACCCAAGCCTCTTAGGCTCTTATCGTTTGGTGATAGGAATAAGCAACAAGTCCTCCAAATTAGTCGGTCACAACAGGCCAAGGGTAGTGACTATTTAGGTGCCTCCACAACATTTCCTCGAAAGGTAGTGAATGAAGGAAGACACCAAACCATTACCTAGCCTTAAGATGTTTTTGTTCAAACCTCCATTTTACCCACTATAGACATAGTCAATTAAAACACAAATCCAAACATTACAAGACAATATTTCGGGGCAGATTCTCTATCCCCAGTGGAGTCGCCAGACTGTGGTGACACAGGAAATTGGGCGACGCATGCTGTTCCAGGCTCGCGACCCGGTTGGGAGTACGGAGTAGCCACGGAGGACTAAACCAGAGAATGATGGAGTCGCCACCCGGTGTGAACCGGGAAAATGAGATTTAAGGCCGCACTCACCCCTCGCAAGGGAAGACCTCAAACCGTTGGGTTCAGAATGGTCTCTTACTTATGTCACTTGTAATGAAAGGATTTATGTAATAATTTAATCAAGCCTAAATAACACTTATTTCCAAGAGTGCACCATAATCCTAAGTTCACATGCATAAGGATAAAGTCTTTTTCAATAGCAAACATATTACATCATAAGAATTCAATATTCATGCAAACATAAACGCAAGACAACCATAGCAATATTGGCATGCAATATAAAGGAAATCAAAATAACGGTGAACATATCATGTTATAAGCTCATTATAAAAGCATATGAAATAAGATCAAAATAACCACATAATAAACGGAGTCAAAACAAGCGCATGACATGAAGATAAAAGATGCAAATTCAAATACGCGAAAGAGGAACAATTAAAGATACATCCGTATATTAAAGATAAACGTGCCATGGTGTAATGCCAAATAATGTGGCTAACATGAGTGAAAGAAAGGAATACCAAGAAGAAGAGAAATGCAATGTGTGCCTATACTCATGTAATTACTATAAATTTTCAATTAAGCATGTTATATGTGATGCAAGATTATGCAATGAGATGTCATATGAATGAATAATATGGAAAAGAAAGCATGGCAAAACATTGCATAATGAACAGAAACAAAATGCATGAATAAAATGATATTTTACAAAACAGCGATAAGTCGCGTAATAAACAGGCGGCAAAACATCGTGGTAAGGTAGCCTTAAGGCATTTTCCCTCGAATAGATGACCTTTAACTCACCCTAGTTAAGCCTATGCGCATGCATGCATGATAACGTGCAACAAATAAAATCCATTGCTGAAATGGTAATGTTCGAATGATAAATAAATAACACATAACGAAAAGTAAATAACAAAGCGCGGTGAAGTATCGCGGTAAAGGTAGACAGTAGGCTTTTTATCCCTCCAAGTGGAGGACCTTTAATCCGACTTACTAAGCCCATGCGCACACAACACAATGCATACATATGAAACAAAAGTGAATACAAAGATACCCGGCGCGGCGAAGCATCGTGGTAAAGGATTTTAACCTCTTCAATTGGAGGACCTTTCACTGCACTTACTAAGCCCATGCGCTTATCTCAATGCATATATATATGAAACAAAGTAAATACAAAGATATCGGATTTCGTATACCCAATTGAGCAAGTCTTACATCCAATCGAATACACATCGTCCGGCGCGGCGAAGCATCGTGGTAAAGGATTTTTAACTTCTTCAATTAGAGGACCTTTCATCGCACTTACTAAGCCCATGCGCTTATCTCATTGCATATATATGAAATAAAAAGGTAAATGTAAAATATGGATTTCGTATACCCGATTGAACATATCTCACATTCAAACGAATATACATTGACCGGCGCGGCGAAGCATCATGGTAAAGGATTTTAACCCCTTCAATTAGAGGACCTTTCATCACAAGTACTAAGCCCATGCGCTCGGTCATATCATTATGCTAACAAGTAATATGCGGAAATTAAATAATGAATAATAAACACATCAAAAAGACATAAAACAAAATATGCATCGTTTGCTCAAGTGGTACGTGGAGTTGTATCCCGAGTGCAGATCATACTACCGTCCATTCGGAATCGGCTATGAAATTTTCGTCCAGGTTTCCATCCTATATACCACGAGAGGCGACACATTTTTCATTTTAATCAAGGGCCACAATCATGCATCAATCCATAATAATCATGCAAACGAAACTCAATAATATAATAAAAATAAAACTGAAAACGGATGTGAAAAATACCCTCAGGTCTAACCTTTTTACGTCGACTTTTGGAAGCGCGTTCTAAGTCCATCGGAAGGGCTAATAATCCGCAACTCTTCCGGTTTACTTGTTCGATGTCTTTGCTCACTGTTTCACTGTTTGGCCGCTGTTTTCACTCCGTTTTGTCGCTATTTGTGATGTATTTTCTGGTCATTGTTTCAGGTCTATTTGCCTACTGTTTTGGGTGTTTAGGGGACTGTTTTGGGCGGTTTCTAGACTGTTTTACTGGGCAGTTTATGGGTTAAATGTGCAGTCTTGATGATGTTTATTCTGGACAGTTTTAATGGACAGATTGGGCGGTTTCAATGGCTATTTTACTGCCAATTTTGGGGTAGTATTTTGGTGAATCACAGACTGGTTTCACGTGGCTGTTTGCAATGGGTGTATGAGGCATTCGGTTTGGAATTTTGTGGCTTATAGTGTCGGATTGGCTTGGTAGTAGTGCTGTTGATTGATTGCTTCACGTGTGTGTTTGTGGGAAGGTGTTGTATGCATGGAACAACATGGTGTTAGAGAGAGTTAGGGATTATTTATGGGCTGTTAACGTGAAGCAAGGGGGCCTGTTACGTGAAGAAGGCAGGGGCTTATGTGTGAGGCAGTGGCGTGAGTGGAAGGAGGAAGGTGATAGGGCTTATGGCTTTGTGAGCAAAGGGGACTGTTCATGTAGGATGAGAGGGGGCAGTGGCGTTGAGGAATGAGGACTGCGTTGGAGTGTTTCACGTGGCCAAAGTGAGTAGGACGTTTTACGCACACTGCATACATGCACATGGGGCGTGAATGTTGCTTATTTAGTTGGTTGTTTTGAGTGCGTGGAGGGTGATGGCTGTAGTGGCTTTATGCGCTGAAGTGTGAGTATATGATGAAGCTTTGTGTGAGTGACGTGCTTGTGGGGGGAAGTTGGCTACGTGTTGGAGGCTGTGTGAGGCGTGTATTGGCGTGGATCCAGGGTTTTGTTTAGTTAGCAAGGGACGTGTGAAGAGGGCAGTGAGTGCGTGATGGCATGGACAGGCTATAGGTGTGAAAGAGTTTAGGTGGCTGTTTGTTCATTGTGCATGTTGCTTTATCGTGAGGTTTGGTGGATGGCTTATGTCTAATGGCGTGGGGATGCTTAACGTCTTTGGCTGCATGGAGTTTGGTGGATTGGAAGTGTCGGTTGGCCACTGAATGCTATGTGTGATGGCAGCGTGAATGAGTCATTTGCTTAGGGCTTATTGTTGTTTCAGTCGGTGCATGGGCAGTGTTATGTGTCAAAGTATGGTTGAGACGTGAGTATGAGGCAGTTTAGGGTTTATTGTTTTGTTGTTTGTGCCGTGTGTGAGAGAGGCCAGAGAGGGAGGTCCTAGGGTTTTGTTGTGTTGTTTATATAGTTGCATGGGGTAGGGTTTGCATGGTTTATTAAGGAAACAAATCAATTATAAGGGAGGGATTTGATAATTAAATGATGGATTTAATTGGTTTATTTAGGGAAAGAATAATTATATTTTTGGTGGATATGATTTAGTTTAATTTAGGTAGGGATATATTTAGATTTTATTTGTTTTATTTTAATTTGGTATATGATTTTATTTAATGTTTATTTCAGTTTGATTTAATTAGCTTTAATTTAATTCCACTTTAATTCGTTTTAATTAAATTTGGTTTAATTTCAATTTAATTTGTGTATTTAATTTAAAATTTGTGACATGTGTTTTAAATGTTTTAATTATTTTAATTTGTGACATATAATAATTATTTCTTTGGATTGGGGTTGGATGAGATGGGCTTGGGCCAAGGTTAAGTTTTAAAACGAAGGTCCAACAGCGAACCCGAAACTAAACACGTGAACTAAATCCAACAAAACGTCAATTCTTAACTCTTCCCTTCCGACGTCCGTTTTCTGCGATTTCCGCGAATTAAAAGATAGTGCCTCCAAATGAGGCTCATCATCGGGTTTCACATGCAGAAATGCAATGCCTATAGTTCGGTCATCTAGAAAAAGTGTATACATTTACTTATATATTTTCCAAAATAAAGTAAATATTTTCACAAATATTTGCTTTAAAAAGTCAAACAAAATTAATCCAAATACCTTGAGTGTTCCACACTCCAATGTCAATGTCTATCAAGTCATATAACTTTAATAAAGTGACATGATGTCAAGTCACATCACTCAAAGTGACAAGTGATTTGACGCTTGATGCAACTAATGAATTGACGCTTGATTTGACTTGCGTCGAAGAATAAAACTTTTTCCCCTTTTGTAAAAGGCTCTCGGCCAAGCTTCATTCTTTGTCATCCATGTTAATCTTCAAGCTCCAAGCTTTATCAATAAATTCCATGCTCACAAGAGAGTTTCCCTATCACCTTGTATGCCTCCAAAGTGTGCTAGCACAAATGAACGATTGCCAAAAAATTTCCTTATTCCCTTTATCATTTTCGGCCTAGCCTAAAATGGAGAAGATGAAAGAAAATGACCATTGGCTGATTTTGGGAGAGAAAGATGAATAGTGGCCCTTGGCCGAATTCACTAGAGAGAGGGAGAGGAATGGTGTGTTGTTAATTGATTTCAAAAACAAATACATATACCAAATATTAAAAAAATAGTAAATGTCTTTCATAAGTCAAACTTGAGGGTAAAACACTCTTCCATCAATCCATCAACATCTATCACTATTCACATCACTCAAGAATAGTGACTAGTTGTCAATCACTCAAAGTGACAAGACATCCATCACTTGAATGATTGATGTGATGCGTGATGTGACTTGTGGGCCCCATTTGAATCGAAATGCAAGTGGGCCCGCAAACACTCTCTGGCTCGGGTTCGTTAATTCCGAATTAACGAATTTTCCGTTGCGTCGTAATTAAATCAAATTTAATTAAATAATAATGCCAAGCAAAATTACTATTCACATCACTAACGAATAATACTAAATCAACTCGTTTGCCCGAAATAAAATCCTATTTCAATTCCGCGTCGAAATCCAATTTCGTTAATAATATCGAATATATTATTTTGTCGATTAATTCAAATTAGTAGTTCTCTCTCTTAAATAATATTTTATCCAGGATAAAATATCTCCAAAATTAATCCCATATTAATTTTCTCTCATCTAATTAATCCCATATTAATAATGTGCGAGTCATACGTCATCGGTGAATCTTCGGGAAGCGACCCATGAGATTCCCGATATATTGGCAGTAAATCCGGTCCTCGGACTATCCAAACACGTACGTACCTAACATTACGTTTTACCGATTTACGAGATAAGGTTGGCTTCTAGCAAAATACAATGCCTACCCAATTTTCCGGAAATATTCTTAAAGGAATATTGTAATCTATATCAGGCGTAGTATACATAGTATATGTGTATATCGATCTAGTATCGGATGGTCACGTGCAAGGCCTGGGGTTGGAATTATGTTTGCCCCGTACGAAGCACATATCAGATCTCTGGTAACTAGTCACTATAATCAGATAACTATGACCTTGTCATATTATCCCGATAGCTACAGCATATAAGAGTACTAGTTTCGTATCCTACATGATCATCATCTCCACTATGACTGGAGTGATACTTCCATCTTGACATCACACCCAATACACTATGATTCTCAATATACCCAGAAGAGGCGTACACAGAACCGGTTAAAGCCCTGGACGACCAAAACCAAAGTATATTGATTGTCGTAAGAATTAGCAGTGAAAGTCTCAAATTAAGACCAAATACACATACCCTGAAGCGGACTCCCATAGACACATAAACATATTACCAATGGGATTCTGCGGGGTCTATCCAGAGTGAAGCTATTTTCCTTACCATCTGTAAAACACAACCTCCTATCGCACTTGCATAAGTATCTAATACTTAAACATGTGAGAACTGTACCGTTATGCTCCCACAACGCGCACAAGTGCAATACTAGTCTAATCTGCATTATCGATGTCCAGTCTTGATAATACTACGACTAGGGATGTTTAATATTAAACCTTTATGGATTGATATTGTCTCATATCATCTTAATCTGAAACTAATCATATGGACCTTTTATATTTTATATATCTAGGTATCCAATTACAAATTATAAAATAGCAATTTCCTTCGTCACATAGTTAATTTGTACAACAACACCATGATCTATACAAATAGTGATGCTATGGGTCATAATTGTCCAACAATCTCTCACTTGGCCTATAGCCAATCACTCAGGTGTCTTACACCTAACTATGTATGGGTGGCTCATACTTCTACTGAGAAACAGCTTTCGTCAACGGATTTATAAGGTTATCATCTGATGCGATTTATTCGATCATCACATCGCCACGATGTATGATCCGAACGAATCAGATGAAACCATATGAAGTACACATCAGATCGTTGATGAGACTATTAATTCTTTAGCCTGTGCTGTAGCCTAGCTCAGCTACTAACAAAATTATATCTAATCTAATTAGAATTATTTAGATCCAAAATGATACTTTTGTTGCGGCAGTTGCAGCAAAATTCCGCTTTTGTTGTTTATTCGGTAATAGTATCTTGCTTGGAAGATTTCCAGCTCACTGTTCCGTTATTCAAACTATATAGTACCGTTTTGCGACTTATAGTCGCCTTTGTCTGTTTGGAAACTTGAAGTAGTGAACATAGTCACTTCAAGTTCTCATTCTCCATTGTATAAGATAGCATCCTTAGTTCATCCAAGATACTAGAGGATGTCCTTAACATTAATCCAATGACTATCACTTGGATTGTCCTGATTGTGACTCCATATGCTCAAAGCGTATGAGACACCAGGTCACGTACATTTATTTCAATGTACGAGTACTTAGAGAGTGTCAGAAAAACTTTTAGATCTTACCCAGTAGATCCTTATTCCTAGAATAAAGATTGTTTATCCCAAGTATTCTATGGAGAATTTTTCTTGAAAGCCAAGCTTTCACCGATTGTATTATGAGAATGTCATTTTATTGGACATTCATTGTCAGTGCGCTCCCACTAACCTCCTTATATACACAAGAATCATATTCGTTTTGAATTAAATCATACACCATTATGATTGTATCAATAACGATATAGTTCCAAGAACGTAATGCTTGCTTCCATCCATACATAGATCGAATTAACTTGCAAACCTTGTTTGCTTGTTTTGGTACGATAAAACCATTAGGATGTTTGAAACATCCTCCTAAAGGTTTCCGTTTAAGGAAAATGATTTTGACGTTCTACTGCCATATTTCATAAATGAAACATGTAGCATTAGCAAGCATTATCTAAATAGATTCAACCATGGCAACTGTTAAAGGGTTTCGTTGTAATCGACACTATGTTGATGACGATACCCTTTATGTACAAGCCTTGCTTGGTACATTTGTATGTTGTCATCCATGTATGTCTTCATTGAAGACTCATTAGTACCAATAGACACAATGTCTTACGGTACAACAACCAGTATCCAAGCTTGGTTGATTTGCATGGAATCTATTTCGGACATTATAGCACTTTGCCACAATAGGTAGTCGATACCTTGTACCACTTCCTTATACGTAGTCAGTTTTCTCAATAAGATTAACATCTTTATGGGGTGAGATCAGAAACCCATACCTACCAGGTTGTCTTCTGACTCTCTCAAACTATGCAGTTCTTGTATATTTGAAGATTATGGTACATTTTCATCCTGGATGAACTGTATGTGTTCCATTATGGAATCGGTGCCTAGAATAGTATTTCTCTGATTATCATCGAGTTTAACTATCCTCTCACTTACTGTTGTATATAGGTGTTCCTCTTAGGAAAACCGCATGGTGAGTAACAATTAAAATTGTTCTCTTGTGAGATGTATAAGTACTATACTTTGGTTTCCCTAGGATAACCTACAATTAGGCATTTATCCGATTTGGGTTCTAGTTTGGTATCATCCAAACGTATGCCTAGCATTCCCAAATCTTCAGGAATGAGAAAACCCGATTTCTTTCATGTGCATATCTAATATGAATTCTGTCTAACAGATTTTCATGGAACCTTATTCAAAATAAGTATTACACTGTTTAATGCTTATCCCTTTGAAGGAAAATGGTAGTTCAGAGCGACTCATGATTAACCTTATCATGTCCAATAAAATTTGGTTTCTCCATTTCGACACACCGTCAAATTGACGTGTTCTAGGAGGAGTCCTCATTGAAAGAATACTATACTCTTTCAAGCATTCGAGAAACTTATTACTTAAGTATTTTCATCATGGTCTAACCTTGACGAAATAATACTTTAGCCGATCTGTTTGTCTACTTCGTGTCGAAACTTTTTGAAAGTTTCTGATTTATGTTTCATAAGAAATATATAACCATAACGCGATGCTACATCTGTAAAGGTCACGAAATATTCATATCCACCTCCAGCCTAGCTAGATATGGCCCACTTACGTCACTATGAACGAGGGCTACCAGATCGATGGCACTTACACTTTTACCAAGTAAAAGGTATTTTAGGCACTTTGCCCAATAAACAAGATTCTTAGACATCATTTGAGTAGAATCAAATCCGTCTTAGTATCCACTCTTCAAAAGTGTGGATATACGAGTCTTGTTTAATGTGTCCCAGACAATACTGCCACAAATAAGTCTCAACTGATCAAATCAGTTTGAGCTACTTGTTTGTCATGTTATATGTTTGAGATTTATTTATATTCAAAATATAAATACTGTTATTCACATCAATATGTTTATCTCAATATCATCTTTATAAAATAAAACACTTTAGTGTTCTAGAATATAAAGGTATACTCGCAACGAGTTATACTCGATATAGAGATAATGTTTCTAGTCAAACTAGATACATTTAACAATTTCCTAATTTAAGTACACATCCTAAGGGTAGTTCCTAAACTTAGGTATCTACGGTTAAAACAGCGACTATCATCCCGTTTCTAATTCACAGATTAATCTCATCTGAAGGCAATATCCTACTTATCAGTAGATGCTGCAAATCGGTACATATATATGTACTACATCCAGTATCTAAAATCCAATTTTAATACTAGTTGCAAACATGTTTATCACAATCATACTTGAAGTCAGAGCCTTGCCATTTCTTCTATTCCTTCATGTCTGCCTTGTCCATACGACAGTCACGCTTCCAGTGACCCCGTTTACCACAATTTAGGCAGACATCTTGGGATATGTCCTTTGTCTTCCTAGAAGACTGTGATGATTTTGCCTTTGCCCTTTTTCCACACTCCAGAAGCCTTCAGCCAAGCCTTGGCCTTCTGGGATATCGAAGGAAGATGCGCCTTGAGCTTCTTGCCTTTTTGCAAACATTGGCTTAGTCTCCTTGAGCATAGCCATTGACTCTCCAAGAGTTTTCTATTGCAATTAATGCTGCTAAGATCTAAGTATAGATCTATAAAGATCCTTCAATTTCAATGTCATACTATAAGGATCTAATCCTTAGTTCTGATAAAGAAATTAAGGAGTCCTTTCAGTAAGCATAAAGGATTAAGCACTAAAGTTATCATTACATGAATCTTCCAAAGATCATGCTCTAATATTGCTTAACTCCGAGCTTAGGCCTGAGATGTCATTTTATCAAATAAAATAACTTCTCAATTCTCAAGACTATCCTGAGGTTATTTATTCCCAATTTGAAAAATTAAACCATTTAAATATATTTTCACCCAGGATTATGTTATAAACGTTAATCTTTCGGTTTATGTTGATTCTAATAGTCCAACTATTTAATCAACGATTTGTGTACTATTTAATATAATGATTATTATAGTCTAACTATATAATAAACTATAATTAAATTAATTAAATTCAATTATATTGATTACTATAATCCAATTATAAAATCAACTATAATTAAATTAGTTTGAATACAGTCCAATTGTTTAATTAAAATAACGTTTGATATTAGTCCAACTAATATATTTATTTTGATGATTAATGAAATGAGCGCGTATGGCAAGTATCTAAACGAATTGAAAATTTAATACTTGCCTCCCACTATTTTTCGGCGAGCCTCTAACCCTCTGTTGAGTACTCGGGAAACCTAGTTTCCTAGTGGGCTAGGATCCCGTTAAATAACACACAATCTTGACTTTGGCCAACAAATTATATGATATTTAACTAGGTAGATCTCTAAGATCAATTGGATCCCATCCAATTCCAAGATCCAGTAGGTGTACATCCAAGTCCGAAACATATATCTTAAACATGCCAATATATCCAATATATTTCCTAACCTTTTTCCTCTGAATTAACTAAGCCTTGGCTTTGGAACAACAAACTTAATGATCCCAGTTAAGCGGAACCCATTGACTTTGAAAGCTTCATAATCAATGTCGATGGATAAGAAGTGATCTTGACTTTGGCCAACAAATCACAACTTGGACAAGACACCAATATGGAACAAAGCCTTCATGATTCATACACATCCGCAATTGACAAAGGTCTTGACTTTGGCCAAAAAACCAATGCCAACATTGGATCTTGAGTAAGAATCACTCAATGGAAGGAAAAACGCTTAATATATTTTGAGGGTTTTTTAGCGTAAATTAGCAACTAATTTATTATCTTTGTTAAGGTCTCATCATCATACACCCTTAAACATGCATTCTAAATACATAATAAGGCGCGTAAATAAAATAATAATGATATGAGGATGGATACTTAACATATTGTTGCTAGAATAAATCTCTCATTTTCCTCTCTCCCGCTAGCACAACTTCTACCCAATTACATAACACATCTAAAGAAACCTCATTTACATTGAGGGGAATAGGTGAGAAGAGAAATACAAAGAGTCATGAGAGATAAGGCTGGACACGCAGGTCCAATTTAAATAAATTCTAAATTTATTACAACAATTTCCAAAATTGCCCTCACCCAACTAATATCCATCCAATATACATTATTCATGCATCGCAATCATGTATTCACATAAGCATGTTATCAATCAATCTAATCCAATTAATTAATATGAATATTAATGACAATCCAATGTTCAAACAACGATTTGATTTTGCGCGAGTCAAACTCGTTTTGTGAATAAGTACTCAAAGTACGAATTCTTGAATTAAATCAAACTACAACATTAAATCCAATTTAATTCGTATTAATACTAATTCATTATTTAATTCCAAATTAAATAAATACACTTTATTAATGAACCTTAAAGACTTAGATTCTAAATCTAATCTTAACGGGTCTACAAGCCCGATTAGCATCCAAAGTCGTTTAAATTAAAGTCCAATGGGCTTTCAATTGATTTCATAACGCATGGGCTTCGGCAACCAAAGCCCAATTAAGGAATCACCCTTATTTGCCTAGAAACCAATTTAGGCCCATTAGGCCCAATTAAACTTTAAAGGTCCATTTGTTATATTTGGACTTTATGGATATGGTTTTGGGCCCAATTGGATCCAACCAATTAACCTAAACCATACTTGGCCCAACCAAGCTCATTAAGGCCAATTACAACTATTACAAGCCTAATTAATTTAATTCCAAAATTCCAAATTTCATAATTAAATTAACCTAAAGTGTATGCCATAATTAATTAACCAAAATAACATTTCCAAAACATAAATTTGTTCAATTAATTATGCTTATCATCATCAACACATGTCTAACACATTTGAATCAAAAATCATATCATTTTCATGCTTCTAAGTCCACGGTAATTTAGGGTTTTTAGAAACCGATTATGATTCCAATCCAATTAAATGATAGATCAATTTATCCCAAGTCTTTAAACACATCCAATGGTCTTAAAATAAAAAAATCACCATGACCTATACAAAGGGCACCATTCAGCCAAGCTATTCAAATTGGGGAAATTTGATCCAATCAATTTTTCAACAATCCAATGATGCACAACTCCAAGTTATCACATTCAAAGCTCAACCAAACACTCAATTTGAAGAAATCATGCATAAATCATAAAAGCCCTAAATTCAAGTATATAAACCCTAAGTCATTTTCATGCTTAATCAAGGCTCTGATACCATTGTTGGGTTTTCTAGGTGTGCCAAGAACTAATTAAGTCATGAAATGTGCGACTACAACAAAGTTAAAGTAGCAAAAATACTCACTTTGATCGGATTGGATGTGTCGAAGAACAAAACTTTTTCCTCTTTTGTGAGAGGCTCTCAGCCAAGCTTCATTCTTTATCCTCCATGTTCATCTTCAAGCTCCAAGCTTTATCAATGAATTCCATGCTCACAAGAGAGTTTCCTTATCACCTTGTATGCCTCTAAAGTGTGCTAGCACAAAGGAAAGATTGCCACAAAATTTCCTTATTCCCTTTATCATTTTCGGCCTTGCCTAAAATGGAGAAGATGAAAGAAAATTGACATTGGCCGATTTTGGGAGAAAAAGATGAATAGTGGCCCTTAGCCGAATTCACTAGAGAGGGGGATAGGAATGTGTGTTGTTAATTGATTTCAAAAACAAAGACATATACCAAATATTAAAAAAATAGTAAATGTCTTTCATAAGTCAAACTTGAGTGTAAAATACTCTTCCATCAATCCATCAACATCTATCACTATTCACATCCCTCAAGAATAGTGACTAGTTTTCAATCACTCAAAGTGACAAGATATCCATCACTTGAACGATTGATGTGATGCGTGATGTGACTTATGGGCCCCACTTGATTTGAAATACGAATGGGGTCGCAAACACTCTCAGGCTCGGGTTCGTTAATTCTGAATTAATGAATTTTCCGTTGCATCGTAATTAAATAAAATTTAATTAAATAATAATGCCAAGAAAAATTACTATTCACGTCGCTAACGAATTAATTCTAAATCATCTCGTTTGTCCGAATTAAAATCCGATTTCAATTCCGCGTCGAAATCCAATTTCGATTAATATATCGAATATATTATTTTATCGATTAATTCCAAATTAATCGTTCTCTCTCTTTAAATAATATTTTATCCCGGATAAAATATCTCCATAATTAATCCCATATTAATTTTCTCTCTCATCTGATTAATCCCATATTAATAATGTGCGAGTCATACGTCATTGGTGAATCTTCGGGAAGCGACCCATGAGATCCCCGAATATGTTGAGAGTAAATTCGGTCGTCGGACTATCCGAACATGTACGTACCTAGTATTATATTTTATCGATTTACGAGACAAGGTTGGCTTCTAGCAAAGCTTCATGCCTACCCAATTCTCTATAAATATTCTTAAAGGAATATTGTAATCTATATCAGGCGTAGTATACATAATATATGTGTATATCGATCCAGTATCGGATGTTCACATGCAAGGCCTGGGGCTGGAAATGTGTCTGCCCCGTATGAAGCACATATTGGATCTCTGGTAACTAGTCTCTATAATCGGATAACTATGACCTTGTCATATTGTCCCGATAGCTACAGCATATAAGAGTACCAGTTCCGTATCCTACATGATCATCATCTCCACTATGACTGGAGTGATACTTCCATCTTGACATCACACCCAATACACTATGATTCTCAATATACCCACAAGAGGCGTACACAGAACCGGTTAAAGCCATGGCGACCAAAACCAAAGTATATTGATTGTCGCCAGTATTAGCGGTGCAAGTCTCAGGTTAAGACCAAATACACCTACCCTGAAGCGGACTCCCATAGACACATAGACATATTACCAATGGGATTCTGCGGGGTCTATCCAGAGCCTAACTATTTTCCGTGCCATCGGTAAAACACAACCTCCTATCACACTTGCATAAGTATCCAATACTTAAACATATAGAACTGTGTCGTTATGCTCCCACAACGCGCACAAGTGCAATACTAGTCTATTCTGCATTATCGATGTCCAGTCTCGATAATACTGCGACTAGGTATGTTTAATGATTAAACTTTTATTGATTGATACTCTCTCATATCATCTCAATCCGGAACTAATCATATGGACTTTCTATCATTTATATATCTAGGTAATCCAATTACAAATGATAAAAGAGTAATTTCCTTCGTCACATAGTTAATTTGTACAACAACACCATGATCTGTACAAATAGTGATGCTATGGGTCATAATTGTCCAACAATATACGAGAAATCTAGGACATAACCACTGGAAAGCCATAGTAAGAGTTTTGAGGTATCTGAGAGAAACTTCAAAATATGGTCTACATTACGAGAGATATCATGTTGTACTAGAGGGATACAGTGATGCGAACTGGATATCTGATACGGTGGATTCCAAAACTACGAGTGGATTTATTTTCACACTTGGTAATTGTTGGACAGTTATGACCCAAAGCGTCACTATTTGTACATATCATTGTGTTGTTGTACAAATTAACTATGTGACAAAGGAAATTGCACTCTTATCATTTGTGATTAGATCACCAAGATGTATAAATGATGAGAGGTCTTTATGATTTGTTCCTTGATTGAGAATGATATGAGACAGTATCAATCAACGAAGGATAAATCATTAAATATCCCTAGTCATAGTATTATCGAGACTGGACATCGATAAATACGTAAAAGACTAGTATCGTACTTGTGCGCGTTGTGAGGGCACAACGGTGTAGATCTCATATACTTAAGTATTGGATACTTATGCAAGTGCGGTAGGAGGTTGTGTTTCACCGACGGTACGGGAAACGGCTTCGCTCTGGATAGACCCCCTCGGAATCCCATTGGTAGTTTGACTATGTGTCTATGGGAGTCCGACATCAGGGTAGGTGTATTTGGTCTTAACCTGAGACTTGCACCGCTAATGCTTACGACAATCAATATACTTTGGTTGAGGTCGTCTAGGGCTTTAACCGGTTCTGTGTACGCCGATACTAGGTATATTGAGAATCGTAGAGTATTGGGTGTGATGTCAAGATGGAAGTATCACTCTAGTCATAGTGGAGATGATGTCACGTAGGATACGGTATTAGTACTCTTAAGTGCTGTGCGGCCATCGGGATATTATGACTAGGTCATGTATATCTGATTATATAGACTAGTTACCAGACATCCGACATGTGCTTCGTACGGGGCAGACACAACTCCAGCCCCAGGCCTAGCACCTGACAGTCCGATACTGGATCGAAATACGCAATACTACTGTATACTACGCTTGATATATATCACATATTCCTGCAAGGATATTTCCGGAGAATTGGGTAGGCATGGCGCTTTGCTAGAAGCCAACCTTGTCTTGTGAATCGGTAAAATGTAGTACTTGGTACGTACGTGTTTGGATAGTCCGACGACCCGATTTACTGCCAACATATCCGGGGATCTCTTGGGTCGCGTCCCAATGATACACCGATGAAGTATGACTCGCACTTTAATTAATCTGGGATTAATTCGATGAGAGAGAAAATTAATCTGGGATTAATTTCGGAGATGTTTTATCTATGATAAAATATCAATAAAAGAGAGATAACGATTAATTTGGAATTAATCGGTAAATTAATATATCTGATATATTAAACAAAATTAGATTTCGATGCGGAATTAAAATTGGATTTTAATTCGGGCGAACGAATTAATTCGTTAGCGACGTGAATAGTGAATTCGCTAGGAGTAATCTTTTAATTACGACGCAACAGATAAATCGTTAATTTGGAATTAACGAACCCGAGCCCGAGTGTGATTGCGAGCGCATTCGTATTTCGAATTCGAGTACGGCACGCAAGTCACATCAAGCGTCAAATCATTTGTCACATCAAGCATCAAATCAAACGTCACTTTGAGTGATATGACATTTGAGTGATTGAGTGATTGATTGATTGAAAGACTTACATCACTTTATTAAAGTGACTATGAATAGTTGATGTAAGTAGGTGGAATAGTGTAAAGCATTTACCATTTGACTTTTGATTTTTTAATTGGTAAATGTTTAATTTATTTTTTTGAAAAATATATAAAGCATTTTGGAAATGCTTTAACCAACCAATATACACACTTCTTCCCCTCCAACTCTCACTCACCATTCACGCCCATGGCAATGAACTGCCATGGGTTGGCCGAATTTTGGAAGTAAAATTCATGGGTTTTGTGGCAAAATCCAAGCGAGCTAGCACTCCCGAGAGACATATGAAGGTGTTAGGGACACTTACCCTCGAGCCGAGAATCGTTCGACGAAGATTCGAAGCTCAAAATGATGATCCAAAACTGAAACTGTGAGCAGTGACCTGTACACTTTGGGCGCACCTTGGAGGATCCAAAATTGGTTTTGTTCGTGTTCAATCGTCTCAACCGATCGATGTGAGTATTCCGTAACTCCTTTGAGATGTATTTCACACTTTATCATGCTTGTTTAATGATCTTGGGACCTAGATAATCACCAACAATGGCATCAAGAGCTATAGGTTCAAGCATGAAATTGTAGGGCTTAAAATTTGGGTAAATTTGTTTTGAGCATGATTTGAGTAAATTGATTGTTTGAGTATGCTTATAACATGTTTTATTGCATATTGGTTGGATCAATTTGTTGAAAATTCATTTGGAATAAATTTCCCCAATATTTTATGTGTTGGCCGAATGTGATGTTGTATGGAATTCTTGGAATTTTTGATTTTGGTTCATTGGATGAATTAGAATCATTGAGGATGATGTTAATTTGAAACTAATTGGATTGGATTTTGAATTGAACAAAAATCCCCAAATTACCTTCACTTGGCCGAATAGAATAGCCCCTTTAATGTCTTGGAATTATGATTTTATGAACATTAGATGTGTATGAAATCATTCAGGAAGTTAATTCGTTGTCGATTGTGTAATTAATCGGATTGAATTCAAATCGGACAAAATTACCTTCCTTGGCCGAGACATAGAAGCATGTAAATGGGTTTGATTTTTCATTAATATGTTGGACATGTGATGATGATGTTAAGCATGATTAATTGGGCTAATTTCATGTTTCGGAAATATCGATCTAGGTGATTAATCATGATTTGCACTTTAGGATAATTATATTATGAAATTGGATTTTATGAATTTAATTAATTGGGCTTTAAATTGGATTTGGGCTTTTAAAGTTGTAAATGGGCTTATTGGGCTTTGTTGTACAAAGTTGGGTTTAGGCCAAATGGATTGGATCCAATTGGGCCCAAAACCACTTCCGTTAAGTCCAATTGCGACTTAATGAACCTTTAAAGTTTAATTGGGCCTAATGTGCCAAGATTGATTTATGGGCTTATGGGGTAAATCCCGGATTGGATTTTGGTTATTCGGTTTGACCCGAGTTGACCAAAAGTCCACGCCTTAAGAAATCAATTAAAAGCCCATTAGACTTTAATTGAATTGATGTTGGACGTTAATCGGTCTTTGAGACGCGTTACGATTAAATTTGGAATTTAAGTCGTAAAAGGTTTATTATTAAAGTGTGATATTTAATTTGGAGTTAAATAACGAATTAGAATTGAATGCATATTAAATTGGATTTAATAATGTAGTTTAATTTAATTCGAGAATTCGTACTTTAAGTACTAATTCGTAAAACGAGTTTGACTCGAACAAAATCAAATCGTTGTTTGAACATTGGATGATCACTAATTATCAAATTAACTAATTTGATTAGATTGATTGATAACATGCTTTGTGTGAATACATGGTTGTGATGAATGAATAAAGTATATCGGATGGATATTAGTCCAGTGGGGGCAATTTTGGAAATTGTTGTGATAAATTTGATTTATTAAATTGGACCTGCGTGTCCAGCCTTTTCACCTCTAGTCTCTTTGTATTCTCTTCTCACCTATTCCCCTCAATGTAAATGAGGTTTCTTTAGAAGTGTAGTGTAACGGGTAGAAGTAATACAAGTGCTAGCTTGAGAGAGAAAATGAGAGATTTGATCTAGGATCAATATGTTAAGTATCCATCCGCATATCATTATTATTTATTTTCATATGCACTTTATTATGTATTTAGAATGCATGTTTAAGGGTGTATGATGATGAGACCTTAACAAAGTTAATAAATTGGTAGCCAATTTGCACGCGAAAAACCCTCATCAAATATCATGCGTTTTTCCTTCCAATGAGTGATTCTTACTCAAGATCCGAGATTGGCATTAGGTTGTTGGCCAAAGTCAAGTACTTTGTCCGTCGAAGATGTGTTTGAATCACGAGAGTTTTGTTCTATATCGGTGTCTTGTCCAAGTTATGGTTTGTTGGTCAAAGTCAAGACCACTTCTTGTCACTTGACATTGATTACGAAGCTTTCCATGGTCAATGGGTCGTGCTTGACTGGGATCATTAGGTGTTGTGCCAAAGCCAAGGCCTAGTTGATTCAGAGGAAAAAGGTTAGGGTACATATTGGATATATAGGCATATATACGATATATGTTTCGGACTTGGATGTCCACCTACCGGACCTAGGAATTGGATTGGATCCATTGATCTTAGAGATCTACCTAGTTAATTATCATACAATTTGTTGGCCAAAGTCAAGATTGTGTGACATTTAACGGGATCCTAGCCCACTAGGAAACACGGTTTCCCGAGTTCTCGACAGAGGGTTAGAGGCTCGCCGAAAAATAGTGGGAGGCAAGAATTGAATTTGCAATATTCGTTCAATTACTCGCCATACGCGCTCAAACATATATCACTCGTCAAATGATTAAAAGTATTAGTTGGACTAATATTTAATGTTGTTTTAATTAATATAGTTTGACTATATTCAGATAAATTCAATAAATAGTTGATTTTATAATTGGATTATAGTAATCAATATAATTGAATTAACATTATAGTTGATTAAATAATTGGATTATTATAATCATTATAATAAATAGTACCTAAAATAATTGATTAAATAGTTGGACTATTAAAATCAAGAAACATTGAAGTTGGACATTTAAAATATAATCTTGGAAGATAATGTTTAAATGGTTTAAATTGGGAATGAAATTTCAGAATGGTCCTGGAAATAGATAATAAGTTGCTTTATTGGATAAAATAACCTATTATGCCTAAACCCAGAATTGAGCAAATTAGTGGAGCATAATCTTTGAAAGAATTATGTAATGATGACTTAAAGTGCTTAATTCAATATATTTGTAATAAATCTATGTTTAGATTTAAGAAGTATTATATTTGCAATTAATAATTCTTGGAGAATTAATGACTAATCTCAAGGAGACAAGTCAAACTTTGCAATTAGTTAAGTAGCGCAAGGCGCACTTTACATCAATATTCTAGAAGTCCAAGGCTTGGCCAAAGACTTCTGAAATATTGAGAAAGGGTAAAGGCAATATCGTTATTATCTTCTGGGAAGATAAAGGACATATCCCAAAGTGACTGTCATTTGGATATGGCAGACACGAAGGAAATAAAGAAAGGGCAAGGCTCTGACTTTAAGAATGTTTGTCAATATTATGTTCATTACTAAAATTAAAATTGGATCTTTAAAATACTAAGTATGGTACATAAAATATATGTATTGATGTTCAGAATCTGTTGTGAGCAGGATACTGACTTCAAGCTGAGGTTAATCTGCGAATCGGAAACGGGATGAAAGTCGCTGTTTCGACCGTAGATACCTAAGTTTAGGAACAGCCCTTCGAGTGTGTACCTATATTAGGAAACTGTTATAATGTAACTAGTTAGACTAGAAACATTATCTCTATATCAGTGTTTAATCCATTATGGATAAACCTTTATATTCTAGAACACTAAAGTGTTTCATTATATAAAGATGACATTGAGATAAACACATTAGATGTGAATAACAGTATTTATATTTTGAGTATAAATAAAATCTCGAACATATAATATGACAAACTAATAGCTCGTACTAATTTGATCAGTTGAAACTATTTGTGGCATTGTTTTCTGGGACACAATTAAACAAGAGTCGTATATCCACACTTTTGAAGAGTGGGTACTATGACTGATTTGATCAATCAAATAAAGTCTACGAATCTAGTTTATTAGGTAAGATACCTAAAACACAATTTACTTGGTAATAGTGTAAGTGCCACCGATCTGTTAGCCCTATTCATAGTGAAGTAAGTGGGCCCATATCTAGCTAGGCTAGATGTGGATATGAATGTTTCGTGACCTTAACGGATGTGGCATCACGTTATGGTTATGTGTTTCTTTTAAAAACACAAATCGGAAACTTTTAGAGTTTCGACACGAAATAGACAAACAGATCGGCTAAAGTATTAAACTGTCACGGTAAGACCGTAATGGAAAATACTTAAGCAATAAGTTTGATATATACTTGAAAGAGTATAGTATTCTTTCAAATGAGGACTCTTCCCGAGACACGTCAGTTTGACGGTGTGTCCGTACGGAGAAACCGAATTTTGTTGGACATGATAAGGTTAATCATGAGTCGCTCTGATCTACCTTTTTCTTCAAAGATAAGCATAAACAGTGCAGAATTTATTTAGAATAAGGTTCCATTAAAATCTGTTTGACAGATTTCATAATTAGATATGAACAGGAAAGAGACTGGGTTTCACACTCCTGTAGATTTGGGTATGCTAGGCTTAAGTTTGGATGATACCAAACAAGAACCCAAATCGGATAAGTGCCAAATATAGGTTATCCTAGGGAAAAACCATAAGTATAGTACTTATACATCTCACTAGAGAATAATTGTAATTGTTGCTCGCCATACGGTCTTCCTTAGAGGATTACCGATATGCAGTGGTCAGTGGGAGGACGGTATAACTCGATGAAAATCAGAGTAATACTGTTTCAAGCACGAAGTCCTTAATGGAACACAAATAGTTCATCAAAGATGAAACTATACCGTTAATCTTCGTATACACAAGAAATTGCGTAGATCGGAGAGAATCAGAAAATAACCTGGGGTATGGCTTTCTGATCTCACCTCATAAAGATGTCAATCTTGTTGAGGTATACCAACCGACTACGTATGAAGGAGTGATACAAGGTATCGACTTTCGTTATGGCAGAGTGCCATGAGTCCAAAATGGATTCCATGTATAACAACTATGTTTGGACACTAGTTGATGTACCATAAGGCATTGTGCCTATAGGTACTGTATAAGTCTTCAAGGAAGACATACATGGATGGCAACATACCGACGTACTAAGCTAGGCTTGTAGCGGAAAGGTATCGTTATCAACATTGTGTTGATTACGGTTCAACCTCTTACCTGTTGCCACGGAAAATCCATTTGGAAATGCTTGCAGTAGCTGCACATTTCATTTATGAAATGTGTCAGTTAAAGATCAAAATCACTTTCCTTAAACGGAAATCCTTTGGAGGATGTTTATAACATCCTGACGATTTTCTCATAGTAAAACCAGTAAACAAGGTTTGCAGGTTATTCGATCCATGTTTGGATTGAAGCAAGCATTAGGTTCTTAGAATCATCGTTTTGATGTAATCATAATGGTCTATGATTTAATTCAAAACGAAAATGATTCTTGTGTATATAAGAAGGTTAGTGGGTGCGCACTGACAAGAATGTCCTTTGATAAAATAATGATAACATATTCATTTCTTGGAAATGAAATTCCCATATAAAATAATCGGTAAAAGCTTGGCTTTCGAGAAAATTCTCCGTAGAATTCTTGGGAGTAACAACCTTTATTCTAGGAATAAAGATCTACTGAGATAGATTAAGTTGTTAAAACTCTGCGAGGACTTGTACATTGAAAAATGTACATGACCTGGTGTCTCATACGCTTTGAGCATATGGATTCACAATCAGGCAAATCCGGATGATGGTCACTGGATTGACGTTAAGAACATCCGTTAGAATATTAGAGATCTAAGGATGTTGTCTTAATCTATGGGAAAGGAGAACTTGAAGTGACTGGGTTCACTACTGCAAGTTTCCAAACCGATAATACGACTATAAGTCGCAAACGGTACTATACAGTTTGAATAACGGTACAGTGAGCTGGAAATCTTCCAAACAATATACTGTTACCGAATAAACAACAAATGCGGATAATTGCAGCAGCTGAGGCAGCAATAGAAGCCATCTGGGTCAAAAATAAATCTAATTGGATTAGATATAGTTCTGTTAGCAGCTGAGCTGGGTGTCAGCACAGGCTAAAGAATTAATGGTCTCATCAACGATCCAGATATATACTTCGATTATTCATCTGATTCGTTCGGATCATACATCGTGGCGATGTGATGATCGTATAAATCGCATCAGACCATAATCATACAAATCCGCTGACGAAACCTTTTCTCAGCAATTTGAGCAAACCGTACATAGTTCGGGTGTTAAACACTTGAGTGACTGGCTATAGGCAAAGTGGGAGATTGTTGGACAGTTATGACCCATAGCGTCACTATTTGTACAGATCATTGTGTTGTTGTACAAATTAACTATGTGACAAAGGAAATTGCACTCTTATCATTTGTGATTAGATCACCAAGATGTATAAATGATGAGAGGTCCTTATGATTTGTTCCTTGATTGAGAATGATATGAGACAGTATCAATCAACGAAGGATAAATCATTAAATATCCCTAGTCAGAGTATTATCGAGACTGGACATCGATAAATACGTAAAAGACTAGTATCGTACTTGTGCGCGTTGTGAGGGCACAACGGCGTAGTTCTCATATACTTAAGTATTGGATACTTATGCAAGTGCGGTAGGAGGTTGTGTTTCACCGACGGTACGGGAAACGGCTTCGCTCTGGATAGACCCCCTCGGAATCCCATTGGTAGTTTGACTATGTGTCTATGAGAGTCCGACATCAGGGTAGGTGTATTTGGTCTTAACCTGAGACTTGCACCGCTAATGCTTACGACAATCAATATACTTTGGTTGAGGTCGTCTAGGGCTTTAACCGGTTCTGTGTACGCCGATACTAGGTATATTGAGAATCGTAGAGTATTGGGTGTGATGTCAAGATGGAAGTATCACTCCAGTCATAGTGGAGATGATGTCACGTAGGATACGGTATTAGTACTCTTAAGTGCTGCGCGGCCATCGGGATATTATGACTAGGTCATGTATATCCGATTATAGAGACTAGTTACCAGACATCCGACATGTGCTTCGTACGGGGCAGACACAACTCCAGCCCCAGGCCTAACACGTGACAGTCCGATACTGGAACGAAATACGCAATACTACTGCATACTACGCTTGATATAGATCACATATTCCTGTAAGGATATTTCCGGAGAATTGGGTAGGCATGGCGCTTTGCTAGAAGCCAACCTTGTCTTGTGAATCGGTAAAACGTAGTACTTGGTACGTACGTGTTCGGATAGTCCGACGACCCGATTTACTTCCAACATATCCGGGGATCTCTTGGGTCGCGTCCCAATGATACACCGATGAAGTATGACTCGCACTTTAATTAATCTGGGATTAATTCGATGAGAGAGAAAATTAATCTTGGATTAATTTCGGAGAAATTTTATCTAGGATAAAATATCAATAAAAGAGAGATAACGATTAATTTGGAATTAATCGATAAATTAATATATCTGATATATTAAACAAAATTGGATTTCGACGCGGAATTAAAATTGGATTTTAATTCGGGCGAACGAATTAATTTGGAATTAATTCGTTAGCGACGTGAATAGTGAATTCGCTAGGCGTAATCATTTAATTACGACGCAATGGATAAATCATTAATTTGGAATTAACGAACCCGAGCCCGAGTGTGATTGCGAGCGCATTCGTATTTCGAATTCGAGTGCGGCACGCAAGTCACATCAAGCGTCAAATCATTCGTCACATCAAGCATCAAATCAAACGTCACTTTGAGTGATATGACATTTGAGTGATTGAGTGATTGATTGATTGAAAGACTTACATCACTTTATTAAAGTGACTATGAAAAGTTGATGTAAGTAGGTGGAATAGTGTAAAGCATTTACCGTTTGACTTTTGATTTTTTAATTGGTAAATGTTTAATTTATTTTTTTGAAAAATATATAAAGCATTTTGGAAATGCTTTAACCAACCAATATACACACTTCTTCCTCTCCAACTCTCTCTCACCATTCACGCCCATAGCAGTGAACTGCCATGGGTTGGTCGAATTTTGGAAGCAAAATTCATGGATTTTGTGGCAAAATCCAAGCGAGCTAGCACTCCCGAGAGACATATGAAGGTGTTAGGGACACTTACCCTCGAGCCGGGAATCGTTCGACGAAGATTCGAAGCTCAAAATGATGATCCAAAACTGAAACTGTGAGCAGTGGACTGCACACTTTGGGCGCACCTTGGAGGATCCAAAATTGGTTTTGTTCGTCTTCAATCGTCTCAACCGATCGATGTGAGTATTTCGCAACTCCTTTGAGATGTATCTCACACTTTATCATGCTTGTTTAATGATCTTGGGACCTAGATAATCACCAACAGTAATGCAATCGTGTCAAGGAAATCCTCGAGGTAAACATGTATTACCCGGTCTACTATGGAATCAGAGTTCATAGCACTAGACAAAACAGCGGAAGAAACAAAATGGCTTAGAAACTTTCTGGAGTGTTGGTGGTTGCTAAGGTCCCAAGATCATTAAACAAGCATGAAATATGTGTGAATACAAATCAACGAAGTTGCGGAATACTCACATCGATCGGTTAAGCGACGTTTTGAGGAATAAAACTCCATTTCTGCTCCATGGACTACTCACAGCAGTGGCAGTGAAGTGCTCCATGTTTCGCCCTTCAATCAACAAGAAACCAAGCTCCAAGCTTCGTCATTTGATTCCCGGCTCATGGGTGGGCTTCCCTAATACCTTCGCATGATCCCGGAGTGTGCTAGCACTCTTAATTTTGCCACAAAATTACACTAGCTTCCCTTTTTTGCTCACGCTTTTTCAGTGGAAAACAGAACAAGAAAAGCCCTCCATGGGCGTGAGGATGAAGAGAATAAAGAGATAGAAGAAGTTGTTTTTGTTGTATTACCAAATGTGTATCTAATACCAAAAATAAATAAAAGTCAAATACCTATATCAAATAAAGGTAAATAGCGTTTTAATTAATACAACAACTCACATCAACCAACACTATTCACATCCATCAAGTCACATCAATCACAAGTGACATGTTGTCAAGTCACTCAATCAATCAAGTTGTCAAGTCACATCACTCAAAGTGACAAGCGATTTGAAGCTTGAAATGACTAGTGATTTGACGCTTGATGCGACCAATGATTTGACGCTTGATTTGACTTGCGTGCCGCACTCGAATTCGAAATGCGAATGCGTTCGTAAATAATCTCGGGCTCAGGTTCGTTAATTCTAAATTAATAAATTTTCCGTTGCGTCGTAATTAAATCTAATTTAATTAAATAATCATGCCAAGAATAATTACTATTTACGTCGCTAACGAATTAATTCTAAATTAATTCATTCACCTGAATTAAAATCTAATTTTAATTCCGCGTCGAAATCCAATTTCGTTTAATATATCGAATATATTAATTTACCGATTAATTCCAAATTAATCGTTATCTCCCTTTAAATGATATTTTATCCTAGATAAAATATCTCCGTAATTAATCCCAGATTAATTCTCTCTCTTTTAATTAATCCAAGATTAATTAAGTGCGAGTCATACGTCATCGGTGAATCTTCGGTAAGTGACCCATGAGATCCCCGGATATATTGGCAGTAAATTCGATCGTCGGACTATCCGAACACGTAAGTACCTCGTACTACGTTTTACCGATTTACAAGACAAGGTTGGCTTCTAGCAAAGCGCCATGCCTACCCAATTCTCCAGAAATATCCTTACAGGAATAAAGGATCTGTATCAGGCATAGTATACGTAGTATTGTGTATTTTGATCCAATATCTAACTGTCATGTGCTAGGCCTGGGGCTGGAGCTGTGTCTGCCTCGTACGAAGAACATGTCAGATGTCTGGTAATTAGTCTCTATATCGGATATACATGACCTAGTCATATATCCTGATGACTGCAATACTTAAGAGTACCAGTACCATATCCTACGTGACATCATCTCCACTATGACTGGAGTGATACTCCCGTCTTGACATCACACCCAACACACTACGATTCTCAATATACCCAGCATAGGCGTACACAGAACCTATTAAAGCCCTGGACGACTGCAACCAAAGTGTATTGATTATCGCAATTATTAGCGGTGGAAGTCTCAGGTTAAGACCAAATACACCTACCCTGATTTCGGACTTCCACAGACACATAGTCATACTACCAATGGAATCCGAGGGGGTCTATCCAGAGCGAAGCCGTTTTCCGTACCATCGGTAAAACACAACCTCGTATTACACTTGCAAAAGTATCATATACCCAAACATATGAGAACTATGTCGTTATGCCCTCACAACGCGCACAAGTGTAATACTAATCTTTTACGTATTTATCGATGTCCTATCTCGATAATACTCTGACTAGGGATATTTAATGATTTATCCTTCGTGGACTGATACCGTCTCATATCATTCTCAATCCAGGAACAAATCATAAGGACCTCTCATCATTCATACATCTAGGTGATCTAATCGTAAAATGATAAGAGTGCAATCTCCTTTCTCACATAGTTAATTTGTACAACAATACCATGATCTGCATAAATAGTGACGCTATGGGTCATAATTGTCCAACAATCTCCCACTTGGCCTATAGCCAGTCACTCGAGTGTCTTACACCCGAACTAAGTACGGTTGGCTCAAATTATTGAGAAATGCTTTCGTCAGCGGATTTGCATGATTATCATCCGATGTGATTTATTCGATCATCACATCGCCATGATGTATGATCCGAACGAATCAGATGAATTTTGAAATATGTATCTGGATCGGTGATGAGACCATTAATTCTTTAGCCTGTGCTGACGCCTAGCTCAACTGCTAACAGAACTATATCTAATCTAATTAGATTTGTTATCGACCCAAATGGTTTCTATTGCTGCCTCAGCTGCAGTAATAATCCGCATTTATTGTTTGTTCGGTAACAGTATCTTGCTTGGAAGATTTCCAGCTCACTGTACCGTTATTCAAACTGTATAGTACCGTTTGCAACTTAAAGTCGTTTTTATCGGTTAGGAAACTTGCCGTAGTGATCTCAGTCACTTCAAGTTCTCCTTCTTCACAGATTAAGATAGCATCGTTAGATCTTTAAGATGCTAATGGATGTTCTTAACATCAATCCAGTGACTATCACTTGGATTGGCCTGATTGTGATTCCATATGCTCAAAGCGTATGAGACACTAGGTCGCGTATATTTTTCAATGTACGGTTTCTCGGAGAGTCTTAACAACTTTGAATCTATCCCAGTAGATCTTTATTCTTAGAATAAAGGTTATTTCTCCCAAGAATTCTACGAATAATTATCTTGAAAGCCAAGTTTTCGTCTATTATTTTATGGGAATATCATTTCCAAGAAATAATATATTATTATTATTTATTAGGATAGCCACTGTCAGTGCACTTCCACTAACCTCTTTATATACACAAGAATCATTTACGTTTTGAATCAAATCATACACCATTATGATTACATCAAAACGGTAATTTCAAGAACTCAATGCTTGCTTCAATCCAAACATGGATCGAATAACCTGCAAACCTTGTTTGCTAGTTTTGGTACGACAAAACCGACCGGATGTTATAAACATCCTCCAAAAGGTTTCCTTTTTAGGAAAGCGAATTTCCCGTTACAGCTGTCATATTTCATAAATGAAACATGAAGCTTTAGCAAGCATTATCCAAGTGGATTTACCGTGGAAACAGGTAAAAGGTTGAATCGTAATCAACATAATATTTGTAACGATACCTTTCTGCTAAAAGCCTAGCTTTATACGTTGGTATGATGCCATCCATGTATGTCTTCCTTGAAGACTTATATAGTACCAATAGGCACAATGCGTTGCGGTACATCAACTAGTATTCTAAACATAGTTGATATACATGGAATCCATTTCGGATTCATATGGCACTTTCCCATAATAGGGAGTCGATACCTTGTATCACTACCTCATACATAGTCAGTTGGTATACCTCAATAAGATTGACATCTTTATGAGGTGAGATCAGAAACCCATACTCCAGGTTGTTTTCTGACTCTCTTCGATCTACGCGGCTCTTGTGTATTCGAAGATTATTGGTAATAGTTTCATCCTTGATGAACTATTTATGTTCCATTAGGAATCGGTGCCTTGAATAGTATTACTCCGATTTTCATCGAGTTTTACTATCCTCCCACTTACCACTGCATATCGGTATTCCTCTTAGGAAAAATGCATGGCGAGCAACAATCTAATTGTTCTCTGGTGAGATGTATAAATACAATACTTATGGTATCCCTAGGATAACCTACAATTGGCACTCATCCAAATTGGGTTTTAGTTTGGTATCATCCAAACATATGCCTGGCATACCCAAATTTTCAGGATTGAGAAACCCAGTTTCTTTCCCGTTCATATCTAATATGAAATCTGTCTAACAGATTTTATGGAACCTTATTCAAAATAAGTTCTGCACTGTTTATGCTTATCTGTTGAAGGAAATGGTAGCTCAAAGCGACTCATGATTAACCTTATCTTGTCCAATAAAATTCAGTTTCTCCGTTCGGACACACCGTCAAACTGATGTGTTCCAGTAGGAGTCCTCATTGAAAGAATACTTTACTCTTTCAAGTCTATTAGAAATTTATTGCTTAAGTATTTTCCATTACGGTCTTACCGTGACGGTTTAATACTTTAGCCGATTTGTTTGTCTATTTCGTGTCGAAACAGTGACAGTTTTCGATTCGTATTTCAAAAAGAAACACTTAACCATAACGCGATGCCACATCCGTAAGGTCACGAAATATTCATATCCACCTCTAGCCTAGCTAGACATGGGCCCACTTGCTTCACTATGAACTATGGCTAACAGATCGGTGGCATTTGTACTTTTACCAAGTAAATAGTGTTTTAGGCACTTTGCCCAATAAACTATATTCGTAGACTTTATTTGAATGGAATCAAATTAGTCCTAGTACCCACTCTTCAAAAGTATGAATATACGATTCTTATTTCATTGTGTCACAGACATCAATGCCACTTATAAGTTTCATCTGATCAAATCAGTTTGAGCTATTTGTTTGTCATGTTATACATTTGAGATTTATTTATATTCAAAATATAAATACTGTTATTCACATCTAATGTGTTTATCTCAATATCATCTTTATATAATAAAGCACTTTAGTGTTCTAAAATATAAAGGTTCACTCGCAGTGGGTCAAATACTGATATAGAGATAATGTTTCTAGTCAAACTAGTTACATTATAACAGTTTCCAAATTTAGGTACACACCCGAAGGTAGTTCCTAAACTTAGGTATCTACGGTTAAAACAGCGACTTTCGTCCCGTTTCCAATTCGTAGATTAATCTCAATTGAAGTCAGTATCCTGCTCATAGCAGATTTTGAACATCAGTATTTATGTTCCACACTAAGTATTTAAAATCTAATTTTAATACTAGTAGTGAACATAATGTTGACAAACATATTTGCAGTCGGAGCCTTGCTCGTCTTTAATTCCTTCATGTCTGTTTTGTCCAAACGGAAGTCACGCTTCCGCGATCTCGTTTGCCACGATTTAAGCAGACATTTTGGGATATGTCCTTTATCTTCCCAGAAGATTATAATGATTTTGCATTTGCCCTTTTCAACATTCCAGTAGCCTTTGGCCAAGCCTTGCCTTGTAGAATATCGAAGTAAGGTGCGCCTCGCGCTACTTGCCTAATTGCAAACTTTGACTTTATCTTTTTGAGAATAGTCATTAACCCTCCAAGAGTTTACTATTGCAATTTAGTACTTCTAAAATATAAGCCTAGATTTATGAAGATCCTTCAATTTCATTATCATACTTGAAGGATCTAATCCTTTGTTCTGACAAAGAAATTTAGGAACATACTGAGACAAGTTTAATGGATTAAGCACTAAAGTTATCATTATATAAATCTTCCAAAGATTTTGCTCGACTATTTTCTTAACTCCGAGCTTAGGCATAATATGTTATTTTATCAAATAAAGTAACTTATTATTTTCCAGGACCATCCTGAAATTTATTCCCAATTCTGAAAATTAAACCATTTAAATACATTTTCCTTAGGATTATACTTTAAATGACAATCTTTCAAGTACATCTTGATTCTAATAGTCCAACTATTTAATCAACAATTTAGGTACTATTTATTATAATGATTACAATAGTCCAACTATTTAATCAACTATAATTTAATAGATTAAAATCAATTATATTGATTACTATAATCCAATTATAAAATCAACTATAAATGAATAGTTTGAATACAGTCCAACTGTTAATTAAAACAACGATTTAAATATTAGTCCAACTAATCATTTAATTTATATGACGAATGATATTTGTTTGAGCGCGTATGGCAAGTAATTAAACGAATATTACAAATTTAATTCTTGCCTCCCATTATTTTTCAGCGAGCCTCTAACCCTCTGTCGAGTACTCGGGAAACTGTGTTTCCTAGTGGGCTAGGATCTCGTTAAATATCACACAATCTTGACTTTGGCCAACAAATTGTATGATAATTAACTAGGTAGATCTCTAAGATCAATTGGATCCAATCCAATTCCTAGATCCGGTAGGGGGACATCCAAGTCCGAAATATATATCTTATATATGCCAATACATCCAATGTATTACCTAAGCTTTTTTCCTCTGAATCAACTAAGCCTTAGCTTTGGCACAACAAACTTAGTGATCCCAGTTAAGCGCGACCCATTGACCATGGAAAGCTTCGTAATCAACGTCGATGGACAAGACGTGGTCTTGACTTTGGCCAACAAACCACAACTTGGACAAGACACCAATATGGAACAAAGCCTTCGTGATTCAAACACATCCTCGATGGATAAAGGCCTTGACTTTGGCCAACAATCCAATGCCAGTCTTGGATCTTGAGTGAGAATCACTCAATGGAAGGTAAAACGCTTAATATTTTGCGAGGGTTTTTCGAGTGCAAATTGGCAATCAATTTATTATCTTTTTAAGGTCTCATCATCATACACCCTTAAACATGCATTCTAACCACATAATAAAGCGCATATGAAAAATAATAATGATGTGCGAATAGATACTTTACACAATGATCCTAGATCAAATCTCTCTCTTTCTCTCTCCCGCTAGTACATGTTTTTGCTTATACCAGTTACACTACACTTCTAAAGAAACCTCATTTACATTGAGGGGAATAGGTGAGAAGAGAATACAAAGAATAAATAGGTGATAAGGCTGGACACGTAGGTCCAATTTAATAAATCAAATTTATTACAACAATTTCTAAAATTATCCCACCCATCTAATATCCATCTGATATTCAATATTAATGCATCGCAACCATGTATTCACACAATCATGTTATCAATCAATCTAATCAAATTAATTAATATGATAATTAATGACCATCCAATGTTCAAACAACGATTTGATTTTACTCGAGTCAAACTCATTTTGCGAATAAGTACTCAAAGTATGAATTCTCAAATTAATTAAACTACATAATTAAATCCAATTCAATTTGTATTTAATACTAACTCGCTATTTAATTCCAAATTAAATACTACACTTTATTAATAAACCTTTACGACTTGAATTCCAAATTTAATCATTACGGGTCTCAAAGCCCGTTTAACGTCCAACGTCAATTCAATTAAAGTCCAATAGGCTCTTAATTAATTTCTTAAGGCGTGGACTTTTGGTCAACTCGGGTCAAACAAATAACCAAAATCCAATCCGGGAATTACCCCATAAGCCTTTGAAACCAATTTAGGCCCATTAGGCCTAATTAAACTTTAAAGGTCCATTAGGTCGCATTTGGGCTTTATGGAAGCGGTTTTGGGCCTAATTAGATCCAATCAATTTTGCCTAAACCCAAATTTGTACAACAAAACCCAATAAGCCCATTTACAATATAAAAGCCCAAATCCAATTTTAAGGCCCAATTTAATTAAACATAAAAATCCAATTTCACATTTAATTAACCTAAAGTGTATATCATGATTAATCACCCAAATTAACATTTCTAAAACATCAATTTATATAATTAATCATGCTCATAATCATCATCACATCTCCAACACATTTTGATTAAAATCAAACCCAATTACATGCTTTAAAGTCTCGGCCAAGGAGGGGATTTTATGTCCGATTCGAATTCAATCCAATTAATTCCATAATCGACATAAAATCAACATCCCGAATGATTTCCAACACATCCAATGATCAAAAATCAAAAATTCCAAGGCCATTTAGGGCATATACCTCTCGGCCAAGCAAGGGAATTTGGGGAAAAATGTTACAAACATAATTTCATCAAATTGATCCAATCAATCATCAATTAAAACACATTTAAGCATATTAATTCATCCAATTTCATTATACATGCTCAAAATCAATTTTACCCAAATTTTAAGCCCTAAACTTTTCATGCTCAACCTTGCTCTGATACCATTGTTGGTGTTTGCTAAGGTCCCAAGATCATTAAACAAGCATGAAATATGTGTGAATACAAATCAATGAAGTTACGGAATACTCACATCTATCGGTTGAGCGACGTTTTGAGGAACAAAACTCCATTTCTGCTCCATAGACTTCTCACAGCAGTGGCAGTGAAGTGCTCATTGTTTCGGCCTTCAATCAACAAGAAACCAAGCTCCAAGCTTCGTCATTTGATTCCCGGCTCATGGGTGGGCTTCCCTATCACCTTCGCATGATCCCGGAGTGTGCTAGCACTCTTGATTTTGCCATAAAATCGCACTAGCTTCCCTTCTTGCTCACAGGTTTTCAGTGGAAAACAGAATAAGAAAAGCCCTTCATAGGCGTGAGGATGAAGAGAATAAAGAGAGAGAAGAAGTTTTTTTTGTTGTATTACCAAATGTGTATCTAATACAAAAAATAAATTAAAGTCAAATACCTATATCAAATAAAGGTAAATAGCCTTTTAATTAATACAACAACTCAAATCAACCAACACTATTCACATCCATCAAGTCACATCAATCACAAGTGACATGTTGTCAAGTCACTCAATTAATCAAGTTGTCAAGTCACATCACTCAAAGTGACAAGTGATTTGACGCTTGATGCGACAATGATTTGACGCTTGATTTGACTTGTGTGCCGCACTCGAATTCGAAATGCGAATGCGTTCACAAATAATCTCGGGCGCGGGTTCGTTAATTCTAAATTAATAAATTTTCTTTTGCGTAATATTAAATCTAATTTAATTAAATAATCATGCCAAGCATAATTACTATTCACATCGCTAACGAATTAATTCTAAATTAATTCATTCGCTCGAATTAAAATCTAATTTAAATTCTGCGTCGAAATCCAATTTCGTTTAATATATCGAATATATTAATTTACCGATTAATTCCAAATAATCGTTATCTCTCTTTCAATGATATTTTATCCTAGATAAAATATCTCCGTAATTAATACCAGATTAATTCTCTCTCTCTTTTAATTAATCCCAGATTAATTTAGTACGAGTCATACGTCATCGGTGAATCTTCGGAAAGTGACCCATGAGATCCCCGGATATGTTGGCAGTAAATTCGGTCGTCGGACTATCCGAACACGTAAGTACCTCGTACTATATTTTACCGATTTACAAGACAAGGTTGGCTTCTAGCAAAGCGCCATGCCTACTCAATTCTCCAGATATATCCTTACAGGAATAAAGGATCTGTATCAGGCGTAGTATACGTAGTATTGCATATTTCGATCCAATATCGGACTGTCACGTGCTAGGCCTGGGGCTGGAGCTGTATCTGCCCCGTTCGAAGCACATGTCGGATGTCTGGTAACTAGTCTCTATATCGGATATACATGACCCAGTCATAATATCCCGTTGACTGCAGTACTTAAGAGCACCAGTACTATATCCTACGTGACATCATCTCCACTATGACTGGATTGATACTCCCGTCTTGAAATCACGCCCAACATACTACGATTCTCAATATACCCAGCATAGGCGTACACAGAACCTATTAAAGCCCTGGACAGCCGCAACCAAAGTGTATTGATTGTCGCAAGTATTAGCAGTGCAAGTCTCAGGTTAAGGCTAAATACATCTACCTTGATTTCGGACTTCCATAGACACATAGTCATACTACCAATGGAATTTCGAGGGGTCTATCCAGAGCGAAGCTGTTTTCCATACCATCGGTAAAACACAACCTCCTATTACACTTGCATGAGTATCCTACACCCAAACATATGAGAACTATGCTGTTATGCCCCCACAACGCGCACAAGTGTAATGCTAGTCTTTTACGTATTTATCGATGTCATATCTCGATAATACTCTGACTAGGGATATTTAATGATTTATCCTTCGTGGACTAACACTGTCTCATATCATTCTCAATCCAGGAACAAATCATAAGGACCTCTCATCATTTATACAACTAGGTGATCTAATCACAAATGATAAGAGTGCAATCTCCTTTGTCACATAGTTAATATGTACAATAACACCATGATCTGTACAAATAGTGACGCTATGGGTCATAATTGTCCAACATGGAGGATATTCCTAGGTGGCCCAATCCGGTGCCAGCGATTAGCATATATTATGATAGCCAATCGGCTATTGGGATAGCCCAAAATACAATGTATAATGGTAAGTCTCGATACATACGTCGGAGACATAATACCATACCTCAACTGCTCTCAAATGGTATAATAATGATCGATTATGTTAAGTCGAAAGAAAACCTAGCGGATCCACTAATTAAGGTTTACCTCGAGAGAAAGTTGAGAATTCATCGAGGGGAATGGGATTGATACCTATAATCTAAGAATTGTCACTGTGGAAACCCAACCTAGCTGACTGGAGATCCCAAGATCTAGGTTCAAAAGGGACAACAGAAACTTTATGCAATTCAAAACAAACACTGAAGAGTTTTGTACTCTTTCCGATTCTGATAATGATGCTGAGTGCTGTCTGTCATTGGTTAGGATAAGCTAAGGCTTTTAATGATCACTATATTAGGAGATGAGTCCTAATGAGGGTAGAGATAGATTACCTCTTCATAGTAGATCACCTATTTCAAGTAAGAAGTGAGGCTGCTTCTATGGGAACTTTTAAAGGTGGGTTACCCTAAAGTGCTTGATGAATCCATGACCGTTGTTCAGGGCTAAAATGAACACTACCGTAGAACGGGAAAATGGTCGAATTAAAGCTGTGTGTTGGCAATTGTCTTGGTTTACACCAACGGCGGAACAATTCAAGATTATGGGTTATTGGTTTGCCAAGTAAATCTGATTGTCATTCACTAGGAAAGGTTCAAGGCAAAAGCTACCTATTTTGATGCAGCTTAAGTTCATGGTAGCTCTTTCAAGTGTCTACATGAATATTAGAAGAATTGTCGGGGATTATTGGAAATTCTTGCAATATTCATTAAAGGATGGGTGTTTATGTCTTTTTAACACTAGGGGTGTAAGGGGAGGTTGCAATCCTTATGAGGGTTGTATCCCACCCCAAGGGGTGCCCTTTTTTCACCCCTCCATGCCTTATAAAATAGGCAAACATATCCAAAAAAGACAGACAACTAAAAATCCATTTTGAGTCACTGTTTTCTTCTGGTTTTGTGAGAGAGTTCCTCCTATTTTCCCAGTTCATGTACTTGTCAAAGAGTGCTCCTTGGACAAGAAGGAACCAAGTTATCCTGGGTGAACATTGGCCAATTACGAATCCGTAAAGCACCTGTGACGGGGCCAATAAGTTCTTAAGGATAGAGAGAGATCTCGACTTGATTCGTCATTATATTATCCAGGTTCTTCTACAGTTTTCCATGTTTTAGGTTTTAGGGTTTATGATAATTTAATTGGTATTTTCTGATTTGATTTGGTTGTAGCATGTTATTTGACATTTAATTACACTAATCAACCTACATCTATCTGTATAGCATCTCATAATTCATGCTCCTTCTAGTCCCTCTATTCCTTCTATTCTATTCTTTTTTTATTTCCATTCTCTTCAGTTTTTCTCACTTTGTTTGGGAACAACTTGGCTAAGTCATGGGTGTGGTTACTAGTAAAAGCCATTTCCATGATCCAGGTTTGAGAAGCAAGAAGAAGGTGATCATAACATGGTTTACCTATGGGCTATTGCTCAGGTTCTACAGCTCTTGGCCTACTTTCATAATTATGCTTCATATGTAGGTATGGTTGTCAGATGACTTAGAGGGTGGATGTATCCGCGAGGATGCTTGGTCATTGTTGACCAAGTTACAGAGTACTGAAACATATGTGCTCAATGGGAGTGAAGGATCTTTTTTTTTAATCAAAGTCTATAATCTAAACGATAAGAGGGATATGTGGACTTTTCTCAAAAGTTCACTATGCACGCCTTTTATTTTATCGGCAAGCTACCTTCGCATATGCATTTCTATCCATCTGTGCCCTTCTTTCGGTAAGATTTTATACTAAATCACTAAAGAGAGATAGCTTTACTCTTATCCGTGCGAACATGAATTGAGAATCATATTTTCTACTTGTTAATTAATGGTTCTCCACATGGAGACCTCCGGAGCTCAAAATTGACACTATAAGGAGATCCTTTATCACCGCATCTAGCGAAATTAGCACACATCTTTAGATGATTCGGAGGTCACAAACAACCATTACAAGTAGTTCAATGCAAGCTGTGAGGAATAAGAATTCTCTTAGTAGACAAGAATGAAATGAAATTAGTCCCATCTATCATTTTTCATTAAGGGCAAACTTAAAATCGATTGAAGTAAGCTTAGATGGACTAGACTAACACTTCTAGAAATTTGGTGAAACAAGCTAAGAATATATTTCGATGTTCGGGATCATAGAACAAGTATCTTTTCGAATTCGAAAGATATCCAACGAACCTAAACTTTTACCCTCGACAAGAGTTTATAATTCTTCGCTACTGTGACATATGCAGGATAACCCTAAATCCTAATGTAATTAAGATTTGGTTTCCTACCAATCCATATTTGATATAAAGTTGTAGGAATCACTTTAGAATGAACTATATTTAACACATGATTAGCGGTTAAAAGAGGGTGATCCCACATGTAATATGGAAGATCTGTAAAACTCAACATAGAACGAACCATATCTAATAAAATTTAATTTCTCCTATCGGATACACCATTGCATCCTTCGGTGAAATGAGCTACGAACACATTTTGATGTTCAGGATCATAAAACAAGTATCCTTTCAAATTCAAAGGATATCCAATGAACCTAAACTTTTTCCTTCCAAACAAGAGTTTATCATGCTCCGGCTCCCTGACATATGCAAGAAAGCCCCAATTCCTAACGTAATTAAGCTTTGGTTTCCTACCAATTCATATATGATATGAAGTTGTAGGAATTGCTTTGTAAAGAACTTTATTTAGCAGATGATTATAAGTTAAAAGAGGGCATGTAACATCTCCCTCCACGAGATACTACCGGTAGGAATACGCCATCTTATCTGTTGGGGTTTTAGCGTGAGTGCAGCGAAAGCGCGCGGTTCGGGTGAAATCGTAACTTTAAAACTTTTTAAAATTACCAAATAAATTATTCAATATCCAATATGAATAATTCATTCTTATTTCACTTAAACATATTTATTCGATATCAAATAACGACATAAATAGGTTATAAACATAGCGAATCTTTTACGAAAATATTTTTTCGCAAAATGGCAAAAAATACATTTTTGTCCGAACCGACCAACCAAAACACATAAGGGATTCCCAGATCAGCTCCAATAGTGCTTGGGCAGTTCATAGGCTGCCCAAACAGTGACCAATTCACTATTTGGATAGCAGACACCCGGTATGCCCAAAGCTCACCCGGTAACACTGTTTTTCATTATTTTCGCATATTTCAACTCAGAAACAATTTCCAGCAATCGTTCCAATGCCTAAAACACATCCAATAAATTTATACAACATAGTTTTCATCACCAAAATCACAGAAAATCCAGATCTGATTTTGGTAACCAAAATATAATTTTTCATGCTTTAAATCAAATTTTCTCAATATTAATCATATCAACATTAACACCAAGCAAAGCCACCACATGTGAAGAACTCAAGAACAATTCTAGGAGTTACAAGAACTACCATAACACTGTAGAAAGGAAACAATTCATCAAATGATAAAATTAAACTAATATTACAATAATATTATCCAATCCAACTTCACACATGTATCTAGCCTCCAAATCCATCCTCCAAATCAAAAAGGCCAAAATATAAGAGAGGAGGAAACTGTAGAACTATTCTAGATATTCAAGGAAAAAAAACAAGCTTTTTCATTTTAAGATTATTGAAGATTACCTCCAAATCTTGTAATTTCCTTAAACATATTTCTTGAATTTCTTCACTTTCTTCCTTGAGTCTTCAAGAAAATATGGGAGCTTTTCTTTGAGATGAAATTTGGCCATGGGAGATTATTAAATGAGAAAATAAAATTTTCCACTTTATAAAGAAAGTCCAAACCGACCTAGGGGTAAAAGAGAGGGCATTTTGGTCATTTGGTCATTTTTAATCTCATTAAATAATAATAAGCTTTTAAGTTGACAAATCCAATTTATAAACTTTAAGCTTAATAAAATCATGTCACATGTAACCAATAATAATGAAACATATTACATAACATTTATGTAATATTGAAATAATTTAATTATCTAGATATTTAACATTTAAACATCTAACTAATTAATTAATGCCATTATTATTATATATGTATTTTTGTTTACATTAAATAACAAATAAATATATTAATGACATATGTCAAAGTCTCATTTGATTATTAATTGACCGAAATACCCCTAATACATGTATTTTCATTTAACTGTTTAAATGATTCGAATTAACTCATTTAATTTGGTGAAACATTATGAATAATCTATATTATTTATAACGTGTTGCCCAAGTGCTCAACGAGTACACTTCATATTGTGGTACTCTAAAATTTAGGTTTATCCGTTATAGAATCCAATTTCGTGTCCATAATTAACACACTCATGAATATGACGACCAGGGATAATCTCGCTAAACTATGCAAGTCAAGGTCATTCTATATGTATAATCCCTCTACCACAGGTTATCAATATTATACCGGGGATATAGATAAAAACGTCAAATCCCTAAGGTACAATATAGTCGACTTTTAATTTATGATCTCTATGTTGGACAGTTATGACATATAGCGTCACTATTTGTACAGATCATAGTGTTGCTGTACAAATTAACTATGTGACAAAGGAGATTGCACTCTTATCATTTGTGATTAGATCACCTTAGATATATAAATGATATGAGGTCCTTATGATTTGTTCCTAGATTGAGAATGATATGAGACAGTATCAATCAACGAAGGATAAATCATTAAACATCCATAGTCAGAGCATTGTCGAGATTGGACATCGATAGATGCGTAAAAGACTAGTATTACACTTGTGCGTGTTATGTGAGACATAACGGCATAGTTCTCGTATATCTGGGTATAGGATACTCAGGCAAGTGTAATAGGAGGTTGTGTTTCACCGATGGTACGGGAAACAGCTTTGATCTGGATTAGACCACCGCAGAATCCCATTGGTAGTATGACATTGTGTCTATGGGAGTCTACAATCAGGGTAGGTGTATTTGGTCTTAACCTGAGACTTGCACCGCTAATACTTGCGACAATCAATGTACTTTAGTTGAGGTCGTCCAGGGCTTTAACAGGTTCTGTGTACGCCGATGCTGGGTATATTGAGAATCGTAGTGTATTGGGTGTGATGTCAAGACGGAAGTGTCACTCCAGTCATATGGAGAAGATGGTCACGTAGGATACGGTATTAGTGCTCTTATATGCTGCGCGGCTATCGGGATATTATGACTCGGTCATGTATATCCGATTATAGAGACTAGTTACCAGACATCCGACATATGCTTCTTACGAGGCAGACACATATCCAGCCTCAGGCCTAGCACGTGATCATCCGATACTGGATCGAAATACGCAATACTACGTATACTACGCCTGATATAGATCATATATTCCTGTAAGGATATTTTCGGAGAATTAGGTAGGCATGGCGCTTTGCTAGAGGCCAACCTTGTCTTGTAAATCGGTAAAACGTAATACTTGGTACTTACGTGTTCGGATAGTCCTGTAGGGGGATTTAGGGGGAATATCGGTAACGCAGCGGAATAGTGGAAAATCAAAATTTTCCGATTTCAAAACTTTTTCTCGGATGAATTAAATAAACTTATTTATTTAATTATCCAATAATCAAATTATGAAATAAAATTCAAATAAATCATATTTAAGTGAATTTACCGAATTGCCCTTGCACTTGGTAATTGGTCCATTTTAGTCCGAAATTGATCAAATCAATTTTGAATGATTCTAAATCATTTTTAAGATGAACTTAGCATGTTCAAAACATCAAAACACCAAAAGCAACATAAATCCCCAAATTTAGTCATTTGGCAGAATGCACCCATAATGTCCCATTTTATGCACTTTGTCATTTCATGCATCAAAACACATCAAGATGTAATCCAATAAACATGAAACTTTATATGCATCATATAAACATCCAAATGCACAACATATATGAAAATCCCCAAATTTGGAATTGGTCATGAACCCTAATTTCCAATTTCATCAAATTAAACAAATTAGACCAAATTGGTTAAATCCAACACTTCAATCATCTTTCTTCCATCCAATCAAAGTCTCAACACAATGAAATAACTCAAGATCAAATCTAGGTCATCTAAGAGTGGGTCAACAACTCTAGATTAGCAACAAGGTTTCCAAAACCATAAAAGAATACTTATTACTACAATAGCCATAAGCTTCCTTCATCACACATGCTTTACACTTTCACCAAAAATTCCATCATCAAAAACACAAGGAATAAAGAAAGAAATAACCTAATAACATCATATGTTAAAGCCTAGATCCTAAGGAACATTTTCCTTTCTAATAGCAAGTTGGAAAAACTTACTAAAATCCAAGCTTTCTTTGATTTCTTCTTTCTTTCTCACAAGCTTCCTTTGTTTCCATCAATGGAGTTTTTCTTTTAAAGTGTATTAGGTTATGAATTATGAAATGAAAAAACAATATATACTTGTATCATAATGGCCTTGGCCGAAATTCACTAAATGAAATACAAGTTATATTAATTTCAATTCATTTCAATTATCATTAAATCAACTTGCATAAATATCTAAAAATAACTTTATTAGATATTTTATTAAAGTCAACAAAGGCAACTAATATCATTTACAACAAATATCCTAATGTAAGATATTTATATTTTAATTAATTTAATCATTTAACAATTAAATAATTAATTAATTAATCAAATACAAATATATTAAATATATGTATATATTTACATTAAATATTAAAATATATTTTTATTTAGGATATTAGTCAAATGTCTCAATTTGACATTTAATTAATGTGTATTTAAAATAATCAAGTATTAAATGTAAATACACGATAATCTAGTAAATGACTATCGGGTCCCTACACATGTATTTTGCGTTTAACATTTAAACGACTTTATAAACAATCAATATTATTTATTAATGTTGCTCTAGTGCTCTACGAGTTTATTTCATTATTGAGACTCTCTAGATTCAGGCATATCCGTCACGAAATCCAATTTCGTGTGCATAATTTATCCACCCGTAAATTATGACGATCACGGATAATCAGGCTGAATCATACAGGTCGAGGTCATTGCATACGTATAATCTCTCCGTCACAGGTATCCGGATAATCCCAGAGATATAGATGTAAACGTCAAATCTCTATAGGTATTATCCCATCGACGTATTCATTAGCAATCTATAAATAACATTCGGAACTTACTTCCGAAGTACACTGTGGCCACAGATTTAACAGACTGCTAATTATATATGGACTACCTATGCTCTGTACACAGAACTGACGGATCCTATCTTGACACACACAGGATATCCTGAGGATCAGTCCACACCCAACGAACAGGCGGAGGTCTGATCTAATTAGATCGGTAACGTGACTACCATCTAAGTGTGGAGGATATCTCATACATCCAAAGTGGTGTCTCAAGTCGAAGGACCACTATGCTACTCAACCAGAGAAGATTCTTATTTACGTTGGCGTACCATCCATTAAGAATCTTCGGTGAGCCGTTCAGTGTTATCTATTATAAACACCTACATGTCTATACGAGCCTCCGCAGACTCATGGTTCATTAAGATAAACCATCGGACCGAGTCCCGATATACGACATGTACTGGTCTCAACAGATTTACTAACCGACCCGTGTTAGTGAATCTTGACCAGGAACTTTATTTGATAATATACATTTAGCAGTTAACACTTCCCAATGTCAATTACAAACTAACTTTGTAACTGTGTACTGCATTATATATTATCGGGCCTTTGTCTAATATATACATATCACTAAACCACATTTAGTTTCAATCCAATGGTAATCAGATCGAATATGTGTATAAGAACAAGAGGTGCAACCATAAATAAGTAATATTATGGAATAAGGGGATGTTCGTATTCATGAATCAGACATAAATACGGTCCGGATTAGCGCTCTGAGCACCAACCCCAACAAGTCCGACGACCGAGTTTACTGCCAACATATCCGGAGATCTCATGGGTCGCTTCCCAATGATACATCGATGACATATGACTCGCATTATACATTAATCTGGGATTAATTTGAAGAGAGAGAAAATTAATCTAGGATTAATTACGGAGATATTTTATCAGGGATAAAATATCAATTAAAGAGAGAGAACGATTAATTTGGAATTAATCGATAAATAATATATTCGATATATTAAACGAAATTAGATTTCGATAGAAGGAATTAAAATTAGATTTTAATTCGGGCACTTGAATTAATTTAGAATTAATTCTCGAGCGACGTGATTAGTAAATTGGATTTATTAACGAGGCATCGAGATAGCGTTAATTTAGAATTATCGAAACCGAGCTCGGAATGTGTTTGCGACGTTACGTCAATTTTGAATCACGTGCCGCAAGTCGCATCGCAAATCACATCGCAAGTCATAAAAGTCAAATCGCTTTTTGGAAAAGTAACTTTGACTTTTGACTTTGACCATTGAGATTTGGAGGGAAAATTTTGGGGGGAAAAGTTTGACTTTTTTGAAAAGTAAAATACTTTTCCCTTTCACACCTTTACCAAGGGTAAAAGATTAAAATAAAGATTTACATTTTTTTTTTATTGTTTTAAAGGCATAAAACAATTGGTAAATGATTTAATATATTTTGGAAAATATATAAGCTTTGTGTTGGACACATTTTCCCTTAACCTAAATCAAACTCATCTCTCTTCCCTCTCCATGCTCACGCCCAAAGCAGTGGACTGCACTGTTTTGGGCGTGAATGATGATGCCTTTTAGGGCATGTTTTGGTGGCTAAATAGCCAAGTGCTAGCACACCGAGAGTTACATGAAGGTGTTAGGGAAACCCACCCACGAGCCGGGAATCGTTTGACAAAGATTCGGAGCTCAAATCTTGGATTCTTGAAGACTCAAAACTGAAATTTTTGAGTAGTGGACTGCAGTGTTTGGGCGCCACTTTGAAGGACTAAAACTTGGAGTTTTGTTCGTTGTTTCGTCTCAACCGATCAATGTAAGTATTCTGCAACTTCTTTGATATGTATTTCACACATCTTCATGCTTGTTTATGATCTTGGGACCTAGAATAAAACCAACAATGGCATCAAGAGCCTAGGTTCAAGCATGAAAGTTTAGGGCTTAAAATTTGGGTATTTTGTATTTGAGCATGATTTGAATAAATTGGATGTTTAAGTATGCTTAATACATGTTTAAATTGAATATTGATTGGATCAATTTCATGAATTAATGTTAGAAACATTTTTCCCCAAATATTAAAGTTGGCCTAAAATGATAAATTGGGTATTTCAATTTGAGCATGATTTTATGAAATTGGATGATTAAGTATGCTTAAATATAGTTGAATTGAAGATTGATTAGATCAATTTCATGAAAATGTGATTGGATCATTTTTCCCCAATTTGCTTATGGTGGCCGAATTTGATAAGCCTTAATTGTCTTGGAATTTTGATTTTTTGTTCATTAGATGAATTGGAAATCATTTGGGTATATGATTTAATGTCGATTGTGTAATTGATTGGATTGAATTTGGAATCGGACATAAAATCCCCAAATTGCCAAGACTTTGAAGCATGAAAATGGGTTTGATTTTTCATTAAATGTGTGGGCATGTGATAATGAAATTGTGCATGATTAATTGTAAAATTAATGTTTTAGAAATGATAATTTGGGTAATTAATCATGTAATACACTTTAGGTTAATTGAATGTGAAATTGGATTTTTGTATTTAATTAATTGGGCCTTGAAATTGGATTTTGGCTTTTAAAGTTGTCATTGGGCTTGTTGGGCTTTGTTGTACAAAGTTAGGTTTAGGCAATTTGGATTGGATCCAATTGGGCCCAAAACCGCTTCCATAAAGCCCAAATGTGACTTAATGAACCTTTAAAGTTTAATTGGGCCTAATGGGCCAAGATTGATTTATGGGCTTATGGGGTAAATCCCGGATTGGATTTTGGTTATTCGGTTGGACCCGAGTTGACCAAAAGTCCACGCCTTAAGAAATCAATTAAAAGCCCATTAGACTTTAATTGAATTGACGTTGGACATTAATCGGTCTTTGAGACGCGTTGCGATTAAATTTGGAATTTAAGTCGTAAAAGGTTTATTATTAAAGTGTAGTATTTAATTTGGAATTAAATAACGAATTAGAATTGAATGCATATTAAATTGGATTTAATGACGTAGTTTAATTTAATTCGAGAATTCATACTTTGAGTACTTATTCACAAACGAGTTTGACTCGATCAAAATCAAATCGTTGTTTGAACATTGGATGATCACTAATTATCAGATTAATTAATTTGATTAGATTGATTAATAACATGCTTGTGTGAATACTTGGTTGTGATGAATGAATCATGTATGTCGGATGGATATTAGTCGGGTGGGGGCAATTTTGGAAATTGTTGTAATAAATTCGATTTATTAAATTGGACCTGCGTGTCCAGCCTTATCACCTCTTTTCTATTTGTATTCTCTTCTCATCTATTCCTCTCTATAATATGAGGTTTGTTTAGAAGTGTAGTGTAACGGGTAGAAGTAATACAAGTGCTAGTTATGAGAGAGATAAAAGAAAGATTTGATCTAGGATCAATGTGTTAAGTATCCATCCGCATATCATTATTGTTTTTTTTCATATGCGCTTTATTATGTATTTAGAATGCATGTTTAAGGGTGTATGATGATGAGACCTTAACAAAGATAATAAATTGGTAGCCAATTTGCACGTGAAAAACCCTCATCAAATATCATGCGTTTTTCCTTCCATTGAGTGATTCATACTCAAGATCCTAGATTGGCATTGGGTTGTTGGCCAAAGTCAAGCCCTTTTTCTGTCGAAGATGTGTTTAAATCACGAGAGTTTTGTTCTATATTGGTGTCTTGTCCAAGTTGTGGTTTGTTGGCCAAAGTCAAGACCACTTCTTGTCCATCAACATTGATTACGAAGCTTTCCATGGTCAATGGTGGTCGCGCTTGACTGGGATCATTAAGATTGTTGTGCCAAAGCCAAGGCTTAGTTGATTCAGAGGAAAATGGTTAGGCAATACATTGGATGTATTAGCATATATAAGATATGTTAAGGATTTGGATATCCGCCTACTGGATCTAGGAATTGGATTGGATCCAATTGATCTTAGAGATCTACCTAGTTAATATCATACAATTTGTTGGCCAAAGTCAAGATTGTGTTTATTTAACGGGATCCTAGCCCACTAGGAAACGCGGTTTCCCGAGTACTCGACAGAGGGTAGAGGCTCGCCGAAAAATAGTGGGAGGCAAGAATTGAATTTGCAATACTCGTTCAATTACTTGCCATACGCGCTCAATCAAATATCATTCGTCGTTATGATTTAAATATCAGTTAGACTAATATTTAAATCGTTGTTTTATTAAATAGTTGGACTATATATTCAAACTATTCAATTATAGTTGATTTTATAATTGGATTATAGTAATCAATATAATTGATTTAAACTATTGAATTATAGTTGATTAAATAGTTAGACTATTGTAATCATTAGAATTAGTACCACAATTATTGATTAAATAGTTGGACTATTAAAATCAAGATATATTGAAAGATTGGACATTTAAAACATAATCTTGGATTAAAATGTTTAAATGGTTTAATTTCATTGGGAATAATTTCAAGATAGTCCTGGATATAAATAATAAGTTACTTTATTTGATAAAATAACTTGTTAAGCCTAAGCCCAGAATTAAGCAATTAGTAGAGCATAATCTTTGGAAGATTTATGTGATGATGACTTTAGTGCTTAATTCAATATACTTGCAATAAACTTATATTTAGATTTAAGAAGTATTATATTTGCAATTAATAATTCTTGGAGAATTAATGACTAATCTCAATGAGATAAAAGTCAAACTTTGCAATTAGAAAAGTAGCGCAAGGCGCACTTTACATCAAAATTCTAGAAATCCAAGGCTTGGCCAAAGACTTCTGAAATATTGAAAAAGGGTAAAGGCAAAATCATTATGATCTTCTGGGAAGATAAAGGACATATCCCACAATAACTGTCGTTTGGATATGGCAGACACGAAGGAATTAAAGAAAGGGCAAGGCTCTGACTTTAAGGATATTTGTCAAAATTATGTCCATTACTAGTATTAAAATTGGAAATTAAAATATTTAGTATGGTACATAAAATATATGTATTGATGTTCAGAATCTGCTGTGAGCAGGATACTGACTTCAAGCTGAGGTTAATCTGCGAATCGGAAACGGGACGAAAGTCGCTGTTTCGACCAAAGATACCTAAATTTAGGAACTACTTTCGGGTATGTACTTAAATTAGGAAACTGTTATAATGTAACTAGTTAGACTAGAAACATTATCTCTATATCAGTGTTTAATCCATTGGGATAAACCTTTATATTCTAGAACACTAAAGTGTTTCATTATATAAAGATGACATTGAGATAAACACATTAGATATGAACAACAGTATTTATATTTTGAATATAAATAAAATCTAGAACATATATATGACAAACTAATAGCTAATACTGATCTGATCAGATGAAACTTAAATGTGGCATTGTTGTCTAGGACACAATAAACAAGACTCGTATATCCACACTTTTGAAGAGTGGGTACTAGGACTGATTTGATTATTCAAATAAAGTCTACGAATCTAGTTCCTTAGGTAAAGTACCTAAAATACTATTTACTTGGTAATCGTGATAAATGCCATCGATCTGTAAGCCCTATTCATAGTGAAGTTAGTGGGCCCATATCTAGCTAGGCTAGATATGGATATGAATATTTCATGACCTTAACGGTATGACATCACGTTATGGTTATGTGTTACTTTTGAAGAACACAAATCAGAAACTTTTAAAGTTTCGACACGAAGTAGACAAAACAATCGACTAAAGTATAAACCGTCACGGTAAGACCGAAATGGAAAATACTTAAGCAATAAGTTTCACATATACTTGAAAGAGTATAGTATTCTTTCAAATGAGGACTCCTCAAGAGACATTTCAGTTTGATGGTGTGTCCGTACGGAGAAACCGAATTTTGTTGGACATGATAAGGTTTATCATGAGTCGCTCTGAGCTAACCATTTCCTTCAACGGATATGCATTAACAGTGCAAAACATATTTGGAATAAGGTTCCATATTACTCTGTGTAGACAGAATTCATATTAGATATGATCAGGGATAAGAACATGGTTTCTCACTCCTAACGATTTGGTATGATGGGCATATGTTTGGATGATGCCAATCTAAAACCTAAATCGGATAAGTGCCAAATGTAGGTTATCCTAGGGAAAACCATAAGTTATTACTTATACAACTCATTAGAGAACAATTGTAATTGTTGCTCACCATGCGGTCTTCCTAGAGGAATACCGATATGCAGTGGTAAGTGGGAGGACAGTAAAACTCGGTGAAAATCGGAGTAATACTGTTCAAAGCATGAAGTCCTTAATGGAACACAAACTGTTCATCAGGATGAACATATACCATAATCTTGTATACACAAGAACCGCGTAGATCGGAGAGAGTCAGAAACAACCCTAGGGTATGGGTTTCTGATCTCACCTCATAAAGATGTCAATCTTATTGAGGAAGACCCAACTACGTATGAGGAAGGGATACAAGGTATCGACTCTTATTATGGCAAAGTGTCATGAGTCCGAAATGGATTCCATGTAAAACAACTATGTTAAAATACTAGTTGATGTACCATATGGCATTTGCCTATAGGTACTGTATAAGTCTTCAAGAAGACATACATGGATGACAACATACCAACGTACAAAGCTAGGCTTGTAGCGGAAAGGTATCGTTATCAACATTGTGTTGATTACGGTTCAACCTTTTACCTATTGCCACGGTAAATCTATTTGGATAATGCTTGCTGTAGCTGCACGTTTCATTTTGAAATGTGTCAGTAAAGGTCAAAATCGCTTTCCTTAAAAGGAAACCTTTTGGAGGATGTTTATAACATCCTGACGATTTTGTCGTACTAAAACCAGCAAACTAGGTTTGCGTGTTGTTCGATCCATGTTTGGATTGAAGCAAGCATAAAGTTCTTGGAACTATTGTTTTGATGTAATCATGATAGTCAATGATTTGATTCAAAACAGAATGATTCTTGTGTATATGAGAGGGTTAGTGGGAGCGCACACACAGTGGCTGTCCTTAAAATATGATAATGTAATATATATTCATTTCTTGGAAATGATATTCCCATAATATAATCGGTGAAAGCTTGGCTTTCAAGAGAAAATTCTCCGTAGAATTCTCGGGAGAAACAACCTTTATTCTGGGAATAAAGATCTACTAGGATAGATTTAAGTTGTTAAAACTCTCTGGGAAATTGTACATTAAAATGTACGCGACCTGGTGTCTCATACGCTTTGAGCATATGGATTCACAATCAGGCCAATCCAAGTGATAGTCACTTGATTGATGTTAAGAACATCCGTTAGAATCTTAGAGATCTAAGGATGCTGTCATAATCTGTGGAGAAGGAGAACTTGAAGTGACTGGGATCACTACTGCAAGTTTCCGAATCGATAAAAATGACTAAAAGTCACAAATGGTACTGTACAGTTTGAATAACGGTACAATGAGCTGAAATCTTCCAAGCAAGATACTGTTACCGAATAAACAACAAATGCGGATTATTGCTGCAGCTAAGGCAGCAATAGAAGCCATCTGGGTCAATAAATAAATCTAATTGGATTAGATATAGTTCTGTTAGCGGTTGAGCTGGGCGTCAGCACAGGCTAAAGAATTAATGGTCTCATCAACGATCCAGATACATACTTCGACTAATTCATCTGATTCGTTCGGATCATACATCGTGGTGATGTGATGATCGTATAAATCGCATCAGACGATAATTATGAAAATCCGCAGACGAAAACTTTTCTCAGCAATTTGAGCCAACCGTACATAGTTCGGGTGTTAGACACTCGAGTGACTGGCTAAAGGCCAAGTGGGAGATTGGTGGACAGTTATGACCCATAGCGTCACTATTTGTACAGATCATAGTGTTGCTGTACAAATTAACAATGTGACAAAGGAGATTGCACTCTTATCATTTATGATTAGATCACCTTAGATATATAAATGATAGGAGGTCCTTATGATTTGTTCCTAGATTGAGAATGATATGAGACAGTATCAATCAACGAAGGATAAATCATTAAACATCCCTAGTCAGAGCATTGTCGAGATTGGACATCGATAGATACGTAAAAGACTAGTATTACACTTGTGCGTGTTATGTGAGACATAACGGCATAGTTCTCGTATATCTGGGTATAGGATACTCAGGCAAGTGTAATAGGAGGTTGTGTTTCACCGATGGTACGGGAAACAGCTTCGCTCTGGATTAGACCACCGCAGAATCCCATTGGTAGAATGACATTGTGTCTATGGGAGTCTGCAATCAGGGTAGGTGTATTTGGTCTTAACCTGAGACTTGCACCGCTAATACTTGCGACAATCAATGTACTTTAGTTAAGGTCGTCCAGGGCTTTAACAGTTTCTGTGTACGCCGATGCTGGGTATATTGAGAATCGCAGTGTATTGGGTGTGATGTCAAGACAGAAGTGTCACTCCAGTCATATGGAGAAGATGGTCACGTAGGATACGGTATTAGTGCTCTTCTATGCTGCGCGGCTATCGGGATATTATGACTCGGTCATGTATATCCGATTATAGAGACTAGTTACCAGACATCCGACATGTACTTCTTACGGGGCAGACACATATCCAGCCACAGGCCTAGCACGTGATCATCCGATACTGGATCGAAATACGCAATACTACGTATACTACGCCTGATATAGATCACATATTCCTGTAAGGATATTTTCGGAGAATGGGTAGGCATGGCGCTTTGCTAGAGGCCAACCTTGTCTTGTAAATCGGTAAAACGTAATACTTGGTACTTACGTGTTCGGATAGTCCGACGACCGAGTTTACTGCCAACATATCCGGAGATCTCATGGGTCGCTTCCCAATGATACACCGATGACATATGACTCGCATTATACATTAATCTGGGATTAATTTGAAGAGAGAGAAAATTAATCTGGGATTAATTACGGAGATATTTTATCTGGTATAAAATATCAATTTAAAGAGAGAGAACGATTAATTTGGAATTAATCGATAAATAATATATTCGACATATTAAACGAAATTGGATTTCGATTAGGAATTAAAATTAGATTTTAATTCGGGCACTTGAATTAATTAGAATTAATTCTCGAGCGACGTGATTAGTAAATTGGATTTATTAACGAGGCATCGAGATAATCGTTAATTTAGAATTATCGAAACCGAGCTCGGAATGTGTTTGCGACGTTACGTCGATTTTGAATCACGTGCCGCAAGTCGCATCATAAATCACATCGCAAGTCATAAAAGTCAAATCGCTTTTTGGAAAAGTAACTTTGACTCTTTGACTTTGACCATTGAGATTTGGAGGGAAAATTTTGGGGGGAAAAGTTTTCACTTTTTGGAAAAGTAAAATGCTTTTCCCTTTCACCTTTTACCAAGGGTAAAAGATTAAAATAAAGATTTACATTTGTTTTTTTTATTATTTTAAAAGGCATAAAACAATTGGTAAATGATTTAATATATTTTGAAAATTTATAAGCTTTGTGTTGGACACATTTTCCCTTAACCTAAATCAAAATCTCATCTCTCTTCCCTCTCCATGCTCACGCCCAAAGCAGTGGACTGCACTGTTTTGGGCGTGAATGATGATGCCTTTTAGGGCATGTTTTGTGGCTAAATAGCCAAGTGCTAGCACACCGAGAGTTACATGAAGGTGTTAGGGAAACCCACCCACGAGCCGGGAATCGTTTGACGAAGATTCGGAGCTCAAATCTTGGATTCTTGAAGACTCAAAACTGAAATTTTTGAGCAGTGGACTGCAGTGTTTGGGCGCCACTTTGAAGGACTAAAACTTGGAGTTTTGTTCGTTGTTTCATCTCAACCGATCAATGTAAGTATTCTGCAACTTCTTTGATATGTATTTCACACATCTTCATGCTTGTTTGATGATCTTGGGACCTAGAAGAAAACCAACACTCTAAATTACCCTCGAAACTCTCTTCCGAAGTATACCACAACCATGGATTTATTAGATCGCAAATACATCATTATACATATTCCCTATACACAGGACTGCCGGATGTACCTAATATCTATGCCTTGTAAATTGGATTGATGGATTCTATCTGATACTTACAGGATATCATGAACATCAGTCCACACCCAATGAACAGGCGGAGGTCTGATCTAAATAGATTGGTGACGTGACTGCCATCAAATTGTGGAGGATATCTTATATATCCACATTGGTATCTCAAGTCGGAGGACCACTATGCTACTTGACTCTAGAAGATTCCTATTGAAGTTGTTGTATCATCTATTAAGAAATCTTCAGTGAGTCATTTTTAGTGTTTATCAAATAAACAACTATATGTCTATACGAGTCTCCTAAGACTCATGCTTCATTGGGATAAACCATCTGACCAAGTCACGATATACGATATGTACTAGTCTCAGCGGATTATATTAACCGACCCATGTCAGTAAATCTTTACCAGGAACTTTATTTGAGAATATACAACTTATAGTGACCCTTTCTAATGTCAATTACAAACTACGTTGTAATTGCGCACACGTTGTAAATCCTAGGGACTTTGTCTAATATATACATTTCACTAAATCATATTTAGTTTCAATCAAATCATAATTAGATCGAATACGTATATAAAAATAAGACGTGCTACCATTAAGTAAGTAATATTATGGAAAAAGGAAGTGTTCTTATTCATTAATCGGACATAGATATGATCCGGATTGGCACTTCGAGCACCAACCCTAACAATTTCTCCCACTTGCTCTAGTGCCAATCCACGGTATCATATAAACATCTCAATGTGTATCACATACTCATAGTCCTCAATATCTCACCTAGCACTTAAAAGGTAGGCAATATGAAGTAGGTCCGCTATAATAATTGAGTTTGTCCAACACACCTAATAGTTTCCCTTAGCCAGCATCATTCATATATTGTATAACCTAAGTTATACATCAATATGACTCAGATGCGACATCAATATTGTGCTACTGCTACTGAGTTGTCTATGTATTTAAGGATCAAATCCAAAATACTATGCAGACAACCGCAAGCACAATACTAATATCAAAACTTCCAATCTATAAGGTCAATATGTAACTTCATAAGTCAATACTTCATCAATTATAACTAATTCCACTAATATAGTAGAATCAATCTTAACACTCCCACTTGCATCTTTTCTGACTTTATATGACAAAGACCATCTAATGTCATAATTAGACTCAAAACTAATCTAACCATAATGGTTACAGATTATATTCTACATGAATAAGAAACTCATTCTTAATATCTCAAAGATAACAAAGAACATGTTTCAAGACACATCCTATGGTCTATAACATATCAAAATAGTTTGTAATAATTAAGACTAAATTGAAATTTTTAATCGCACATAATATAGTATTCATTATTTCATCATCCTATGATGCATAAATGACTAGACATTCTAATCAATTTTTCTTTCGACAAAGGAATCATCCTTTATGAAAGATAATATTATATACAGTAGACACACTAGCTGTCAAATAATTATACTAACTGTCATACAGATAGTATTGATGTGTCCTTCATTAGATCATATCTTATGTACGATTAATGGGAGTAACTCACAAGTCTCTTATTTTATATCATATATAAAATTTTTTATCAAATATAACAGAGACTAATCCCACTTCTTTCACGGAGAAAAGAAGACTTAAGTAAACCATTTACCTAATAAATATCTCATTATTACATTAATAATGATAATGTCGTTTGGAAATATAACACTAGAAAGAAATTTGTACGCGCCCACTGACCCTACTATCACATATGTATTCTCTATGCTTTGATAAAATCATACAATCTGACTGATATCAAAATTAGAAAACATAGATTTTCAGAAATGCTCACTTGAGTCTACAATAGACTCTATAAGCCATTATACCAAACTGCGATCTTAGCAGAATATAAACTCAAGGGCCATCCCAGAATGAACTCTTCAAACAAAAAAATCACAATGGATCACTTATTCAAAGAAACCATTCAGGAACGCCACTTTATAATCCTAGCTAAAATAAAAAAGTTTAATATTAACATTAACCAATATATCCTTAATTGTTCAATTAGTGCAAATAGAGTCAAGTTTTCTCAGAATCTACAATAGATTGTTGAGTATAACCTTTCTCATTGTCATACTATAAAGGTCAAACCTTTAATAAGCTCACTCTGCTTTTGCTGCGTAAACAATTTACACATTTTATGAACAATTCATAACAAAAGCTCAATCAAGTTCCAAACTTGATCGTTGTAAGCTACGAATAATCTTATATTTATGGTTCAATGCTAACTTCTGAAATCGATATCAAATATCGCTCCCACTAAGTATCAAATACTACGCTAAGGATTCTGACATCTTATTGGACTTATATGGAAGCTATCTAAGAGTCTTTTAATCTTATTAATTATGTAGTTGCATTTATAGATTATCACTCTCACATTTAACTTCAATAAGTCAATTCTTTTCTACAATGGTCAACATCTGATGTTACACACCAAGTAATAAAATAGTTTTATTACTTGGGATCGTGGAAAGATATTCTATCAAATAGAATACAATATTCTTTTAAATAGAATAAATGATAAACTTTTGCTTGTACCTCTGAGGCGTAAGTACTTTCAATTATATAACCATTATACAAAAGAATGATTCAAATCTCAAACTTTTCAAGATTCGAATTTTTGACCTATACATATCATATACGTAACTGTAGAAATTAATGGAACATTAATTAAAAGGATGAATTAGTGTTACTGCAGCATATCCCCAAAAGTATTGAAACTAATTCGGTAACACTCAATATCAAACAATTCAAATCATATAAGATTCGATTTCTCCCACTGACCAATTTAATCACGATGGAATCATAGAAGAATAATATTGAGTAAGAATCACATTCATTAAATAATATTAGAACTAATTGCTATGAATTCATATGTTTGATCATATTAAACATCTTTGAAAAATTCACGAAATCATGATGAATTTTAAAGATACAGTTTCAAAACTTCAAATCGAATATCTTTGAACCATTCAAAATATTCAATCCTCGTTTAATCAGAAACATATTGAAAGTTCTCGAATCATTCAAGACATTCAATATATATTCTTTTAAAAAAACGTAACTAAGTCATGACTACTCATTAACCATGTTACAAAGTAAAGAAAACTACTCAAGGCAATTTATAATTCATTAAACTACATACATGCAATGTATTAGTTTAGTAAATCTGTGGTCCAATGACAATCATTGGTTAAATGAGATTTAATCTCCCGAATACAATATTCATTAAATAGATAAGGATATTTGGTGTAATCTCGTATTATCATCTTGTACCATACAAAATAAGCATCTAATGCGTATATGATAAAATCTCATAAAGCATTATTCTAAATTATTTAGTTGACCTAATATTTTTCTTAATATTTATCTCTTTGTTAATGACAATACTAGTCATATTAAAATATATAACAACTGTTTATAAAGAACAAGTAACTATTCTGATATCAAATATCAGAACAATCATTAAACACATTTTTAAATAACTAAATGAGGGATCTAGTATCCAATACCTATAGTTGTCGTATTATGAGAATCGATATTCTATACACACAACTATACACATATTCTTTCTTTAGCTTTATAATTTGCTTTCAACTATTCACAACAATTGCAAATAATTGATCAGCAAATTATGTTTAACATGTGACCTCTAAAGGTCACTAAAGTCAAAAAACATCATTATCAGATAAAAAAATACCTAATGGGGTTATCTTAATGCTAGTCAAGAATCTTGAGATAAGAACTAATTCACGTCAATCCTTACTGCACAAGAAATAATTCTCTCTAGAGAATTATATCCTAAAACGAATATCTATTTAGATTACCTAATGTGACTTAGTAACTAAGTCACTGACCATCTTGATTTTCAAGGAAATCGAAATAACATTTCCCGATGATTTGGAATAATCTAACAATATCCAAGCCTACTCTTATCTAAAACATATTCTAGAACTCTGTAACCATAAGAAAAGTCAGAAAACACACACACACACACAACACACACACACACACACACACACACACACACACACACACACACACATATATATATATATATATGCATGTAGTGGATTAGAAGTTCAATTCTATCAACAATATAGAATAAGGAAAACATAAACAGTAATTTTCATAATATTACACACTGTCTTAGTTATGGATTCTTAACCCAGCAGTGCCACCACTACATTACGTAATACCATAATCCCTAACAGAAAACAAGAATCCAATAATTAAATTGAATTCCTTAGTGAGAAGTGGACCCCATGAATATATTTCGACTCTCAGCTTTGACACGTTCTCGCTTATGTATATTCATAAGTAGACAACCCATTATCAATCACACTCACTATGACTCCTGATTTTGGTCCTCACTATTTCTTATTATGACAGCTTTGGCACGTTCACAATGAGGCGTATCAAGGCTTCACTTGTCAGTGATAAACTCAAACTACCGATGTAGTCCTAACAGTTTTGGCACCTTTAAGATTTCTATTTTCACTTGAATTTGTCTCTTATCTGTTAGGTTTCTATTAAGTCCCAAAGATCATTTTAAAGCAATGAAAAATGTGAATACAACAATGAAATATGGCGGAATCATACTTACATTGAACGGTTGAGCGATGCGTTGAACGATAAAACTTTTTATGCCCTTTGAACTCCATGAAGCTCACGGCATTACTCCATTTTGTGCTCCTCCAAATTCGGCCATGGTGATCCATAAAGCTCCAAGCTTTGTATTTTGATTCCATGCCCACGGGTGGGTTTCCCTATCACCATCATATGACTCCTAATGTGTGCTAGCACTCGGTAATTTTTGTCGTAAAAATCACCTAGCTTCTCCTTGGCATCTCGACTTTGAGCAGAAAAATGAAGAAGAAATGGCCTTGTGGCCGTGAGAGAGAAGAAAGAATTAAGAGAAGTGTGATAGTTGTGTTGGTTGTTGGAAATGTGTATCTAATACACATAAAAATGAATTTTAAAACTCATTTACCAAAAGTCAAATATCAATTAAAAATTGATAAATGTCTTTCAATCTTTCAAAAGCTTTCCAACTACTTACATCAATCATGAATAGTGACATTGTGTCAATCACTCAAAGTGATGTGACTTATGTCACAAGAATGACTAATGATTTGACGCTTGATGTGACTTATGGGCCCCACTCGATTCGAAATGCGAGCAGCCCAGGAAACACTCCCGGGCTTGGATTCACTAATTTCGAATTAACGAATTTTTCCGTTGTGACGTAATTAAATCAAATTTAATTAAATAATTATGCCTAGTAAAATTACTATTCATGTCACTTACGATTAATTCTAAATTAACTCGTTTGCCCGAATTAAAATCCAATTTTAATTCCGCGTTGAAATCCAATTTCGTTTAATATATAGAATATAGTAGTTTATAGATTAATTCCAAATTAACCGTTTTCTCTCTTTAATTAATATTTTATCCTAGATAAAATATCTCCGTAATTAATCCCAGATTAATTTTCTCACTCATAAAATTAATCCCAAATTAATAAAGTGCGAGTCATACGTCAACGGTGAATCCTCGGGAAGTGACCCATGAGACCCCCGGATATGTTGGCAGTAAATCCGGTTATCGGACTATCAGAACACGTACGTACCTAGTACTACGTTTTACCGATTTACAAGACATGGTTGGCTTCTAGTAAAGCACCGTGCCTACCCAATTCTCCAGAAATATACTTACAGGAATATGTGATCTATATCAGGCGTAGTATACGAAGTATTGTGTATGTCGGTCCAGTATCGGATAGTCATGTGTAAGGCCTGTGGCTGGAATTGTGTCTGCCCCGTACGAAGCACATATCAGATCTCTGGTAACTAGTCTCTATAATCGGATATACATGACCTAGTCATAATATCCCGATAGCTGCAGCATATAAGAGAACAAGTTCCGTATCCTATGTGATCATCATCTCCACTATAACTGAAATGATACTTCCATCTTAACATCACACCCAATACACTACGATTTTCAATATACCCAGAAGAGGCGTAGACAGAACCGGTTAAAGCCCTGGACGACCAAAACCAAAGTATATTGATTGTCGCAAGTATTAGCGGAGCAAGTCTCAAGTTAAGAGCAAATACACCTACCCTGATTCGAACTTCCACAGACACATAGTTATACTACCAATGGAATTCTGAAGGGGTCTATCCAGAGCGAAGTTGTTTTCCGTACCAACGGTAAAACACAACCTCTTATTACACTTACATGAGTATCCAATACCCAAATATATGAGAACTATGTCGTTATGCTCCCATAACACGCATAAGTGTAATACTAGTCTATTCCGTATTATCGATGTTCAATCTCGATAATACTATGACTAGGGATATTTAATGATTAAACCTTCGTGGATTGATACTGTCTCATATCATCTCAATCTGGAACTAATCATATGGACCTTCTATCATTTATACATCTTGGTGATCTAATCACAAATGATAAAAGAGCAATTTCCTTTGTCACATAGTTAATTTGTACAACAACACCATGTTCTGTACAAATAGTGATGCTATGGGCCATAATTGTCCAAAATCTCCCACTTGGCCTATAGCCAATCACTCAGGTGCCTTTACACCTGAACTATGTACTGGTCGCTCAAACTTCTGCTGAGAAACAGCTTTCATCTGCGGATTTAAAGGATTATCATTTGATGCGATTTATTCGATCATCACATCGCCACGATGTATGATCCGACTAATCAGATGAAAATTGTTTAAAGTATATATCGGATCGTTGATGAGACCGTTAATTCTTTAGCCTGTGTTGTAGCCTAGCTCAGCTGCTAACAGAATTATATCTAATCTAATTAGATTTATTTAGATCCAAGATGCTACTATTGTTGTGACAGTTGTAGCAAAGTTCCACTTTTGTTGTTGATTCGGCAACAGTAGCTTGCTTGGAAGATTTCCAGCTCACTGTTCGGTTATTCAAACTGTATAGTACCGTTTTATGACTTACAGACGTTATTATCGATTTGGAAACTTGCAGTAGTAATCTCAGTCACTTCAAGTTCTCCTTCTCCATAATTTAAGAAAGCATCATTAGTTCATTTAAGATACTCAAGAATGTTCTTAACATCAATCCAGTGACTATCACTTGGATTGGCCTGATTGTGACTCCATATGCTCAAAGCATATGAGACATTAGGTCGTACATTTTTCAATGTACAAGTTCTCAGAGAGTGCCATTAACTTTTAGATCTATCCCAGTAGATCTTTATTACTAGAATAAAAGTTGTTTCTCCCAAGTATTCTTTGGAGAATTTTTCATGAAATCCAAGCTTTCACTGATTGTAATATAGGAACATCATTTCCAAAAAATGATATATCATCATTATATAGGACACTCACTGTCAGTGCGCTCCCACTAACCTTCTTATATACGCTAGAATCTTTTCGTTTTGAATTAAATCATACACCATTATGATTACATCAAAACGATTGTTCCAAGAACATAATGCTTACTTCAATCCATACATGGATCGAATAACTCATAAACCTTTTTTGATATTTTTTGTACGATAAAATCGTCAGGATGTTATAAATATCCTCAAAAATGTTTCCTTTTAAGGAAAGCGATTTTGACGTTCAGCTGCCATATTTCATAAATGAAACATGTAGCATCAGCAAGCATTATCCAAATGGACTTATCGTGACAACAGGTAAAAGGATTCGTCGTAATCGACACTATATTGATAACGATACTTTTTGCTACAAGCCCAGCTTAGTACGTTGGTATGTTTCCATCCACGTATGTCTTCCTTGAAGACCTTTACAGTACCAACATACATAATTTCTTACAGTACAACAACCAGTGTCCAAACATGGTTAGTATACATGGAATCCATTTCAGACAGTATGGCACTTTGCCATAATAGGGAGTCGATACCTCGTATCACTTCCTCATACGTAGTCAGTTCATATTCCTCAATAAGATCGACATCTTTATGAGGTGAGATCAGAAACCCATACCTCACAGGTTGTCTTCTGACTCTCTATGACTTACGCAGTTCTTGTGTATTCGAAGATTATGGTACAGTTTCATCCTTGATGAACTGTTTGTGTTCCATTAAAGACTCGGTGCCTAGAACAGTATTACTCCGATTTTCATCGAGTTTTACTATCCTCTCACTTACCACTGCATATTGGTATTCCTCTTAGAAAAACCACATGGTGAGCAACAATTAAATTATTTTCTTGTGAGTTATATAATTACTATACTTTGGTTGCGCTAGGATAACCAATTACAGATAGGCCCTTATCCTATTTGGGTTCTATTTTGGTATCATCCAAATGTATGCCTAGCATTCCCAAATATTCAGGAACGAGAAACCCGATATTTTCCTGTTCATATCTAATATGAATTCTGTCTAACAGAATTTCATGGAACCTTATTCAAAATAAGTATTGCACTATTTAATACTTATCCCTTTGAAGGAAAATGGTAGCTCAGAGCGACTCATGATTAACCTTAGTGTGTCCAACTCAGTTCAGTTTCTCTATTCCGACACACCGTCAAATTGACGTGTTCCGGGAGGAGTCCACATTGAAAGATTACTATACTCTTTCAAGTATTTTCCATCATGGTCTACCCGTGATGGTTTTGTACTTTAGTCGATCTGTTTGTCTACTTCTTGTCGAAACTCTTAAAAGTTTCCGATTTGTGTTTCAAAAGAAACACATAACCATAACGCGATGCCACATCCGTAAAGGTCACGAAACATTCAAATCCACATCTAGCCTAGCTAGACATTGGCCCACTTACGTCACTATGAACGAGGGCTAACATATCGATGGCACTTATACTTTTACCAAGTAAAATGTGTTTTAGGTACTTTACCTAATAAACTAGATTCGTAGACTTTATTTGAATAAAATCAAATCCGTCCTAGTATCCACTCTTCAAAAGTGTGGATATACGAGTCTTGTTTAATGTGTCCTAGACAACAATGCCACAATTAAGTCTTATCTGATCAAATCAGTATGATCTACTTGTTTGTCATGTCATATATTTGAGATTTATTTATATTCAAAATATAATTATTGTTAGTCACATCTAATGTGTTTATCTCAATATCATCTTTATAAATAAAACACTTTAGTGTTCTAGAATATAAAGGTATACCCGCAACGGGTTAAACCCTGATATAGAGATAGTATTTCTAGTCAAACTAGTTACATTATAACAGTTTCCCAATTTAAGTACACACTCGAACGGTAGTTCCTAAACTTAGGTTTCTATGGTTGAAACAGTAACTCTCGTCCCATTTCCGACTCGCAGAGCGATCTCATCTGAAGTCAGTATCTTGCTTATCAGCAGATGCTGTAAATCAGTACATATATTTATGTACCACTATCTAGTATCTAAAATCCAATTTTAATACTAGTAGTGAACATGTTTATGAGAAATATCTTTGAAGCCGGAGCCTTGCACCGTCTTCATTTCCTTCATGTCTACCTTTCCTATACGGCAGTCACGCTTCAGTGACCCCGTTTTCCACAGTTTAGGCAGACATCTTGGGATATGTCATTTATCTTCCTAGAAGATTATAATGATATTGCCTTTGTCCTTTTCCACATCCCAAAACCCTTTGGCCAAGCCTTGGCATTCCAGAATATCGAAATAAGATGCGTCTTGCGCTACTTTCCCTTTTGTAAACTCTAGCTTTGTCTCCTTGAGCATAACCATTAACTCTCCAAGACTTTACTATTGCAATTGTTACTTCTAAGATCTAAAATAGATCTATGAAGATCCTTCAATTTCAACATCATGATTTAAAGATCTAATCCTTAGTTATGACGACGAAATTAAGGAATCATTATGGCAAGGATAACAGATTAAGCACTAAAGTTATCATCACATGAATCTTCCAAAGATCATGCTCTACTATTTGCTTAACTTCGGGCTTAGGCCCGAGATGTCATTTTATCAAATAAAATAACTTCTCGATTCTCAAGACTATCCTGAGGTATTATTCCCAATCTGCAGATTAAACCATTTAAACACATTTTCATCCAAGATTTATATTTTAAATGCTCAATCTTTCAATTTATCTTGATTCTAATAGTCCAACTATTTAATCAACGATTTGAGGTACCTTTGTATATAATGATTACTATAGTCCAACTATATAATCAACTATACTTTGATTTGTTAAATTCAATTATATTAATTACAATAATCCAATTATAAAATCAACTATTTATTGAATTAGTTTGAATACAGTCCAACAGTTTAACTTAAAACAACATTTGTAAATTTTGACGAATAATGAAATGAGCGCGTATGGAAAGTTTCTAAACGAAATTGCAAATCTAATACTTGCCTCCCACTATTTTTCGGTGAGCCTCTAACCCTCTGTCGAGTACTCGGAAACCCAGTTTCCTAGTTGGCTAGGATCCCGTTAAATAACACACAATCTTGACTTTGGCCAACAAATTGTATGATACTTAACTAGGTAGATCTCTAAGATCAATTGGATCCCATCCAATTCCTAGATCCAGTAGGTGGACATCCAAGTCCGAAACATATATCTTATATATGCCAATATATCCAATATATTACCTAACCTTTTTCCTCTGAATCAACTAAGCCTTGTCTTTGGCACAACAAACTTAATGATCCCAGTTAAGCGGAACCCATTGACTTTGGAAAGCTTCGTAATCAATGTCGATGGACAAGAAGTGATCTTGACTTTAGCCAACAAATCACAACTTGGACAAGACACCAATATGGAACAAAGCTTTCATGATTCAAACACATCTGCGACGGACAAAGGTCTTGACTTTGGCCAACAAACAAGTGCCAGTCTTGGATCTTGAGTAAGAATCACTCAATGGAAGGAAAAATGCTTAATATGATGTGAGGGTTTTTCGCATAATTGGCAACCAATTAATTATCTTTGTTAAGGTCTCATCATCATACACCCTTATACATGCATTCTAAACACATAATAAAGCGTGTAAATAAATATAATAATGATATGCGGATGAATACTTAAACACATTGTTCCTAGAAAAAATCTCTTCATTTCTTCTTTCCCGCTAGCATATGTATTACTTCTACCCGATTACATAACACTTCTAAAGAAACCTCATTTACATTGAGGGGAATAGGTGAGAAGAGAAATACACATAGTAAGGAGGTAATAGGCTGGACACGCAGGTCTAATTAATAAATTCTAAATTTATTACAATAATTTCCAAAATTTCCCCACCCATCTAATATCCATCCAATATACATTATTCATGCATCGCAATCATGTATGGACAAAGGCATGTTATCAATCAATCTAATCCAATTAATTAATCTGAATATTAATGACCATCAATGTTCAAACAACGATTTGATTTTGCGTGAGTCAAACTCGTTTTACGAATAAGTACTCAAAGTATGAATTCTTGAATTAAATTAAACTACAACATTAAATCCAATTTAATTTGTATTTAATACTAATTCGCTATTTAATTCCAAATTAAATATTACACTTTATTAACGAACCTTTGCGACTTAGATTCTAAATCTAATCGTTACGGGTCTAAAAGCCCGATTAACATCTAATGTCGTTTAATTATCGTCCAATGGGCTTTTAATTAATTTCTTAGGGCATGGGCTTCGGCAACCGAAGCCCAATCAAGGAATAATCCCATAAGCTTAGAAATTAATTTCGGCCCATTAGGCCCAATTAAACTTTAAAGGCCCAATAGTTGCATTTGGACTTTATGGATATGGTTTTGGGCCTAATTCGATCCAACCAATTTAGCCTAAACCTTTCTTGGTACAACCAAGCCCAATAAGTCCAATAACAACTTTTCAAGCCCAAATCCAATTTAAGCCCAATTAATTAAATTACCATATTCCAAATTTCATAATCTAATTAACCTAAATGTAAAGCCATAATTAATTAATCAAATTAACATTTCCAAAACATCAATTAGCTTAATTAATTATGCTCATTATGATCAAAATATGTCCAACACATTTTAATCAAAATCAATTTATTTTCCATGCTTACAAGTCCACGATAATTAGGGTTTTATTTGTCCGATTCTGATTTCAATCTAATTGAATCCTAAATCAACATTACCCAATCTATTTCAACTCATCCAATGAATCAAAAATAAAATCACCATGACATTAGGGGAAGTCCAACTTTCGGCCAAGCCATAAAATGGGCCACAAATTGATCCAATCAATATTTTATGAAATTGATCCAATACAACTACAATTCAACATCATTCAAGCATACTTAATCAAACAATTTCATTAAATCATGCTCAAAATCAATTTACCCAATTTTAACCCTAATAAAGTTTCATACTCAACCTGGCTCTGATACCATTTTTGGGTTTCTATTAAGTCCTAAGGATCATTTTAAAGCAATGAAACATGTGAATACAACAATGAAATATGGTGGAATCATACTTACATTGAACGGTTGAGCAATGCATTGAATAACAAAACTTTTTATACCCTTTGAACTCTATGAAGCTCACGGCATTACTCCATTTTGTGCTCCTCCAAATTCGGCCATGGTGATCCATAAAGCTCCAAGCTTTGTGTTGTGATTCCATGCCCACGGGTGGGTTTCCATATCACCATCATACGACTCCTAATGTGTGCTAGCACTCGGTAATTTTTGCCGTAAAAATCACCTAGCTTCTCCTTGCCATTCTCGGCTTTGAGCAAAAAAAAGAAGAAGAAATGGCCTTGTGGCCGTGAGAGAGAAGAAGGAATTGAGAGAAGTGTGTTAGTTGTGTTGGTTGTTGGAAATGCGTATCTAATACACATAAAAATGAATTTCAAAATTCATTTACCAAAAGTAAAATATCAATTAATAATGGATAAATGTCTTTCAAGCTTTTAAAAGCTTTCCAACCACTTACATCAATCATGAATAGTGACATTGTGTCAATCACTCAAAGTGATATGACTTATGTCATAAGAATGACTAATGATTTGACACTTGATGTGACTTGTGGGCCCCACTCGATTCGAAATACGAGTGGCACCGCAAACACTCCTGGGTTTGGATTCCCTAATTCTGAATTAACGAATTTTTCCTTTGCGACGTAATTAAATCAAATTTAATTAAATAATTATGCCTAGCAAAATTACTATTCACATCGCTTACGAATTAATTCTAAATTAACTCGTTTACCCGAATTAAAATCTGATTTTAATTCCACGTCGAAATCCAATTTCGTTTAATATATCGAATATATTAATATATCGATTAATTCTAAATTAACCGTTCTCTCTCCTTAATTAATATTTTATCCTAAATAAAATATCTCCGTAATTAATCCCAGATTAATTTTCTCTCTCATCAAATTAATCCCAGATTAATAAAGTGCGAGTCATATGTCATCGGTGAATCCTCGGAAGCGACCCATGAGATCCCTGGATATATTGGCAGTAAATCCAGTTATCGGACTATACGAACACGTACGTACCTAGTACTACGTTTTACCGATTTACAAGACATTGTTGGCTTCTAGCAAAGCACCGTGCCTACCCAATTCTCCAGAAATATTCTTACAGGAATATGTGATCTATATCAGGCGTAGCATACGAAGTATTGTGTATGTTGATCCAGTATTGGATAGTCACGTGCAAGGTCTGGGGCTGGAATTGTGTCTGCCCCGTATGAAGCACATATCGGATCTCTGGTAACTAGTCTCTATAATCGGATATACATGACCTAGTCAAAATATCATGATAGCTCCAGCATATAAGAGAACAAGTTCTGTATCCTACGTGATCATCATCTCCACTATAATTGAAGTGATACTTCCATCTTGACATCACACCCAATACACTACGATTCTCAAAATACCCAGAAGAGGCGTACACAGAACCGGTTAAAGCCCTGGATGACCAAAACCAAAGTATATTGATTGTCGCATGTATTAGCGGTGCAAGTCTCAGGTTAAGAGCAAATACACCTACCCTGATTCGGACTTCCATAGACACATAGTTATACTACCAATGGAATTCCGAGGGGGTCTATCCAAAGCGAAGCTGTTTTCCGTACCATCGGTAAAACACAGCCTCCTATTACACTTGCATGAGAATCAAATACCCAAATATATGAGAACTATGTCGTTATGCTCCCATAACACGCACAAGTGTAATACTAGTCTATTCTGCATTATCGATGTCCAATCTCGATAATACTACGACTATGGATATTTAATGATTAAACCTTCATGGATTGATACTGTCTCATATTATCTCAATCCAGAACTAATCATATGGACCTTCTATCATTTATACATCTTGGTGATCTAATCACAAATGATAAAAGAGCAATTTCCTTTGTCACATAGTTAATTTTTACAACAACACCATGTTCTGTACAAATAGTGATGGTTTGGGTCATAATTGTCCAACAATCTCCCACTTGGCCTATAGCCAACCACTCAGGTGCCTTTACACCTGAACTATACACTGGTCGCTCAAACTTCTGCAGAGAAATAGCTTTCGTCTGCAGATTTAAAGGGTTATCATCTGATGTGATTAATTCGATCATCACATCGCCACGATGTATGATCCGACGAATCAGATGAAAACAGTTTAAAGTACATATCGGATCGTTGATGAGACCGTTAATTCTTTAGCCTGTGTTGTAGCCTAGCTCAGCTGCTAACAGAATTATTTCTAATCTAATTAGATTTATTTAGATCCAAGATGCTACTATTGTTGTAACAGTTTCAGCAAAGTTCTCATTTTGTTGTTTATTCGGCAACAGTATCTTGCTTGGAAGATTTCCAGCTCACTGTTCGGTTATTCAAACTGTATAGTACCGTTTTACGACTTACAAATGCTATTATCGATTTGGAAACTTGCGGTAGTGATCCCAGTCACTACAAGTTCTCCTTCTCCATAATTTAAGAAAGCATCCTTAGTTCATCTAAGATACTCAAGAATGTTCTTAACATCAATCCTGTGACTATCACTTGGATGTCCTGATTGTGACTCCATATGCTCAAAGCATATAAGTCACCAGGTCACGTATATTTTTCAATGTACGAGTTCTCAGAGAGTGCCAAGAACTTTTAGATCTATCACAGTAGATCTTTATTCCTAGAATAAAAGTTGTTTCTCTCAAGTATTCTAAGGAGAATTTTTCATGAAAGCCAAGCTTTCACTGATTGTAATATAGGAACATCATTTCCAAGAAATGATATATCATCATTATTTAGGACATTCACTGTCAGTGCGCTCCCACTAACATCCTTATATACACAAGAATCTTTTCGTTTTGAATTAAATCATACACCATATTATTACATCAAAATGATTGATCCAAGAATATAATGCTTACTTTAATCCATACATAGATCGAATAACCTGCAAAGCTTGTTTGCTAGTTTTGGTACGAAAAAACCGTGAGGGTGTTATAAACATCCTCCAAAAGGTTTCCTTTTAAGGAAAGCGATTTTGACGTTCAGCTGCTATATTTCATAAATGAAACATGCAGCATTAGCAGGCATTATCCAAATGGACTTACCGTGGCAACAGGTAAAAGGATTCGTCGTAATTCGTTCCCACTGCCGTATATTGATTCAATGGTCGATGCTACAGCTGGACATGAGCTACTAAGCTTTATGGATGCATATTCAGGCTACAACCAGATCCTTATGCATCCTGACGATCAGGAGAATACAGCCTTTGTCACCAACCGAGGGATTTTTTGCTACAAGGTCATGCCATTCGGCTTAAAAAATACGGGAGCAACATACCAATGGCTGGTCAATAAGATGTTCGACGGGCAAATTGGGAAGACAATGGAGGTTTATATAGACGACATGCTGGTGAAATCTATTAAATCGGAGCAACACCTCAATCATCTAGAAGAAGCCTAAGACATCATGGACAAGTACGGAATGAAGTTGAATCCTATAAGTTTGAATTAGGTGTCGCCTCAGGGAAATTCTTGGGATACGTAGTCACTCGACGAGGGATAGAAGTAAATCCAGACCAGATTAAATCAATTCTCGACATCCCATCACATTCCATCCTGAAGGACATCATGCGACTAACTGAGAGGATCGTGGCATTAAACAGGTTCATTTCCAATTCTACATATAAAAGTTTTTTGTTTTTTTCAGCTTTAAAAAAGGCAAACAGCTTTGAATGGACTCATGTTTGTGAAGAGGCGCTGAAAGGGCTCAAACAATACCTCAATACACCTCATCTATTGTCGAAACCACTTGATAATGAGAGGCTCTACCTCTACTTGGGAGTTTCAGAGCACGTGGTTAGCGGAGTCTTGGTAAGAGAGGAGACAGAAATTCAAATTCCAGTCTACTACGTGAGTAAGGCATTGTTAGGAGCAGAATCACACTATTCGTTAATGGAGAAGTTGGTATTCGCTCTAGTTACAGCCGCGAGAAAGCTCAGACTCTACTTTCAAGGACACTCGATCACGGTATACGCGATATATCATTTAAGAAGCATACTCCATAAACCATAATTATCGGGGAGATTGATGAAGTGGGCAATTGAACTTGGAGAACATGACATATCATACCAGCCTAGGACCGCCATCAAATCTCAAGCATTGGCTGATTTTGTAGCCGACTTCACTCCCGGCCTACTTACAGTAGCTGAAAATGAGATCAACTCGATTCAACCGATGATACCTTGGAAGCTAGCAGTCGACAGATCAAGAAATAAAAAGGTTTGTGGTCTTGGAATCATGATCATTACTCCGGCAGGTGACATTTTGCAATAAGTAATCAAATGCGGTTTTAGAGTTACCAACAACGAAGCGGAGTATGAAGCACTAATCGCAGGGTTATTATTAGCAAAAGAACTGGGAGCCAGGGAGATATAAGTGAAGTCCAACTCTCAGTTGATTGTCAACCAGATCCAGGGATCCTATCATGCCCGAGGTCAAGCAATGGCTTCTTACTTACAGAAGGTGAACGATATACGGTCGACATTTGAAGGATTCTCCATAACCCAAGTCCCAAGAAGCGAAAACTCCCAATCAGATGCATTGGCAACCCTCGGATCGAAAATGGAGGGGGACAAACCATGAATAATACCTGTAGTGTATTTGAGCTGGTCGGCAATCTGAAGGAAGAAACAACTGTTGCAGTGGTCGATTTAGTCGACACTTTGATGACGCCTATAGTCAAGTACTTACAAGAAGGCGTGCTCCCAGAAGACAGAGTGTAAGCCAGAAAAGTCCAGAGACAGTCTACGAGGTTCGTTGTATTTGACGGTCAGTTGCTAAGAAGATCATTCATAGGATCTTACTTGAAATGCCTCACACACGATAAGGCGCAGCATGTGTTGACAGAATTTCTTGAAGGGGAATGTGAGAACCAATCTGACGACAGGAGCTTAGCTCTTCGAGCCCATTCGACAGGATATTATTGGCCGACACACTAAAAAGTGTGACAAGTGTCAGAGGTTTGCTCCAGTTCCTCATCTCCACTAAAAAAACTAAATCTCATTATATCTCCATGGCCGTTTATGAAATGGGGAATAGACATAGTAGGAAAACTCACAACCGTGCCAGGCCAACGTATCTATATGCTTGTGATGACAGATTATTACTCGAAGTGGATAGAAGCTGAAGTATTCGCTAGAATACGCGACAATGAAGCTCAAACTTTCGTTTGGAAAAATATCATTTGCTGATTCGACATACCTAGAGAAATTGTGACTGACAACGGCTCTCAGTTCATCAGCCATCACTTTCAAGACTTCTACAGGAACTGAGCGATAAAATTGAACTTCTCGACCCCACGCTTTCCACAAGCGAACGGCCAAGCCGAATCGTCTAACAAGACGATCATGAACACTTTGAAGAAGAGATTGGAGAATGCTAAGGGCGTTTGGTCGGATGAACTTCCAGGAGTGTTGTGGTCTTACAGGGCGACAGTAAGGTCTTCGACAGACGAAACTCATTTCACTTTGTCTTTTGGAACGGAAGTAGTAATTCCAACCGAAGAAGCCATCCCGTCCCCCCGCTAACAATGGCTTAACGAAGAAAATAATCATCAGTTGATGAATTTCAATCTCGACACGATTGATGAGACAAGGAACCGAGCTTCCATTCGACTGGCAGCTCATCAACAGAGGATGGCCAAATACTTTGACAAAAACATCAGGAGTAGGACTTTCAAGGTTGGAGATTGGGTCATACGGAGAGTGTTCCAGAACACTAAGGAAATTCGAGATGGGAAGTTGGGTCCAAATTGGGAAGGCCCTTACCTCATCACAAAAGTTGTCTGGAGAGGAGCCTACAAGCTACAGACCATAGAGGGGTCTCCCGTGCGCAACAGTTGGAACGCAGTCCATCTTAAGCGGTTCATCCAATAACACCTATGTTTTGTTGTTTTTCAAAGCATTTATCTTTCCAATTAGTAGTCATTATAAGTATGAAATAAGGAAATTTGTAGAAATCATTAGACTAATTGTAATAAAAGTTCATTCATTAAAACATCATTCGACATATACACAACGTTAATTGTTCAAAATTTCTACTTTTCGCCTTCCTATCCGACCACAGAATCAAACTTTATACAAAATTTTCAAAATTAATATCGAACCCTTAAATTTCAAAGACTGGCTCCTCCTTCATCGACAGTTGTTGGAAGAGAATGGCAGGAATTCTTCTTGAGTCTCAACCACCACTGTCAATTCGGTGTCAATAGCCGCCGGTCCACATCCTCCCCATCCTCTATAAGCTTCTCGACCTCTTCATCTCATCCACAAGAAATGTATCCGGCTTCACTTCCTCCTTCTTCGACTCATCCTCCGGCCCTTTTTCTTCATACTTTTCCTCCGTCGATGAAGAAATTCCGACAGCGTGCCTTTCATACTCTCAAATCCATTTCTCCAGCATCCATTTTACATGTTTCCCAGCAAGATACTCCCTCATTAAGTCATATCTGTTTTTCATCATGGAATCAATGGCGATATACTCCATTTGCTCTAACAATGATTCATTGTCCTTTTTCACGCTTTCAAAACTTACTTTATAACTATCAATTGTTAGCTCGATCGTTTCCTTTTCCATCTTCAAAGTAGCCTTTACCTCCTTAAACTCCTTCTCGAGCCCCTTCTCATTCCTCTGAGAAGCGACCAAACCGGACTTCAGATCTAAAGCTTCCTTCCTCACCACCGATAAAGTTTTCTCCAACTATCTAATCCTCCTCTGACTGGATTTCGTATTCTTCGGCATGTACAAACTACACTCAAGTGCCTGGAAAAGCACGAGTCAGAATTTCATTCGACTAAAAAAAAGAAGTTATACTCACTTGATAATTTAAAGCAATGGCTTTCTTCATAGCCTCCACCGGACCGATTTGTGCTAATCTTACTTCATCCCCCTCCAGACGAAGCCCTTCCACAAATGAATCAATGCTTGAAGGATCAGAAAATGTAGTCGACTCCCGAGGAACCTTTAGAATGAGGTTATCAGAGTCCTCTTCCACTTTAGCAATAGACTTACTTTTCTTCCCCGCAGAAATCATTTCGGTCGACTTAGCCTTTTCTGCGACACCCTCACTTGAAACAACTTCCCTTTGCTGAAATGAACCTGTTTCTTTTTCGAGCTCTGGTTCATTCTTCATCAACTTCCTTGAATTCCTCTGGCTCTTCATTTCGTCGAGTGAAGCTACTGTGAATGGTCCAGTCATCATTTCCTCTGTGCATAAAAGTTCTTCAGGTTTTAGGGTCTCTCGATATCTAGACTCTCCATATAACTTTCGACACGACCATCTACAATTTATCACGGGCAAAACGTCGTTACAAGGGGCCAGAATATTACCTTCTCCTTCCTGTTGATAAATTTCCTTCCACAATGGAGCCGCCTTTAATCTCTTTTCCACTAAGATGGTCGTATAATATCTTTCCTCGGCCGACAAGGATAGAATCACTTTGGTGTTGGAGATTATACGAGTAGTCGTAACGAATGACTTATTTTAGAGGATCTGCAGCAATAGGCACACGGTTATTAGAATTCATAAGCAAGATTCAAGGATTAAAAGTTAAAGAAAAGAACACTACTCACTCTACAAACACCAAAATTCTGGGATTCGACCAGCCTCGATTGATCCAAATATACCCTCACCATTCGCAAAGAAATAATCAGATTGCCAATTTCCCCTATCATTAGTCGGCAATCCAGTAACTAAATATGTCTTCCTCTGACGTAGGATCAAAGTATATCTTCATTTCTCCTTCAAATTCTCCTTTAAGTAGTACGTCGCTAAAACATCATTAACCTCAAAAAGCACTCCCAAGTCAAAAGACATACATTCAATCGATATCCTCCATGCATTCGACATCATCTGTGAATGAACAACTTCAAAATGGTCCAAAACCTCCCAAGCCAGTCTCGAAATAGGGAACCTCAGCCCCATAAAGATTGGGCAAATGTAGAATCTCATCCACCCCGGAACTTTGTAATCAATTTTTTCATTTGATGAAGGTACCCGTAGTTCCAGAGAGTCGGGAAACCTATATATACACCTGAGTTCCCTTAACATTTTCCCAATCATTCGACTAGCAGGATTTTTAGATAATAAGTTAGTGGGTACATTTGTACTAGGGAAGTCACTCAGCTCCCCGACAGCGGGTAAAGACCTTAGTGGTATGGCCTCGGTGGGGATCTCTTGAGAAGGCCTAGCCAAGGTGACTACGCCATCCTTGATCAACTCTTGGTACGACCAATCTTTGTATACTTCATCTTCCTTAGGCTCACTGAAGAAGATCTGACATAGCTATCAATCTTGGCACCTAAGTTGCCTAAGGATTCTTCACTCGACATCTTCCAAACAACAAGCATATAAACAACTAAACTCCCTAGAAACCTACTTCCTAAAGATCAAAATCCACAAACATGATTTCAAAAAATTCTCACAAACTCAAAGATCAAACAACTAATTTTACCTAAGAACAGCTTAAAGCTACACTATGAACATTTAAAGGAATTGAAGAACAAGAGGAAGTTATCGAAGAGTACCTTGAAACACTTGAGAGCTTTCCTTACTCGGCTTCCGAATGAAGCAAAATGAAGTATCCAAAGCACTTTTATACACACTACTTAAATTGGCGCCAAAATTCCCGCCAAAAACTCTTTGTGATCCACGCTAGGGTTGTAATTAAAAACTGGATAGAGACTTGAGAGTAACCCAAGTGTCGAATGAGGAATGGAGTCAAATAGAATAATGGAATTCATTCGTTACATACGACATGTCGAATGGAATTGCTCCTGAACCATCATCTGGTTCAGTCGCCTGGGGACATCCCCTTGATGACTCATGTCGAGTCAAATAGAATAATGGAATTCACTCGTTACATACGACATGTCGAGTGAAATTACTCCTGAATAATCATCTAGTTCAGTCAACCGGGGACATCCCCCTGATGACTCATGTCGAGTCAAATAGAATAATGGAATTCATTCGTTACATACGATATGTCGGATGGAACTACTTCTGAACCATCATCCGGTTCAGTCGACCGGGGACATCCCCCTGATGACTCATGTCGAGTCAAATAGAATAATGGAATTCACTCGTTACATACGACATACCGAGTGAAATTACTTCTAAACAATCATCTGGTTCAGTCGAGTGGGGACATCCCCATAATGACTCATGTCAAGTCAAATAGAATAATGGAATTCACTCGCTACATATGACATGTCGATTGAAATTACTCCTGAACCATCATCTGGATCAGTCGACCGGGGACATCCCTCTGATGACTCATGTCGAGTCAAATAGAATAATAGAATTTACTTGTTACATATGACATGTCGAGTGAAATTACTCCTGAACAATCATCTGGTTCAGTCGACCGAGGACATCCCCCTGATGACTCATGTCGAGTAAAATAGAATAATGGAATTCACTCGTTGCATACGACATGTCGAGTGGAATTACTCCTGAACCATCATCTGGTTCAGTCGATCGGGGACATCCCTCTGATGACTCATGTCGAGTCAAATAGAAAAATGGAATTCACTCGTTATATACGACATGTAGAGTGAAATTACTCCTGAACTATCATCTGGTTCAGTCGACCGGGGACATCCCCCTAATGACTCATGTCGAGTCAAATAGAATAATGGAATTCACTCGTTACATACGACATGTCGAGTGAAATTACTCCTGAACCACCATCCGGTTAAGTCGACCAGGGACATCCCCCCTGTTGACTCATGTCCAGTCAAATAGAATCATGGAATTCACTCATTCCATGCGACATGTCGAGTGTGATATCAGCATGAACTTCTTATGTTTGTACGACATGCAGAGTAAGAGTACTCCTAAACCACTATTTGGTTCAGCCAATACGGGACATTCCCTCATAGGCTCACGTATGAGCCAAATTAAAAATGTGAGCTTCCCTTAGTCTATTCGACGTGTCGATCGGGATTAACTCTCAAAGCCTTCGACAGGTTCAATTAAACTAGGGACACCCCCTAGACTCATGTCGAAGAAAAAAGAGATACAAATATGTCCTCCCCTAGTCATATACGACTATGTTGATTAAAATTATCTCTTTACTACCTTAAAGACTTATCAACCGAGAAGACCCATCGAAAGATTTAAGATAAAAAGAATTGAAGACAAGCTCGCCCAACCGTACAACTGGACGTCACCTCTGCCAGGATCAGTAAAATAGTTATCCATGTTTTTGTTCATTCGACACGCTCAAAGGTATTCTCCAAGTCTTGGACTACCAGACTTAGAGAGTATGGGACAAACTGTACGTGCCAAATTTGGGCCCAAGGATAGAATCGACATTTACCCCATGGCCAAACCACCAAACCTGGAGCCCATTGGTGAGTCCAGCCCATGGGCTAAGATATCAGACAAATAGGTCTCATAGGCCCAAGCACATCAATATCAGGGAAGTCAATAGACACCAGTTACCAGATCAAGAGAAGAATCAAAATTCACAAACCTCATAAAGTCGACAGTTTCAGAAGATGAACAAACGAATCGTCAGCCACCAGACATAAATCATCAGAATTAACTCACTGGTTACAATTACACCAACGGGCAGAAGAGAGACTCCACATTAGGGAACCTATAAAAGAGAGAAACAAAGGAATATACAGGCATCTGGAGACGACTCATATCATCTGATAAAACACAATACTCCGCCCTCACGACAATCAATTAGTGGTTGAGGTATCCTAAGACCTTAATCCATTCACCTTCGACTTATTAATATTTTGGCTAACTTGAGCGTCGGAGTGCCTACGGCTTCCACCACACTAGTGGGCAGTAACCTCCTCTTTTTCTCTACTCCTATTTTACAAGTTCGCTTGTGCCTCTCAACTAATTCTCGATTGTGGACCTCGATCGAAATCAGTGTCCACACCTACAAAACAGAAACATTGGGAGTGGGGGGGCTAGATCGTTTGAACAATCTAGTGAGTGGACAATTTAAATCAAAAATTGATTCTTTTTGCAAAATTCTTTAAAATCCTCCAAGAAATAATCTTTCTTGGAATCTTTTCTTATCTAAAAATACATCTCTTTCTGTAAAACTTTTCTGAAAATTTATTTTTGTCTATAAGACTCGGACTTTTATATAAAACTGAGTTCTCCTAAAAACTCTTTCATAAAACTTATCATTTTTGAAAAATTTGTTTCTGGAAATTTATTTCTGAAAATCTATTTTTGAGAAATTTGTATCTGAATATCTGGTGCATGGGGACGTTATTGTTGGGATGTATGCCATAGAGCTACATATGATGTAAACATCTTTATATGTTTTGAAATAAAATGATGCATTATTCATTTATCAAAGTGTTTGTTTATTATAAATTATCTTGAATACCCTATATTACTTATGTGATATGTGCCTTAAGACTTAGTATAGGAGTGTCATACATAAGATGATTTAAGTCTGAAGTTAGTAATCCTAAATAGTCCATAGAGAGCAAACAAAGTGGGTACTTTATTCGTAGTTTATCTATATCTGCGGTCCATTCTATATTTGTATGGCGACCTTGATCCGGGATCGTTCATGTAGAGACATGAGAATGGAGGCACCTTGTATGATGTGATCATATAGGACTGGATCCAGATGGAAATGACATTCTTTTAATATTCGTTAATCCAAGAAAGTCATTTCGATCTACTATATGGTCATAAATGGATTGATCTTAATCCTTAGTATACTACGAACTCCTACATGGCAGGCTATGTCCTTTGATGTACAAAGGTGAGGTTGGTGTAGCAGTCCCGACCAAAAACTACATACTTTGGAGGCATGGTATGATGTGTAGCTAGGAGCTTTTTACATTGACATGGAGTTCACTCATTCTTGTGAGAAACAGAGGAATATCTTTCTTAAGGGTTGATTCGGTGCTTGAACGATTTGAGCGCCCAAGTCTTTCTATTACGAATAGAAAGATTAAAATTCATAAAGGTTATGAATAAATCATTCATTAGAGAATCAATGGTACTTAAGGTAAAAATAATTAGAGGGGTATAACGGATACTATGACCTGACTCTAATTACTAGATACTCGTGAAATAATCTATATGTAATGACAATATCGATGGACATCGACTTGGTTCGGCTTAATATACCATCTACGACAATGAGAGAGGAGCTTTGGATTTTTAGTGGAATAACTCAGAGTTAATAATTCAGAATATTTAATTAAGAGCTTAATTAATATTTCGAGGTTATTGGAGCCCGTAGGTCCATTTGGTCCCCGTACTAGCTTGATATACTATAGCGAATTTAATATAATTAGATAGTCCGATTATATACTCACAAAGGTAGAAATATTATTAATAGGATTAATAATATTATTCTGTTACACTAGAAACTTTATATTAAAAGTTAATATATGGTTTTATTAAATATAGGATATTTAAATACATGTTATTTAATTATATTATATATAATTAAATAAAAGGTTAGATAAATAATTTCTAAATTTTGGGTTTTGGAAACCCTTGGATTTAATTTTGAAGTTACAAATTATTAAATGGAATTTAACCTTTTATTTTGTAACAAATCTTTAATCATGGTAATTAAATTTGGTGTTGAAAAATTAATTAAAAATACATGTGTTGGCTGAATTCGATGATGGTGAAAAGGGATATGGTTTTGTTCTATTTTGGAAAATTAAACCCTAAGTATAAAAAGAAAATTTTGATTTTTCTTTTGACTAAGCCATATTTTCTAATCCTAACAACCTTTCTTCTTCTTCTCTAAGTCTCTCAAAAGTTGAGAAAATCAAAAACAAAATAAAAAGTAGAAAAAAGAAAAAATCAAAAGAACAATAATTATTTGTGTGACTCAACCTCTAAAATATTTAGGGATTATTTTATGAGTTTTGCCCACACAAGTTTCCGTTGGTAACGAGATATAGTTCGGAAGACTTTGTGGTGTCGAACAAAGCATCATCTTCATCTCTTTCTTATTGTACACGGCAGTGAGCATTATTTTTTGCTCATTGCCGCCCTTTTCTTGGTGAAACGGAACTCGGTTTGGTTTCATTTTAATCCATAATTTTTGGGGAATATTTTGTGATGTTTTGGGGCTGTGTTAGGGCTATTTTCAAGTGAAAAATCAGAACCAATACACAACTATTGTCCACACATTTCAGGGGCTATTTCTGTAGTGCATTGGGCGAGAATCGAGTCCAAAAGAGTTCATTTTTTGTTCGGCTGTTCGGCGACTGTTCTGGGGCTATTTTGGGGCTGGAATTTTGTCTAAAACTGAACCAAAATTTTAGTGGTGATAGCAGTAGCTTTCGGCATTCAAAGTAGAAGAACAGAACAATTTTCAAGTCCAATCCATTTGCCTAAATTGTTTCCGCTGTGCGAGGGAAGGGTTTCCTACAATTGGCATCGAAAGCGAGGTTGAAAACCTTCTCTTTTTCATTTAAGTTACTGATTTTAATATGTTTATATGATTTATAAATATTGATTTGCATGTTTAGATGATTAGGTATAAAATAATATTCATATGATGAATGGTTATTATTTTTTTCATGTGATGAATGGATTTTACATTGGTCGTAAATTTCTCCGGCTCTTATTTATTTGTTGGTTTTGATTTTGGGATGTAAAGCCATAAGGCCAATTTTCACAATTGTTGTAATTTGATTTTCCAATCTAAATTTTCAATTGTTGTAATTTGGAGCGCCGAAACCGCAAAAGAAGCCAACACCACCTTGGAGCGTGATTTGAAGACCAAGGGATGCCTTGGGTATTTTGTACTAATTAGATTAGTATAGGATAAATAAGAGCTCGGTCAATACAAATTTTTTTTTATATTATATGTATTTTAATTCGAATTTTTTGAATATCATGTCATATAGCTTAGGGTGCCTACTTTTACATTTTACATGCCATAACATATTTTAGATGCATTATCATTATAAACATGAAATATGATTTTATGTGATTTAAAGTGTTTAAATTAGAATATGATATGCATGGAAATCAATTAATTGGATTAATTGGATTTATGATTTAAAATTTGAATTCTAATATATTGGGCTTAATTAGTGCATAATAAATTCCATTGGTATATAAGATGGAAATCCAGATATAAATTTTATAGACAAATCCGAATGGACGGTAATATGGTCCGCATTCGAGATACAACGCCACGTACCATTGGATTTTTTAACACATTAAGATTAATTAAATAGTTTAATTCAAATCTTGACCATTTTAGGATTCTAAAATTTTAAACCTATTAGTGCTCTAATATTTTAAGAGTTAAAATATAATATGCCACTAAAATCACTCTAATGGAAAATTAGTGATATAAATTTTAAAATTTAAAATTGGTTAGGTCACTAATGGTGAACTAGTGTAAATAAAAGTTATGATTTAGCAGCCATAAAATTATTCACACTAGTTAAATTAAACTATTAGATATTTTATAAATAGAAACCTTAATTTTAAAATAGTGAGTTGGAGAGGGTATATCCTGCGATCTCTATTGTTAGTCCGAAAATGTGAGATTCAAAAGGCACCTCGAGACAGCTTTACTTTCGCCTCCCTACAGATGGTGTCCATTTTGGGTCAACATCAAGTTGGGATTCTGATAGGATAGGGATTCTAGATATATCTTGTGAACTGACCTACCCTACAGTGGCACTTCACTCGTTAAGTCCAAGAATCCCGAAACGGAGGGCCATACTCACAAAGGAATATTTAACTGTTAAAAAAATTCCTTGATCGAATCAAACGGTAGCTGTTTAATATAAGAATAAGAGTTATTCTCGCATATATTAATCGATTGAGATTGTCTCGATCTATCATGTAAGTACTTGACCTATCCTACTGTGGCACTTACTTGTGGGATGATAGATTTCTGTGGCATAGTAATTCTCTTGGGTTTCTTATTCGTTATTTATGGTTCATGCATCATGTTTAATTTTATGCCAAAATTATTTGATGATTTTAATATGCGATGAATGAATATTAAATGTATATTTATTTTATTTTATGGCCATGGTTTCTCCGATTATTTCCATTCTCTTAAATGATAAATTAATGAGAGAAAATTATGTTAAGTGGAAAAGTAACATAAACGCTATCTTGGTCTACGAAGACCTAAAGTTTTTCCTGATGGAGGAGTGTCCTCCCAAGCCGGCCAGAAATGCTGGCCAAGCTGTGCATGATGCCTACCAGAAATGGGTTGCAGCTAATGAGAAAGCCTACTGCTACTTGCTAGCAGAGATGTTTGAGGTTCATGCTGCAAAGCATGAACCTATGGCTTCAGCATCTCAGATGATGGAGTCATTGCATGACATGTTTGGGCAGCCGTCGGAGCGTCAACATCATGAGGCCATGGTCTCAGCGATGACTGCCAGGATGAAAGATGAGACATCAGTCCGAGAGCACGTCTTGAGGATGATGACCTATCTCAACAATGTTGAAACCCATGGAGCTCATATTGACAAGAGTAGCCAGGTGACCATGATAATGGAAACTTTTCTGAAGAGTTTCTTGCAGTTTAAAAGAAACTAAGTTATAAACAAGTTGACTTTTACTTTGATCCGGCTGTTAAATGAGCTCACCCACTACGAGTCCATACTTGTGGATCCTCGTAAGTCTAGTGCTGAGGCAAATATTTTCGAGTCTTCTAAATTTGCAAAGATGAAGTAGAAAGGAACTGTGAATGCTAAGGCCAATGGTATAGCTACTTGATATAAGTAAACACATTATTAAAGTGACTTTACTATGATAATTGGGATAAGAGATGCTGTTTCAGTAAAACGTGGGAGTTATCAGCTTTCAAATTTCAAATAAAAGTTATTTGAATTTAAACAAAGTGTTGTTTATTTATATTTTATCATAGAAATGTGATTTCTATTTCTAAACCATTGCATGATGGTTTCCATTTTATCTACTAATAATAGTTATTATTTCAAAATGGATTACTTATATGTAAATGAAATTAAGAGATAACTTATATTGTTAATATTGTTAATATATAATCCACTGCTCAACACTGAAATATTTAAGATTGAGAAACCTAAAACTAAACGACCAAAGATTTCTCACGAGGACATATATCTATGGCATGTTAGACTAGGTCATATCAACATTAACCGGAAAGACAGGTTGATAATGAAAGGAGCCTTAAATCGTTAAAGCTCGGAACATTACTAGTCTATGAATCCTATTTAGAAAGAAAAATGACCAAGAGACCTTTTACTGGAAAAGATATAAGAGCTCGTCAACCACTTGAGCTAATACATTCAGAAATTTACGGACCGAAGAATGTAAAAGCCCGAGATAGTTATGAATTTTTCGTGATATTCATTGATGATTATTCTAAATATGGGTATGTTTACCTAATTCAGCACAAGTACGATACTTTTGAAAAGTTCAAAGAGTATCGTGCTGTGGTTGAGGACCAGTTAGGTGAAACAATCAAAACTCTACGATCAGATCATGGAGGAGAATACATTGACATCGATTTCAAGGAATTCTTAGATGAGCATGGGATAGTATTCCAGCTCACAACACTTGGAACACCACACTAAAATGGTGTTGTAGAGAGGATAAATCGGACCCTACTAGACATGATGAGATCTATGTTTAGTTATAGCTCACTACCTAGTATGTTTTGGGAATATGCACTACGAACTGCAATACATATCCTTAATATAGTTCCATCTAAGTCTGTTCCTAAGACTCTCTTAGAGTTTTCGAATGGTCGTAAAACTAGTTTACGACATTTCTGCATATGGGGGTGTCCAGCACATATGCTGAATAATAAGACTACAAATTTGGAGCCACGTTCTCATGTATGCCTACTTGTAGGCTATCTTAAAGAGACTATGGGTGGATTCTTCTATAGTCCTAATGATAAAAAAAGTGTTTATATCGACGAATGTTATATTTCTAGAAGAGGATTATATGAGGGAGTTCAAACCTCAAAGTAAAGTGTTACTCAAGGAGTTACATACTGGTTCAACCAGCATACCATCGTCAACGACAATTAACAAATACATATCACCTTCGACATCTGAGCATCAGATTCAAGCTCATCATAATGATCTACCACCTAGACGTAGTGAGAGGATTGTACGATAACCTAATCGATATCTTGGAGTTAGAGAGGCATTAGTTATCGTATCCAACGATGGTATAGATGATTCATTGACCTATCGTAGTGCAATGGATGATTTTGATAAAGAGGAATGGCTCAAAGCCATGAACCTAAAGATGGAGTCTATGTACTCCAACTAAGTCTGGGAACTTGTAGACCAACCTGATGAGGTGAAACCTATAGGCTGCAAGTGGATCTACAAGAGGAAAAAGAGAGGAGATGGGAAGGTACAAACCTTTAAGACTAGGCTAGTGGCCAAGGGTTATACCTAGAAAGAGGGAGTTGACTATGATGAAACTTTCTCGCCAGTAGCCATGCTAAAATCCATCCGCACTCTTCTATCCATTGCCATATATTATGATTATGAAATTTGGCAAATGGACATCAATACTATATTCTTGAATGGAAATCTTGATGAGAGTATCTATATGATACAACCAGGGGGGAAGGTCAGGAGAAAAAGGTTTGCAAGATGCAAAGGTCCATTTATGGACTTAAGTAGGCACATCGATCTTGGAATATAAGATTTGATACCATGATCAAATCTTATGATTTTCAACAGAATATTGATGAGCCTTGTGTATACAAGCACGCCAATGACAAAAATGTGGTTTTTCTTATTTTATACGTCGATGATATTTTACTCATTAGGAATGATCTAAAGATATTATCGGATGTGAAAACCTGACTAGCTAACCAATTCCAAATGAAAGATTTAGGAGAGGCCAGTTATGTTCTTAGGATTCAGATACTCCGGGATTGTAAGAAATGACTGTTAGCTTGTCTCAGGCATCCTATATCAACACGATCCTTGTACGATTTGGGATGTAAAATTCCAAGAAAGGCAATCTTCCTTATTGGCATGGAATTCATTTGTCAAAGAAACACTCCTAAGACACCTCAAGATGTTGAGGAAATGAGACATATCCCATATGCCTCAATAGTTGGTAGTCTCATGTATGATATGTTATGCACGAGACCAGACATCTGTTTTGTAGTGGGAGTAGTCAGCATGTTTCAGTCAAACCCAGGATTGGATCATTGGGTGGCTGTGAAACAAATTCTCAAGTATCTTAAGAGAACGAGAGATTATATGTTTGTGTATTCTTATGAGGATATGATCCAAAGGAGATATACAGACTCTATTTTTTAGATAGATGTCGATTCTAGGAAATCAACATCTGGATCAGTGTTTACCCTAGGTGGTGGGTGTTGGACAATTATGACCCATAGCATCACTATTTGTAAAAGACATTGTGGTTTTTGTACAAATTAATTATGTGACAATGGAAATTGTATTTTATCATTTCGTAATTAAATTACTTTAATATATGAATGATAAAAGTCCTTATGATTAGTTCTGGATTATAAGATTTGAGATGATATTAATCCACAAGGTTTAATCATTAAATATCCCTAGTCGTAGTATTATCGAGACTGGACATCGATAATGCATAATAGACTAGTATCGGACTTTTGCGTGTTATAGAAGCGTAATGACATAGTTCTTATATATTTAAGTATTGGATTCTTATGCAAGTGTGATAGGAGGTTGTGTTTACGATGGTATGGAAACAGCTTCGCTTTGGATAGAGCCCTCGGAATCCCATTGGTAGTATGACTATGTGTCTATGGGAATCCGATTCAGGGTAGGTGTTTTTACTTTTAACCTGAGACTTACATCACTAGTACTTGCGATAATCGATACGCTTTGATTTTTGTCGTCCAAGACTTTAACAGGTTCTGCGTACGCCTCTTCTAGGTTTATTGAGAATCGTAGTGTATTGGATGTGATGTCAAGACGAAAGTATCACTTCATTCATATGGAGATGATGATCACACAGGGATACAGAACTGGTACTCTAATATGTTTCAACCATCGAGATAATATGACAAGGTCATGATTATCCGATTAAAGAGGCTAGTTGTTTGTGATCCGATATATGCTTCGTATGGGGCAGACATTATTCCAGCCCCAGATCTTGCATGTGACATCTGATACTGGATCGCAATACTACGTATACGACACCTGACAAAGATTATATATTCATTTAAGAATATTTCTGGAGAATTGGGAAGGCACGGTGTTTTGCTAGAAGCCAACCATGTCTCGTAAATCGGTAAGAACATAGTACGAGGTATTCACGTGTTCGGATAGTCCGACGACCGGATTTACTATCAACATATCTAGGGATCTCATGGGTCACTTTCCAAAGATTCACCGATGACAAATGATTCGAACATAATTAATCTAGGATTAATTACGGAGAGATTTTATCTGTGATAAAATACTATCAGTAGAGAGAGAACGATTAATTTGGAATTAATCGATAAAATAATATATTCGATATATTAAATGAAAATAGATTTCATAACGGAATTAAAATTATATTTTAATTCGGGCGAACAAATTAATTTAGAATTAATTCACGAGCGACGTGAATAGTAATTTTGCTAGGCATAATTATTTAATTAAATTTGATTTAATTACGTCGCAACGGAAAATTCGTTAATTCGGAATAAACGAACCCGAGCTCGGGATGTGTTTGCGAGCCTACTCGAATTTTGAATCAAGTAAAATCATTAGTCATTTACTTAACTTTATTTGATAGAAGTTAGTAGAGATTTTATGATAACTTGTAAAACACACAAGTTGAAAGGTGATGGACTTATTAGCAAATATTTGGTATATCTTAATTTTGATTTTGGAAATCAAATACAAGTTAACAAAAATCATCTCTCTCTTCTCTCTCACCATTCAAGCCCAATTTCAAAATTTTCTCTCCCAAATTTGGCTTGGCCGAATTTATCAAGGACAAAGGTGAAAAATTGTTGTAATTTTTCAAGTGCTAGCACACATCAATGAATCATACAAGGTGTTAAGGAAACCATTCCCTAGAGCTTGGAATCAATTTTAAAGCTTGGAGCTTGGACATTAACTTCAAAGAAAGCTTGGAGACTTCAAATGAAGCATTTTTTGCGTTCCACACACATCCTACATCTGATCAAAGTGAGTATATTTCCGTTATTCTCCTTTTAGTATTCACATGATTTTATGCTTATATTGATCTTGGGATGACCTTAGAAATCCAACAATAGTATCAGAGCCTAATTGAGCATGAAATCCGAATAGGGTTTATATACTAAAATTTGGGTATTTTTGATTTGAGCATGATTTGATCAAATTGTTTGTTTGAGTATGCTTATATATTGATAACTTAGAGTTATGCATGATCAATTTGAAGAAAAATTAATTGGATTAATTTTCCCCAATTTTGTTGGCATGACCGAATACTATAGTGCCCTAAAGTCATGGTAATTTTTATTTTTTAAACCATTGGATGTGTTTAAAATCCTTGGAAATATTGATTTGTGATTTAATTGGATTGAAATCGAAATCGGATATAAAATTCCTACCATTGTCGTGACCATAAAAGCATGAAAATGACTTGATTTTGTTTCAATTATGTTGGACATGAATTGAAAATATAATGCATGATTAATTAATTAAATTGATATTTTGGAAATGTTAATTTAGATAATTAATTAGTGCAATACACTTTAATTAATTAAATTATGAAATTTGAAATATTGGAATTTAATTAATTGGGCTTAATTTGGAATTGGGCTAAAGATGTTGTATTTGGGCCTAATGGGCTTGGTTGGGCAGTTGGTTTAGAACAATTGGATTGGATCCAAATTGGGCCTAAACCATTCCATTAAGTCCAAATATAATATATGGGCATTTAAACATTTAATTGGGCCTAATAAGCCAAAATTGATTTCTTGGCAAATAGGATGATTCCTTAATTGGGCCTTGGTATTTGTGTTTGACCCATATTGACCAAAGCCCATGCCTTAAGAAATTAATTGAAAGCCCATTGGAATTTAATTAAATGAACATTGGATGTAATTGGGCTTTGAGACCCATTAAAGATTAGATTTAGAATCTAAGTCGTAAAGGCGCATTAAAAAGTGTAATTATTTAATTTGGAATAAAAATAGAATTAGTATTTAATGCAAATTAAATTGGATTTAAAATTGTAGTTCGATATAATTCAATAATTCATACTTTGAGTACTTATTCTTAAACGAGTTGGACACGTGCAAATCAAATCGTTGTTTGAACATTGGATGATCACTTAATTCAAAGATTAATTAATTGGATTAGATTGATTGAATAACATGCTTTGTGTGAATACATGGATGTGTTGTATGAATAATGTATATCGGATGGATATTAGAATGGTGAGGGCAATTTTGGAAATTGTTATAATAAATTTAGAATTTATTAAATTGGACCTGCGTGTCCAGCCTTTATCTCTCGATTCTTTTTAATTCTCTTCTCACCTAATTCCCCTCAATGTTAATGAGGTTTCTTTAATTGTATTATGTAATTGGGTAGAAGTTAGAATAGTGCTAGCCGGGGAGAGGAAATGGAGTGATGTTTTCTAGGAATAATTTGTGAGATATCCATTCGTATATCATTATTAATTTATTTACCGTGCCTTATTATGCTTTTAGAATGCATGCTTAAGGATGTATGATGAGACCTAATCAAAGATAATAAATTGGTTGCCAATTTACGCGAAAAACCCTCAACAAATATTAAGTGTTTTCCTTCCATTGAGTGATTCATTCTCAAGATCCAAGATTGGCACTGGTTTGTTGGCCAAAGTCAAGACCTTTCTCCATCGAGGATGTGTTTGAATCATGAAGGCTTTGTTCCATATCGTTTGTCTTGTCTAAATTGAGATTTATTGGCCAAAGTCAATATCACTTCTTGTCCATCGACATCGTTATTAAAATTTCCAAAGTCAATGGGTTCCACTTAACTGGAATCATTAATCTTATTGTGCCAAAGCCAAGGCTTAGTTGATTCAGAGGAAAATGTTAGGAAAATATATTGGATATATTAGCATATATTTTATATATGTTTCGGACTTGGAGGTCCACCTACCGGATCTAGGAATTAGATAAGATCCAATTGATCTTAGAGATCTACCTAGTTAAATATCATACAGCTTGTTGGCCAAAGTCAAGGTTGTGTGTTATTTATTGGGATCCTAGCCCATTAGGAAACTAGGTTTCCCGAGTACTCAACAGAGGGTTAGAGGCTCGTTGAAAAATAGTGGGAGGCCAGTATTGAATTTGCAATTTCGTTCAACTACTCGGTCTCATGAGCTTTCAAATTATTTCGTCATTATATATATTTATTAGTTGGACTAATATTTTATTATTTTTCTTGTAACTGTTAGATTTTACCCATACATCGTTAATTGAATAGTTTGACTATTGCAATTAAGATGAAAGAAAAGAACAGTGTCAGAGACATTGTCATAGGCGACAATGTCTTTAATGGCGCAAACTTTCAAGACTGGGACATGAATCTCAGGATTGTCCTGGGATCCGAGAAGTTTCTCTACGCGATAGAGAGACCTCTTGGGCCTAAGCCAAGATCTGATCAGATAGTTGAGCTAGAGCTTTGGAAGACTCATAGCGATGACAACTCGACTGCTCAATCTATAATGCTTGCTACTATGACTCAATAATTCTGTCGTCAGAACAAGAGATTAGATCCCTATGAAATGATGGCGATGTTGCATGATCTTCATCGATCTAATCTTAGATCACAGATATATGAGTTGCAAAAGAAGCTCTTTCGCGCTCGTATGTCAGATGGTACATCTGTCAAGCACTATGTGTCACAGATGATTACTGACATCGAACAGCTGAGACAGAACAGAATTGTCTTCGAGGATGAGACTTTCATAGATTTGATCTTACAGTCTCTGCCCGACACTTGGAGTGGGTTCATCACGAACTACAATATGATGAACTAAGACCATACTCTTGAAGAGTTAATTTCAACACTGCGTGAAGTAGAAAATGAGCTCTTAACGGTCAAGAAGCGCAAGGCGCACTTTGCTTCAACATCTCAGTCTTCGAGGGCTTGGCCCAAGGCGACTGGAGGTGTAAAGAATAAGAAGAAGAATAAAGTCAAGGCCAAATCGTCAAAACCATCTGGGAAGGTTAAGGATAAATCCCAAGATGTAAGTCTGCAGTACAGGAAGCGGGGTCACAGGAAGCGTGACTGCCGCGAGTATAAGGCACATATGAAGGAAATCAAAGCGGGCAAGGCACCAGCTTCAGGTATGTTTATTATAGAAATAAACATGTCTACTATTAGTTTTAAAAATTGGATTTTTAATTATGGTTGTGGTACTCATATATGTACTGATGTGTAGGATCTGCAGATTAACAGGAGACTGGCCTAAAGGGAGATTGATCTACGCGTTGGATATGGGACACAAGTCACTGTTTTGGCCGTTGGCACTTATGTTTTGGAATTGCCCTCGGGGCATGTACTTAAACTTTCAGACTCTTATTATATACCTACTTTGACTAGGAATATTATTTTGTATCTTTATTAGCCCAATGTGGCTATACTTTCGTATTTAGAAACACTGGGTGTTTTATGTATAAAAATGATATGGAGATTTGCACTGCCGATGTAGATAATGGTCTTTATATTTTGAATATAAATCAATCTCAAACATATAATGTAACAAATAAAAGGCTTAAACTAAGTAACAAAGATGAAACTTAAATGTGGCATTGTCGTCTGGGACACATTAATAAGACTCGCATATCCACACTTTCGAAGAGTTGGGACTTGGACGGATTTGATCCAAATTCATATGACGTCTGCGAATCTTGTTTATTAGGAAAAATGCCTAAAACACCTTTTAGCGGTAAAAGGGCACGTACCACTGAACTGTTAGCCCTTATTCATAGTGACGTTTGTGGGCCCATGTCTAGCCAGGCTAGAGGTGGATATGAATACTCCGTAACCTTTACGGATGATGCATCGCGTTATAGTTATGTGTATCTTATGATACACAAGTCGGAAACCTTTGAGAAATTCAAAGAGTTTCGACACGAAATAGAAAAATAGATTGGCAAAAGTATTAAGACATTACGGTCGGACCGTGGTGGCGAATACTTAAGCAATGAGTTTCTTGATTACTTGAAAGAATATGGTATTCTTTCATAGTGGACTACTCCTGAAACACCGCAATTAAACGGTGTGTCCGAACGGAGAAACTGAACTTTGTTAGACATGGTAAGGTCTATGATGGGTCGTACAGAGCTACCTATTTCCTTCTGGGGATATGCATTGAATAGTACAATACTTATTTTGAATAAGGTTCTGTCAAAATCTGTTCAACAGACTCCGTATGAGATATGGACAGGAAAGAAACCGGGTTTCTCATTCCTGAAGATTTGGGGTTGCTGGGCATTCGTCAAACATTTGGAAGGTACCAAACTTGAACCCAAATCGGATAAATTCCTATTTGTAGGCTATCCGAGGGAAACCAAAGGATATTAATTCTATCACCCACAAGATAACAAAGTATTTGTTGCTCTACATGTGGTTTTCCTTGAGAATGAATTCCTAAATACAGTGGTAAGTGCGAGGAAAGTAGAACTTGATGAAAATCGGAGTAATACGATTCCTGGCACAGAATCCTTAATGGAATATGAACAGTCCATCAGGAATGAGACTGTACCACAATCTTCAAATACACAAGAATCACGTAAGTTGGAGAGAGTCAGAAAACAACCTGAGAGGTATGGGTTTCTGATCTCACCTCATGTAGATATTTATCTTATTGAGGAAGACGAACCGGCCCGTATGAGGAAGCGATACAAGATATTGATTCCGCTTTATGTCAAGAAGCCATGAAGTCCGAAATGGATTGCATGTACACCAACCAAGTTTGGACACTGGTAGATGCACCAGAAGACGTAAAGCTTATTGGTTACAAATGGATATTCAAGAAGAAGACCGACATGGATGGTAACGTATAAACGTACAAAGCTAGACTTGTAGCAAAATGGTATCGTCAACGACGTGGTGTCGATTACGATGAAAGATTTTCAGTCGTTGCCATGATTAAATCCATTCGAATTATGCTTGATATTGCTGCATATTTCGATTACGAGATATGGCAGATGGACATCAAAACCGCTTTCCTTAACGGAAATCTTTTGGAAGATGTTTATATGCAACAGCCTGACGGTTTTGTCATACCAAGACTTGCAAACAAGATTTGTAAGTTAAATCGATCCATTTATGGATTGAAGCAAGCATCACGTTCTTGGAACCAATGTTTTGATGAGATCATAAAAGAATATGATTTCGTTCAAAATGAGGATGATCCTTATGTATATAAGAAGGTTAGTGGGAGCGCACTGATATTCATTATCCTTTACGTTGATGACGTATTGCTTATTGGCAATGACATTCCCATGCTACAATCGGTGAAAGCTTGGCTTTCAGTAAAATTCTCCATGAATGAACTGGGAGAATCAGCCTTTATTCTAGGAATAAAGATCTACCAGGATAGATCTAGAAAGATGTTTGGACTCTCCCAGAGCACGTACATTGACAAAGTGTTGAAGAGATTCAACATGGATCAGTCCAAGAGAGGACTGTTGCCAATGTCACATGGCGTCACTCTATCTAAGGACATGTGTCCTAAAACTCAAGATGAGAGAGAGAACATGAGTCGAATACCGTTCGCCTCAGCAATCAGATCCATCATATATGCCATGATATGTACACAACCTGATGTCTCGTATGCTTTGAGCATGTGTAGTCGCTATCAGGCCGATCCAATAGATGGTCACTGGATGACGGTTAAGAATATCCTTAAGTATCTTAGATGAACTAAGGATGCTTTCTTAATCTATGGGGATGGAGAACTTGAGGTAACTGGGTATATCGATGCAAGTTTCCAAACCGATAAAGACGACTGTAAGTCACAATTCGGGTACATATTTTGTTTGAACAATAGAGCAGTAAGTTGGAAATCTTCCAAGCAAAAGACTGTTACTAATTCAACAACAGAAGCATAGTACATTGCTGCAGCTGAAGCAGTAAAAGAGGTAGTTTGGATCCGTAAATTCCTAATTGGATTAGGAGTAGTTCTGTTAGTAACTGAGCCCGTTTCATTATATTGTGACAAAAACGGGGCTATAGCGTAGGCTAAGGAACCGCGGTCTCATCAACGATCCAAGCTTGTTCTTCAATGTTTCCATCTGATTCGAGAGATCATATATCATGGCGATGTGAAGAACGAGAAGGTCGCATTAGAGGATAACATTGCAGATCCGCTGACGAAGGCTATTCCCTAGCAAAAGTTTGAGCGACATGTACATAGTTCAGGTGTTAGATGCTTGAGTGACTGGCTATAGGCCAAATGGGAGATTGTTGGACAATTATGACCCATAACGTCACTATTGTAAAATACATTGTGGTTTTTATACGAATTAATTATGTGACAATGGAAATTGTATTTTATCATTTCGTAATTAGATTACTTTAATATATGAATGATAAAAGTCCTTATGATTAGATCCGGATTATAAAATATGAGACGATATTAATCCACGAAGGTTTAATCATTAAATATCATTAGTCGTAGTATTATATCGATAATGTAAATAGACTAGTATTGCACTTGTGCGTGTTATGGAAGCGTAACGGCATAGTTCTCATATATTTAAGTATTGGATACTTATGCAAGTGTGATAGGAGGTTGTGTTTACCGATGGTACGGAAACAGCTTCGCTCAAGATAGACCCATCGGAATCCCATTGGTAGTATGACTATGTGTCTATGGGAATCTGATTTAGGGTAGGTGTTTTTGGTCTTAACCTGAGACTTACATCGCCAGTACTTGTGACAATCGATATGCTTTGGTTTTGGTCATCCAAGACTTTAACAGGTTCTGCGTATGCCTCTTCTGGTTTATTGAGAATCGTAGTGTATTGGATGTGATGTCAAGACAGAAGTATCACTTCATTCATATGGAGATGATGATCACACAAGGATACAGAATTGGTACACTAATGGGTTGCAACCATCGGGATAATATGACAAGGTCATGATTATCCAATTAAGGAGATTAGTTACTTGTGATCCGATATATACTTCATATGGGGCAGACACTATTCCAGCCTCAAGCCTTGCATGTGACATCTGATACTAGATCGCAATACGCAATACTACGTATACTACACCTGATAAAGATTATATATTCCTTTAAGAATATTTCTGGAGAATTGGGAAGGCACGGCGCTTTGCTAGAAGCTGACCATGTCTCGTAAATCGGCAAAGATATAGTACGAGGTACTCGGGTGTTCGGATAGTCCGACGACCGGATTTACTGTCAACATATCCAGGGATCTCATGGGTCACTTTCCGAATATTCATCGATGATGTATGATTCGAACATAATTAATCTAGGATTAATTGCGGAGAGATTTTATCTGGGATAAAATACTATTCGTAGAGAGAGAACGATTAATTTGGAATTAATTGATAAAATAATATATTCAATATATTAAGTGAAATTAGATTTCATAACGAAATTAAAATTAGATTTTAATTCGGGCGAATAAATTAATTTAGAATTAATTCGCGAGTGAAGTGAATAGTAATTTTGCTAGGCATAATTATTTAATTAAATTTGATTTAATTACGTCGCAAAGGAAAATTCATTAATTCGGAATTAACGAATCCAAGCCCGGGATGTGTTTACGGGCGCACTCGGATTTTGAATCAAGTGGGGCCCACATGTCACATCACAAGTCAAATCATTAGTCATTTACTTAACTTTATTTGATAGAAGTTAGTAAAGATTTTATGATAACTTGTAAAACACACAAGCTGAGAGGTGATGGACTTATTACCAAATATTTGGTATATCTTAATTTTGATTTTGGAAATCAAATACAAGTTAACAAAAATCATCTCTCTCTTCCCTCTCACCATTCACGCCCAACTTCAAAATTTTCTCTCCCAAATTTGGCTTGGCCGAATTTATCAAGGACAAAGGTGAAAAATTATTGCAATTTTTCAAGTGCTAGCACACATCAAGGAATCATACAATGTGTTAGGGAAACCATTCCCTAGATCTTGGAATCAATCTTAAAGCTTGGAGCTTGGACATCAACTTCAAAGAAAGCTTAGAGACTTTCAAATGAATCATTTTTTTTTGTTCTACACACATCCTACATCCGATAAAAGTGAGTATATTTTCGCTATTTTCCTTTTAGTATTCACATGATTTTATGCTTGGATTGATCTTGGGATGACCTTAGAAACCCAACAGTGGGGCTATGTAACATCCCAGATTTTCGGGACAATTCTGGAGGGTTTCCATACTGGAGTTATAGTCTCGAAATAGGATAATATTAAAGAATAAGGGTTCAAGCAGTGTTATATAGGGTTTGGATTATATATATTATGAATAATCATTGCGTTGGAAAATACGTGGGATCAAAAGTTAGTTACGCGATTCTTATTATACGAGTAAAGTTTACAGTTTTGGTCATGAAAATAGCAAACGAACTCTGATCGAGTAGATTCTTGAACCATCGGACTCATTTTTTTGAGACGAACAACTTACGTGTTGAACACGTTTCCAAATTTTTACCAGACGGGCCTCAAAATCATAAATTACCGCAAACACTCCAAGTTAGGGGCTAAACAGTAAATATACGGGGACCTTTTTGATATTTTCCAAGAAACTATATACGGGCTAAATAATAAAAAATGGCAAAACCAACCGAACCCCTCAAATTCGGCCCCTACCCCCAAATTTCACCTCCCATAAAACGCTACTTGCGCCGGCCACCACCGGCCTACGTGGTGGTCGAGGAAGAAGCGTCCAGCCACCGTGCATCTGATGGTGGCTGGCGTGTTGGACAATTATGACCCATAGCGTCACTATTTGTACAGATCACAGTGTTGTTGTGCAAATTAACTATGTGATAGAGGAGATTGCACTCTAATCATTTGTGATTAGATCACCTAGATGTATAAATGATGAGAGGTCCCTATGATTTGTTCCTGGACGGAGAATGATATGAGACAGTATCAGTCCACGAAGGATAAATCGTTAAATATCCCTAGTCAGAGTATTATCGAGATTGGACATCGATAAATACGTAAAAGACTAGTATTGCACTTGTGCGCGTTTGTGAGGACACAACGGCATAGTTCTCATATATTTGGGTATATGATACTCATGCAAGTGTAATAGGAGGTTGTGTTTCACCGATGGTACGGGAAACAGCTTCGCTCTGGATAGAACCCCGCGGAATCCCATTGGTAGTATGACTATGTGTCTATGGGAGTCTGTAATCAGGGTAGGTGTATTTGGTCTTAACCTGAGACTTGCACCGCTAATACTTACGACAATCGATATACTTTAGTTGAGGTCGTATAGGGCTTTAACCGGTTTTGTGTATGCCAATTCTGGGTATATTGAGAATCGTAGTGTGTTGGGTGTGATGTCAAGACAGAAGTATCACTCCAGTCATAGTGGAGATGACGGTCACGTAGGATACGGAACTCGTTCTCTTAAATGCTCGAGCTATCGGGATATTATGACTAGGTCATGTTTATCCGATTATAGAGACTAGTTACCAGACATCCGATATGTGCTTCGTACGGGGCAGACACAATTCCAGCCCCAGGCCTAGCACGTGATCATCTGATACTGGACAGAAATACGCAATACTACGGTATACTACGCTTGATATAGATCATATATTCCTGTAAGGATATTTCTAGAGAATTGGGTAGGCATGGCACTTTGCTAAAAGCCAACCTTGTCTCGTAAATCGGTATAAACGTAGTACGAGGTACTTACGTGTTCGGATAGTCCGACGACCGTATTTACTGCCAACATATCCGGAAATCTCATGGGTCGCTTCCCAAAGATTCACCGATGATGTATGACTGGCACTATAATTAATCTGGGATTATTTTGATGAAAGAGAAAATTAATCTGGGATTAATTACGGAGATATTTTATCTAGGATAAAATATTAATAAAAGAGAGAGAACGATTAATTTAGAATTAATCGATAAAATAATATATTCGATATATTATACGAAATTGGATTTCGACGCGGAATTAAAATTGGATTTTAATTCGGGCGAACGAATTAATTTAGAATTAATTCGTTAGCGACGTGAATAGTGATTTCGCTAGGCGTAATCATTTAATTACGACGTGACGGAAATTTGTTAATTTGGAATTAGGGAACCCGAGCCCGAGAGTGATTGCGAGCACATTCGCATTTCGAATTCGAGCGCGGCACGCAAGTCACATCAAGCGTCAAATCTCTAGTCGCATCAATTGTCAAATCACTTGTCACTTTGAGTGATGTGATGTGACATGACATGTAGTCACTTTATTAAAGTGATTTGATGTGAATAATGATGTGAGATGAAAAGCATCTTTTGCTTTTTTGCTTTTTGACTTTTACTTTTTTTGAAAAGTAAAAAGGTGGTATATATGTTTTATTTGTTTTACTTGGTAAAGATTATAAAAAATGATGTATGGAAAAGCTTTATACTCTCTCTCCTCCAAGCATGTTCACGTTTTTTGGTGAACCCATTTTCCCCTCTCCTTTTCTTGTTCTTCTTCACGGCTTGAAGCCAATTTTCCTTCCAAAATTCTGGTTAGACCGAAAATGAAGAAGAGGATTTGTGCTAGCACACCTTGAGTGATACATAGGTGATAGGGCAGTGTTTTTCATGAGCTTGGAATCTCAAAGCTTGGAGCTTTAATGGAGGTCTTCAATGGCCGAAATTTCTAGGAACCACAAGGACCAAAACCGACCAACCTTCTGCTCTTGAAGCCTTGGCCGAATGCTCCTTCATGGTGGAAGAGGCTTGTTTTGTTTGTTGCATCAAATCCAATCAATGTGAGTTATGTTTCCGCCTTACTCCTTTGATGTATTCATGCGTTTTTCTTGCTTGATTTCATGATCTTGGGACCTATATTAGAAACCAACAATGGTATCTATGAGCTTAGTTCAAGCATGAAAAAGTTAGGGTTAAAACTGGGTAAACTCAATTTGAGCATCAAATGGTTAAATTGTTTTATATAGTATGCTTGAATGAGGTTGAATTGATGTTGTGCATGATCAATTTCAAGAAATTTGGTTGGATCCATTTTTCCCCAAATTTGGGCATGACAAATTGGGTAAAATCAATTGAAGCATGATTTGGTTGATTTGATTGATTAAGTATGCTTGTCTGTTGATTAATTGAAGTTGTGTATGTTCAATTTCATGAAATTTGGTTGGATCCATTTTTCCCCAAATTTTGTGTTGGCCAAAATTGACAATTTTGGGTAAACTTGATTTTGAGCATGTTTGATGAAATTGGATGATTAGAATGCTTAAAGTATGTTTAATTGAGGATTGATTGGATCAATTTGATGAAAATTAGTTTGGAACAATTTTCCCCAAATTGCTTATGTTGGCCGAATACATATAGCCCATATTGTATTGGAATTTTTGATTTTTGAACATTGGATGTGTTGGAAATCATTCGAGAATATGATTTAATGTCGATTGTGAAATTAATTGGATTGAATTCGAATCGGACGTAAAATCCCCAAATTGCCGAGAGACTTTAAAGCATGTAAAATGGGTTTGATTTTAATAAATTCTGTTGGACACTATTTTTTGTTAAAGTGCATGATTAATTATGCTAATTGATGTTTTAGAAATGTTAATTGGGTAATTAATTGTGTATTACACTTAGGTTAATTAATCATGGAATTTGGAATTTTATAAGTTAATTAATTGGGCTTGTTTTTGGAAATTGGGCCTTATAAGTTGTAATTAGGCTTTTGGGCTTTGTTGTACAAAGTTGGATTTAGGCAAAATTGGTTGGATCCAATTAGGCCCAAAACCGCATCCATAAAGTCCAATTATGACTTAATGGACCTTAATTATTTAATTGGGCCTAATGGGCCAAAATTTAATTTAAAGGCTTATGGGGTAACTCCCGGATTGGATTTTGGTTATTTGGTTTGACCCGAGTTGACCAAAAGTCCACGCCTTAAGAAATTAATTAAAAGCCCATTGGACTTTAATTAAATAAACGTTGGACGTTAATTGGGCTTTGAGACCCATAACGATTGAATTTGGAATTTAAATCGTAGAAGGTTCGTTAATAAAAGTGTAATATTTAATTTGGAATTAAATAGTGAATTAGAATTAAATGCGTATTAAATTGGAGTTAATTATGTAGTTTAATTTAATTCGAGAATTCGTACTTTGAGTACTTATTCGCAAAACAAGTTTGACTCGAGCAAAAAGCAAATCGTTGTTTGAACATTGGATGATCACTAATTATCAGATTAATTAATTGGATTAGATTGATTGATAACATGCTTGTATGAATACATGGTTGCGATGCATGAATAATGTATATCGGATGGATATTAGTCGGGTGGGACAATTTTGGAAATTGTTAATGTAACTAGTTTGACTAGAAACATTATCTCTATATCGCGTATAACCCGCTGCGGGTGTACCTTTATATTCTAGAACACTAAAGTATTTTTTTATATAAAGATGATATTGAGATAAACACATTAGATGTTAATAACAGCATTTATATTTTGAATATAAACAATATCTCAAATATATAACATGACAAATAAATAGCTCAAACTGATTTGATCAGAAGAAACTAATTGTGGCATTGTTGTCTGGGACACAATCAAACAAGACTCGTACATCCACACTTTCGAAGAGTGGGTACTAGGACTAATTTGATTCCATTCAAATAAAGTCTACGAATCTAGTTTATTAGGCAAAGTGCCTATAGCACTATTTACTTGGTAAAAGTGTAAATGCCACTGATCTGTTAGCCCTAGTTCATAGTGAAGCAAGTGGACCCATGTCTAGCTAGGCTATAGGTGGATATGAATATTTCATGACCTGTACGGATATGGCATCGCGTTATGGTTATATGTTTCTTTTAAAACACAAATCGGAAACTTTCACAGTTTCGACACGAAATAGACAAACAAATCAGCTAAAGTATTAAACCGTCACGGTAAAACCGTAATGAAAATACTTAAGCAGTAAGTTTCTCGTATACTTGAAAGAGTATAGTATTCTTTCAATAAGGACTCCTCTCGGAACACGTCATTTTGACGGTGTGTCCGAACAGGATTAACCGAATTTTGTTAGACATAATAAGGTTAATCACGAGTCGCTCTGAGATACCATTTCCTTCAACGGATAAGCTTTAAACAGTGGAAGAACTTATTTTGAATAAGGTTCCATAATAATCTGTTTGACAGATATCATATTAGATATGAACGGGAAAGAAATCGGGTTTTTCATTCCTGACCATTTGGGTATGCTTGGCATATGTTTGGATGATACCAAACTAAAACCCAAATAGGATAAGTGCCAATTGTAGGTCATCCTAGGGATACCATAAGTATTGTACTTATACACCTCATAAGAGAACAATTAGATTGTTGCTCACCATGTGGTTTTCCTGAAAAGGAATACCGATATGCAGTGGTAAGTGGGAGGATAGTATAACTCGATGAAAATCGGAGTAATACTGTTCAAGGCACCAAATCTTAATAGAACATGAATAGTTCATCAAGGATGTAACTATGACCATTAATCTTCAAATACACAAGAACCGCGTAAGTCGGATAGAGTCAGAAAACAACCTGGGTATGGGTTTCTGATCTCACCTCATAAAGATGTCTATCTTATTGAGGAATACCAACTGGCTACGTATAAGGAAGTGATACAAGGTATCAACTCCCTAATTATGGCAAACTGCTATATAATCCGAAATGGATTCCATGTATATCAACCAGTTTGGATACTAGTTGATGTACCACAAGGCATTGTGCCTACTGGTACTATTAGTCTTCAAGGAAGACGTACATGGATGGCAACATACTAACGTATAAAGCTAGGCTTTTAACGGAAAGGTGTCGTTATCGACATTGTGTTGATTACGATTCAACCTCTTACCTGTTGCCACGGTAAATCCATTTGGATAATGCTTGTTATTCGATCCATGATTGGATTGAGCAAGCATTAGGTTCTTGGAATTGTCGTTTTGATGTAATCATAATGATTTAAGATTTAATTCAAAACGAAAATGATTCTTGTGTAAATAAGAGGGTTAGCGGGAAAATAATGATAATACGTCATTTCTTGGAAATGATATTCCCATAAAATAAATGTCGGCGAAAGCTTGGCTTTTGAAATACTCTCCGTGGAACTGTACATTGAAAAATGTACAGGACCTGGTGTATCATACGCTTTGAGCATATGGATTCACAAATAGGCTAATCCGAGTGATAGTCACTGGATTGATGTTAGGAACATCCGTTAGAATCTTAGAGAACTAAGGATATTGTCTTAGTCTATGGAGAAGGAGAACTTGAAGTGACTGGGAACACTGTAACAAGTTTCCTATAACCGATAAAGACGACTAAAAGTCGCAAATAGTACTATGCAGTTTTAAAAACGGTGTAGTGAGCTGGAAATCTTCCAAGCAAGATACTGTTACCGAATAAACAACAAATGCGGGTTAATTGCAGCAGCTGAGGCAGCAATAGAAGCCATCTGGGACAATAAAAAATCTAATTAGATTAGATATAGATCTGTTAGCAGCTGAGCTAGGCTTCAGCACAGGCTAAAGAATTAATGGTCTCATCAAAGATCCAGATATATACCTCGACCATTCATCTGATTCGTTTGGGTCATACATCGTAGCGATGTGATGATCGAATAAATCGCATCAGATGATAATCATGCAAATCCACTGACGAAAGCCTTTTCTCAGCAGTTTGAGCCAACCATACATAGTTCGGGTCTAAGACACTCGAGTGACTGGCTATAGGCCAAGTGGGAGATTGTTGGACAATTATGACCCATAGCGTCACTATTTGTACAGATCACGGTGTTGTTGTGCAAATTAACTATGTGATAGAGGAGATTGCACTCTAATCATTTGTGATTAGATCACCTAGATGTATAAATGATGAGAGGTCCCTATGATTTGTTCCTGGACGGAGAATGATATGAGACAGTATCAGTCCACGAAGGATAAATCGTTAAATATCTCTAGTCAGAGTATTATCGAGATTGGACATCGATAAATACGTAAAAGACTAGTATTGCACTTGTGCGCGTTTGTGAGGACACAACGGCATAGTTCTCATATATTTGGGTATAGGATACTCATGCAAGTGTAATAGGAGGTTGTGTTTCACCGATGGTACGAGAAACAGCTTCGCTCTGGATAGACCCCGGCGGAATCCCATTGGTAGTATGACTATGTGTCTATGGGAGTCTGCAATCAGGGTAGGTGTATTTGGTCTTAACCTGAGACTTGCACCGCTAATACTTACGACAATCGATATACTTTAGTTGAGGTCGTCTAGGGCTTTAACCGGTTTTGTGTATGCCAATTCTGGGTATATTGAGAATCGTAGTGTGTTGGGTGTGATGTCAAGACGGAAGTATCACTCCAGTCATAGTGGAGATGATGGTCACGTAGGATACGGAACTCGTTCTCTTAAATGCTCGAGCTATCGGGATATTATGACTAGGTCATGTTTATCCGATTATAGAGACTAGTTACCAGACATCCGATATGTGCTTCGTACGAGGCAGACACAATTCCAGCCCCAGGCCTAGCATGTGATCATCCGATACTGGACAGAAATATGCAATACTACGGTATACTATGCTTGATATAGATCATATATTCCTGTAAGGATATTTCCGGAGAATTGGGTAGGCATGGCACTTTGCTAGAAGCCAACCTTGTCTCGTAAATCGGTATAAATGTAGTACGAGGTACTTACGTGTTTGGATAGTCCGACGACCGTATTTACTGCCAACATATCCGGAGATCTCATGGGTCGCTTCCCAAAGATTCACCGATGATGTATGACTCGCACTATAATTAATCTGGGATTATTTTGATGAAAAAGAAAATTAATCTGGGATTAATTACGGAGATATTTTATCTTGGATAAAATATTAATAAAAGAGAGAGAACGATTAATTTGGAATTAATCAATAAAATAATATATTCGATATATTATACGAAATTGGATTTCGACGCGGAATTAAAATTGGATTTTAATTCGGACGAACGAATTAATTTAGAATTAATTCGTTAGCGATGTGAATAGTGATTTCGCTAGGCGTAATCATTTAATTACGACGCGACGGAAAATTTGTTAATTCAGAATTAGCGAACCCGAGCCCGAGAGTGATTGCGAGCGCATTCGCATTTCGAATTCGAGTGCGACACGCAAGTCACATCAAGCGTCAAATCGCTAGTCGCATCAATTGTCAAATCACTTGTCACTTTGAGTGATGTGATGTGATGTGACATGACATGTAGTCACTTTATTAAAGTGACTTGATGTGAATAGTGATGTGAGATGAAAAGCATCTTTTGCTTTTTTGCTTTTTGACTTTTACTTTTTTTTGAAAAGTAAAAAGGTGGTATATATGTTTTATTTGTTTTACTTGGTAAAGATAATAAAAAATGATATATGTAAAAGCTTTATACTCTCTCTCCTCCAAGCATGTTCACGCTTTTTGGTGAACCCATTTTTCCCTCTCCATTTCTTGTTCATCTTCATGGCTTGGAGCCAATTTTCCTTCCAAAATTCTGGTTAGACCGAAAATGAAGAAGAGGATTTGTGCTTGCACACCTTGAGTGATACATAGGTGATAGGGCAGTGTTTTTCATGAGCTTGGAATCTCAAAGCTTGGAGCTTTAATGAAGGTCTTCAATGGCTGAAATTTCTAGGAACCACAAGGGCCAAAACCGACCAACCTACTGCTCTTGGAAGCCGTGGCCGAATGCTCCTTCATGGTGGAAGAGGCTTGTTTTGTTTGATGCATCAAATCCAATCAATGTGAGTTATGTTTCCGCCTTACTCCTTTGATGTATTCATGCGTTTTTCTTGCTTGATTTCATGATCTTGGGACCTATATTAGAAACCAACACGGCGGCGATGCTAAAACGCTGGTGAACGGTCAAGGCGAGGAGGATAATATGCGAGCTTGGGTTTCCCGATTCTATGGCCTGAGTCACCTATCAAATTGAAGCCCTCGACGAGTACTACGAGTATGCAGAGCTGATTTCACCGAATAGTGGCTGGCTACACGTAAAACGAGGAGAGAAGCTGCGCGTGTACTATAACGTCCAGATCAACAGTAGCTCCGATCAGAATTTCGACGACACTAGTGCGTTCGTATGGCCGTTGGGAGTCCAAATATGCTCTCAGAATTTTGGTACGACTCTCCGTTCAAAATTTATTATTTTAAAGTGTATCGGTTTATATTCGGATGCTTCCAGTAGTTCCGTAGTTTAGAAAATTGGTATGGAATGAATTGGATGTGTTTTTATATGTTAAACCGATGGATGTGGTAGAATCCAGGCGGGATCGGAATAAATTAGATTGATCCGGTGGAATTAACGAGTTACTGGTAAAACATAGTTTCTCGCGCGACTATGGTCTAATGACCACGATCGTGTATATGACCTAATTAGGATAGTACGAAGATGATTAATTAGTCCCGGATGATTTCGGAGGGTTCGAGACCCTTCTGTAGTGTTTGCGAAAACTTTTTCGCAAACGCGTAAATCGGAAATTTAAGCAACCGAGTTAGTTTACAACATTATATAATGACTTAGAATAAATATTAGAGTGATTTTAGACGAATTGGGGTAAATCCGACAAGTTTCAGATTTGATTTGATCATTCCGAGAAGGATCCGAAGTTTATTATAGAAATATATAAAATAATGCAAATAGCGGTTCTGATCGCGTTTTATTATTTGTTTTGGCAGATTGGACTAGGATCTTAAGTGTTCGCCTAGCCAGGTAAGTAACCCATGCGATAAATGATTGAATGTTTTCTTGTATAGTATTAATATACTTGGGTATATGGATTGGGAATAATGTTATAAATGAGATAAACATAGACATATTAGTGATAAAACAAGCTATGTGTAAAAGTAAGAACGCTAGAAAGAGCTAGAAAGCTTGTGTAAAATGCATAACTATAATGAGCATGTGGGTGTATAATTAATCAAGTAAATATGTAATGTGTGTATTAGCATAAGAACGATAGTATGAAGGGATAAATATGAATTAGTAAGTATGTAAGTTGACGTGATTAAGCATGTATGTGTGTATAAGAATAGTATGAATGAAAGTGTTGAATTTCATACAAGAATGAGCATATATATACATGTGTTTAGTAACATAAGTATTGATATATGTACATAAGATGATAGAGAGTATGGATGAGTAGTATATGCATTGCATGAGGACATACGTAAGTTTATGACATGAGAAAGTAGAGGAATGATAAAGGATATGTGCATGTATAGATAAGTATAGACATGTATGAATAATAGGCATGTAAGTGGGCAGAAATAAGTGTTTATGTTAGTGTGTGTGTATAAGTGTAAGTATGAAATATGGAGACTTGAGTGTTAATACATAATGAATATATTACAGTAGTTAGCTAAGTAAACTCGATTATTGAATATGAAAGCAAGTTTAGGTAACAACATGATAAGATGTGGTATGAAATGTGAATAACCTATAAGGATAACTATATTAAGTGTCCAAACCAAACTGGCAAAGAATGAATAGGAAAGTAGAAAGATAGTTGAGTTGTACAGCAAAGGCGTGATGGATTTTTGATAAGGCTGTTAATGATATATAGACTTGACACGTATATTATGGATGTATGAAAATATAACTAGTAAACAGAACCTGAGTTATATGTAAGCAGACTAAAATAAGTTTTAATAAATGACATGGTTGTCAGTGATATGGAAACTTGATGTATATGTGTATATATACTACGATGTGTAGACTATAAATGATAAACAAAAATTAAAGTATGTGAGTAATCAGATAAAAGGATTAGTATGAAGTAATATGTTGTAAATGGATCAGACCTAGATAGTTAGCTCAGACCCATACTTAGTTTCATGAACATAGAGTCAATTCAAGTTAAACCAGAAATGGAATTCAGACTTTGTGTGTGTTTTGACGCTCAAGTTATGAGCAAGGTTACTTACTGAGTCATTGTGACTCACACCACAATAGTTTGTTAGTTTTGCAGGTCAGTAGCAGTCGTATTGAGCCAGCAGGATTTCAGTGAAGACTTTGTAGAGAGTGGATCGCCCCAATTGCAATCAAGCGAGTCATTGAGTCATGGGTCAAGTTATGGGTCCTCACGGCCCCTTGTATTTGTATCTCATATGTAAGAGTTATGTATTAGTATAGTTTTATTTTGAGTTCTGGCCGGAGGCCATGTGATTTACTTTCGTTTATTGAGTTCAGACCTGAGGCCTAGGTGATGATTGCATATGATTTGGAATTGCATAACAGGTTGTTTCCGGGTGCTGGCTATAAGCCAGGTTGCATGATGTTCTGCATACATCATGCCGAAATTTCATTAGAATTAGAGGCTTATGGAGGCAGGATTAGTCTGTCTCCTGCCGGTAACATCCTGGATCAGGCGGGATGTTACAGGCTATAGTATAGCGGAGTATAAAGCAACCTTGCATTGCTGACTCCACCATAGAGGCTGAATATGTAGCACCTTATAAAGCAGCTAAGGAAGTAGTCTAGCACCATAAATTCTTGGGAGATCTAGAAGTTGTTCCAGATATGGATAGACCACTCATACCTTATTGCGATAATAGTGGTGCAGTGTCAAACTCCAAAGAACCAAGAAGCCACAAGAGGGGAAAGAATATAGAGAGGAAATATTATCTCATCAGTGAGATAGTGCAGAAAGAAGACGTTACCGTCATAAAGATTGCATTCGCATAGAACCTGGCTGATCCGTTTACAAAGACCTTGTCGGCTAAAGTGTTTGAAGGTCACCTAGATGGTCTAGGATTACGTGATATATCCCATTTTCTCTTGTGCAAGTGAGAGATTGTTGGGATGTATGCCCTAGAGCTACATATGATGTAAATGGCTTTATATGTTTTGAAATAAAATGATTCATTATTCATTTATCAAAGTGTTTGTTTAAATTTCACATATTATAAATTATCTTGAATACCCTAGATTACTTATGTACCATCAGACTTAGTGTATGATGTCATATATAAGAGGATTTAAGTCTGAAGTTAGTAATCTTAAATAGTCCATAGAGAGCAAACAAATCAGGTACTTTGTTTGTGGTTTCTCTATAGCTGCGGTCCATTCTATATTTGTATGGCGACCTTGATCAGAGATCATCCATGTAGAGACATGAGAATGTAGGCATATTGTATGATGTGATCATATAGAACTGGACCCAGATGGAAATGACATTCTTTTAATATACGTTAAACAAAGAAAGTCATTTCGATCTACTAGATGATAATATATGGATTGATCTTAATCTTGAGTGTACTACGAACTCCTGCATGGCAGGCTATGTCCTTTGATTTACAAAGGTAAGGTTGGTGTAGCAGTCCCGACCAATAGCTATGTACTTTGGGGGCATGGTCTGTTGTGTATCTGGGAACGTTTTATATAAACATGGAGTTCACTCCTTCTTGCGAGAAGTAGAGGAGTATCTTTCTTAAGGGTTGATTCGGTACTTGAACGGTTAAAGTGCTCAAGCCTTTCTATTACGAATAGAAAGATAAAAAATCATAATGGTTACGAATAAATCGTTCATTAGAGAATCAATGGTACTTAAGGTAAAAATAATTTGAAGGGTATAACGGATATTATGACCCGATTCTAATTATGAGATACTCGTGAAGGGTTAATATATTTGTAATGACTATATCGATGGACACTGACTTGGTTCGGCTTAATATATGATCTGCGACAAGGAGAGTGCATCTTTGGGTTTTTAGCGGAATAACCCAGAGTTAATAATTCAGAATATTTAATTAAGAGTTTAATTCATATTTAGAGACCAGAGTTAATAATTCAGAATATTTAATTAAGAGTTTAATTCATATTTAAAGATTATTGGAGCTCGGAACCGTAGGTCCATTTGGTCCCCGTACTAGCTCGATATACTATAGCAGATTTAATATAATTGATAGTCTGATTATATACTCACAGAGGTAAAAATATTATTAATATGATTAATAATATTATTTTGTCACACTAGAAACTTTATATTAAAAGTTAATATATGATTTTATTAAATATATGATATTTAAACACATGTTATTTAATTATATTAGATATAATTAAATGAAAGGTTAAGTAAGTAATTTCCAAATTTTGGGTTTTTGAAACCCTTGGATTTAATTTGGAAGTTACAAATTGTTAAATGGAATTTAAACTTTTATTTTGTAACATATCTTTAATTATGGTAATTAAATTTGGTGTTGCAAAACTAATTAAAAATACATGTGTTGGCCAAATTTGATGATGGTGGAAAGGGATATGGTTTTGTTTTATTTTGGAAAATTAAACCCTAAGTATAAAAAGGAAAATATGATTTTTATTTTGACTAAGCCATATTTTCTAACCCTAGCCACATTTCTTCTTGTTCTCCAATTCTCTCAAAATTTGAGAAAACCAAAAAAAAAAAAGAAAAAAAGAAAAGCAAAAATCAAAAGAACAATAGTTGTTTGTGTGACTCAATCTCTAAAACGTTTAGGGATTATTTTGTGATTCTTGCCCACAAAAGTTTCTGTTGGTAACGAGATATAGTTCGGAAGACTTTATGATGTCAAACAAATCATCATCTTCATCTCTTTCTTATTATACACGGCAGTGAGCATTGTTTTTTGCTCATTGCCGCTCATTTCTTGGTGAAACAGAACTCGATTTGATTTCGTTTTAATCCAGAATTTTTGGAGAATATTTTATGATGTTTGGGGCTATTCGGGGACTTTTCTGGGGCGGTTTTGGGGCTGGAATTTTGTCTAAAACTAAAGTAAAATTTTAGTGATGATAGCAGCAGCTTTCGACATTCAAATAAGAATGGCAGAAAAAAATTTCAAGTTCAATCCGTGTGCATAAACCGTTTCCACTGCGTGAGGAAAGCATTTCCTACAGTTCTGTATCGTCAGCCCCCCATATGCAAAATCTGGCACTTGGGGGCTGTTGGACAGTTATGACCCATAGCGTCACTGTTTGTAAAAGACATTGTGTTTTTGAACAAAATTAACTATGTAGTAATGAAATTACCTTTTACCGTTTTGTATTTATTTACTTTGATATACAAATGGTAGAAGTCCTTATGATTAGTTCCGGATTGAGATGATATGAGACAGTATCAATCCATAAAGGTTTAATCATTAAACATCCCTAGTCGTAGTATTATCGAGAATGGACATCGATAATACGGAATAGACTAGTATTTCACTTGTGCGCGTTGTGAGGGCATAACGGCGTAGTTCTCATATATTTAAGTATTGGATACTTATGCAAATGCGATATGAGGTTGTGTTTTACTGATGGTACGAAAAACAGATTCGCTCTAGATGCGGAATCTCATTGGTATTATGTATATTTGTCTATGGGAGTCCGCTTCAGGATAGGTGTATTGGTCTTAACCTGAGACTTGCATCGCTAGTACTTGCGACAATCGATAAGCTTTGGTTTTGGTCGTCCAGGACTTTAACAGATTCTATGTACGCCTCCTCTGGGTTTATTGAGAATCGTAGTGTATTGGATGTGATGTCAAGACAGAAGTATCACTTCAGACATATGGAGATGATAATCACGCAGGGATTCGGAACTGGTTCTCTATTGTGTTGTAACCATCGGGATAATATTACAAGGTCAGGATTATCTGATTCAAAGAGACTAGTTGTTTGATATCTGATATGTACTTCGTATAGGGCAGACACTATTCCAGCCACAGGCCTTGCACATGAACATCCGATACTAGGTCGCAATACACAATACTATGGTATACTACGCGTGATATAGATCGTATATTCCATTAAGAATATTTCTGGAGAATTGGGAAGGCATAGCGCTTTGCTAGAAGCCAACCTTGTCTCGTAAATCAGTAAAAACGTAGTATGAGGTACGTACGTATTCGGATAGTCCGACGACCAGATTTACTGCCAACATATCCAAGGATCTCTTGGGTCGCTTCTCGAAGATTCACCGATGACGTATGATTTAAGCTAGATTAATCTAGGATTAATTGCGGAGAGACTTTATCTTAGATAAAGTACTATTTGAAGAGAGAGAAAGATTAATTTGGAATTAATCGATAAAATAATATATTCGATATATCAAACGAAATTAGATTTCGACGCGAAATTAAAATTAGATTTTAATTCGGGCAAACGAGTTAATTTAGAATTAATTCGTTAGCGACGTGAATAGTAATTTTGCTAGGCATAATTATTTAATAAAATTCGATTTAATTATGTCGTGACGGAAGTTTGTTAATTCAGAATTAGCGAACCCGAGCCCGGGAGTGTTTGCGGGTCCACTCACATTCGGAATCGAGTGGGGCCCACATGACACATCAACCATCACATCACATGTCACCTTTAGTTGCTTTTGGTTGATGTGTTTAGGTGGAGTTGGTGGAAGCTTTGTTAACACTCCAAAGTCAAGACTTCATAGACCTTTTACCAACATTTGGTATTAGATTTAAATTGATTTTTGTAAATCAAAACTTATGCCTACCATTCTCTCTCATTGCCGAAACTTGTAGCAAGTTTACTCGCCCAACATTTCTTCTTCCTGACCGAAAATTGTGAATGAGGAAGTGAAGAATTTTGTTGCAAAATTCTTCAAAGAGCTAGCACTCATCAAATGGATCATACAAGTTGTTAGGGAAACCAACTTGAAAGCTTGGAATCCACAAAAGCTTAGAGCTTGGAACTTCACATCTTGGCCGAATTCTTGGAGGTTCTTGGAGTAAATTTTTATTGTTTGACGCATCCATAAATCGATCAATGTAAGTGTGTTTCCGTCACTCTTCTTTGTGTATTCATTTCATTTCAATGCTTATTTTGATCTTGGGATTAAACCTAGAAACCCAACAATGGTATCAGAGCCAATTTAAGCATGAAATGAATTAGGGTAAAATTTGGGTAAAATCAATTTGAGCATGATTTGATAAAATTGAATGATTGAGTATGTTTGAATGATGATATATTGAGGTTGTATTGGATCAATTTCATGAAATATTGATTGGATCAAATTTTTGCCCATGGATAGGCTTGGCCGAATGCTATATTACCCTATGGGTCATGGTATTTTTTGTTTCTTAGATTATTGGATGACTTGAAACGATTGGGAAATGTTGATTTAAATTCAATCAGATTGAAAAATGAAATCGGACAAAATTCCCCTCCATTGCTGTGACTTAAAGAGCATGTAATGAGATGATTTTTGATTCAAAAATATTGGACATAAGTTGAACAAATGAATACATAATTAATTAGTTAAATTATATTTTGGAAATATTAATTTGGGTAATTAATTGATGTATTACACTTTAATTAATTGAATTATAAAATTTGGAATTTTAAAATTTGGTTAATTGGGCTTGATTTTGAATTGGGCTTGAAATTGTTGTATTTGGGCATAATGGGCTTGGTTGGGCCAAGTTGGTTTAGGCCAATTGGATTGGATCCATATTGGGCCTAAATCATTCCATTAAGTCCAAATATGACAAATTGGCTTTAAAAGTTTAATTGGGCCTTATGGGCCAAAATTGGTTTCTTGGCAAATGAGGGTGATTCCTTAATTGGGCTTGGTAATTGGGTTTGACCCATAATGACCAAAGCCCATGCCTTATGAAATCAATTGAAAGCCCATCGGACTTTAATTAAATGAACATTGGATGTTAGTTGGGCTTTGAGACCCAATTAAATTAGATTTGGAATCTAAGTCGTTAAAGCGCATTAAAAAGTGTAGTTATTTAATTTAGAATTAAATAAATAATTAGTATTGAATACGTATTAAATTAGATTTAATTAAGTAGTTCGATTTAATTCAAGAATTCGTACTTTATGTGCTTATTCTCAAACGAGTTGGACTCACGCAAATCAAATCATTGTTTGAACATTGGATGATCACTAATATTCAAAGATTAATTAATTTGATTAAATTGATTGAATAACATGCTTGAATGAATACATGGATGTGTTGAATGAATAGCGTATATCGGATGGATATTAGAGGGAAAGGGTAATTTTGGAAATTGTTGTAAATTTAGAATTTATTAAATTGGACCTGCGTGTCCAGCCTTATCTCTCATTATTTTTTTGTATTCTCTTCTCACCTAATTCCCCTCAATGTTATGAGGTTTCTATTATTGTATTATGTAATTGGGTAGAAGTAGAATAGTGCTAGCCGGGGAGAGGAAAGAGAGTGATTTGTTCTAGGAATAATCTGTTAAATATCCATCCGTATATCGTTATTAATTTACTTTCGCGCCTTATTATGCTTTTAGAATGCATGCTTAAGGGTGTATGATGAGACCTAACAAAGATAATTAATTGGTTGCCAATTACGTGAAAAACCCTCAAAACATATTAAGTGTTTTTCCTTCCGTTGAGTGATTCTTACTCAAGATCCAAAGTTGGCATTGGTTTGTTGGCCAAAGTCAAGACCTTTGTCAATTGCGAATGTGTTTGAATCATGAAGGCTTTTTTCCACATCGGTGTCTTTTCCAAGTTGTGATTTGTTGGCTAAAGTCAAGATCACTTCTTGTCCATCGACATTGATTACAAAGCTTTCCAGGTCAATGGGTCCCGCTTAACTGGAATCATTAAACTTGTTGTGCCACAGCCAAGGCTTAGTTGATTCAGAGGAAATAGGTTAGGGAAATATATTTGATATGTTGGCATATATATTATATATATGTTTCAGACTTAGATGTCCACCTACCGGATCTAGGAATTGGGTGAGATCCAATTGATCTTCGAGATCTACGTAGTTAAATATCATACAGCTTGTTGGCCAAAGTCAAGATTGTGTGTTATTTAACGGGATCCTAGCCTACTAAGAAACTGGGTTTCCCGAGTACTCAACAGAGGGTTAGAGGCTCGCCGAAAAATAGTGGGAGGCTAGTATTGAATTTGCAATTTCGTTCAGATACTTAACTTTACGCGCATTCAAATTATTTCGTCAAAATTATTTTATTAGTTAGACTAATATAATGTTATTTTTCTTGTAACAGTTTGACTGTACCCAAATATCGTTGATTAGATAGTTGGACTATCGTAATCAAGATGCCAGGAAAGGGGAATGTCCGAGACATTATCATGGGCGAAAATATCTTCAAGGGGATGAACTTTTCCGATTGGGAAATGAATCTGAGGATAGTCCTTCGAGCCGAGAGGCTGCTATTTATGATACAGACACCTCTTGGGCCTAAACCCAAACCTGATCAGTTACTTGCACTGGAGCTTTGGAAGACTCACAGCGATGACAACTCTTCTGCTCAGTCAATTATGCTTGCTGCTATGACTCAGTATTTCCGTCGACAGAACAGGGACTTGGATCTCTATAATATGTTGGCGAGGTTGCACGATCTTCACCGATCTAACCGTAGATCGCAGAGATATGAGTTGCAGAAGAAGCTCTTTCGTGCACGTATGTCAGAAGGCATGTCTGTTGAGTCCCATGTGGCATAGATGATAGCTGAAATTGACGACCTGACTCAGATGGGGATAGTCTTAGGGGCTGAGACTACCATATATTTGATCTTGCAATCTCTCTCCGACACTTAGAGAGGGTTCATCATAAATTATAACTTGATGAACCAAGATGATACTCTTGGAGAGTTGTTATCAATTCTCAAGGAAACTGAGAAAGAGCTTCTCAAGGGCAATAAGTGCGAGGTGCACTTTGCTTCGACATCTCAGACACCGAAGGCTGGGCCCAATGCGACTGGAGGTGTGAAGAAGAAGAAGCATAAGAGAAAGGGCAAGGCCAAATCGTCAAAGGCTGCTGGGAAGCCTAAGGATAAATATCAGGATGTATGCCTCCAGTGTGGCAAGCGGGGTCACTGGAAGCGTGACTGCCGCGAGTACAAGGCGCTCCAAAATGAGATTAAAGTGGGCAAGGTACCGGCTACAGTTATGTTTGTTATTGAAATAAACATGACTACTTCTAGTTTTAAAAATTGGATTTTTGATTCTAGTTGTGGTACTCAAATATGTATTGATATGCAGGATCTACGGATTAGTAGGAGACTGGCCTCAGGGGAGATTGATCTATGCGTCGGAAATGGGGCACCAGTCACCGTTTTGGCCGTTGGCACTTTTGTTTTAGAACTGCCCTCGGGGCATGTACTTGAACTATCTGACTATTATTATGTACCTAGTTTGACTAGGAATATTATTTATGTATCTATGTTAACCCAATGTGGGTATACTTTTGTATTTCGAAACACCGGGTTTTTTATGTATAAAATTGATGTAGAAATTTGCACTGCTATTGTAAATAATGGTCTTTATATTTTGAATATAAATCAATCTCAAACATATAATATAACAAACAAAAGGCTTAAAATGAGTAACAAAGATGAAACTTATATGTGGCACTGTCATCTGGGACACATAAACAGGACTCCCATATCCACACTTTTGAAGAATGGGTACTTGGACGGATTTGATCCCAATTCATATGACGTCTGTGAATCTTGCTTATTAGGTAAAATGCCTAAATCACCTTTAGCAGTAAAGGTGAATGCGCCATCGAACTGTTAGCCTTTGTTCATAGTGACGTTTGTGGGTCCATGTCTAGCCAGGCTAGAGGTGGATACGACTACTTCGTAACCTTTACGGATGATGCATCACGTTATGGTTATGTGTATCTTATGAGACACAAGTCGAAAACCTTTGGGAAATTCAAAGAGTTTCGACACGAAGTTGAATAACAGACCGGAAAGAGTATAAAGACATTACGGTCGGACCGTGGTGGCGAATACTTGAGTAATAAGTTTCTAGATTACTTAAAAGAATATGGTATTCTTTCACAGTGGACTCCTTCAGGAACACCGCAATTAACCTGTGTGTCCGAACAGAGAAACCGAACTTTGTTGGACATGGTAAGGTCTATGATGAGTCGCACAGAGCTACCTATTTCCTTCTGGGGATATGCATTAAACAGTGCAATTCTTATTTTGAATAAGGTTCCGTCAAATTCTGTTTAACACAATCCGTATGAGATATGGACAGGAAAGAAACTGGGTTTCTCATTTCTAAAGATTTGGGGTTGCTGGGCATACGTCAAATGTTTGGAAGGTACCAAACTGGAACCCAAATCGGATAAATGCCTATTCGTAGGATATCCTAGGGAAACCAAAGGATATTACTTCAATCACCCACAAGAGAACAAAGTATTTGTTGCTCTACAAGCGGTTTTCCTTGAGAAGGAATTCCTAAATGCAGCGGTAAGTGGGAGGAAAGTAGAACTTGATGAAAGTCGGAGTGACACTGTTCCTGGCATAGAATCCTCAACGGAACAAGAACAGTTCATCCGGGATGAGACTGTACCACAATCTTCTATTACACAAGGACCGCTGTTAGACAATTATGACTCATAGCGTCACTGTTTGTAAAAGACATTGCGTTTTTGTACAAAATTAACTATGTAGTAATGAAATTGCCTTTTACCATTTTGTAATTTATGTACTTTGATATAAAAATGGTAGAAGTCCTTATGATTAGTTCCGGATTGAGATGATATGAGACACTATCAATCCATAAAGGTTTAATCATTAAATATCCCTAGTCGTAGTATTATCGAGACTGGACATTGATAATGCGGAATAGAATAGTATTGCACTTGTAAGCGTTATGAGGACATAATGGCATAGTTCTCATAAATTTAAGTATTGGATACTTATGCAAATGCGATAGGAGGTTGTGTTTTACCGATGGTACGGAAAACAGCTTCGCTCTGGATAGATCCCGTGGAATCCCATAAGTAGTATATCTTTGTGTCTATGGGAGTCTGTTTCAGGGTAGGTGTATTTGGTCTTAACCTGAGACTTGCGTCGCTAGTACTTGCGACAATCGGTAAACTTTGGTTTTGATCGTCCAGGGCTTTAACAGGTTCTGTGTATGCCTCTACTGGGTTTATTGAGAATCGTAGTCTATTGGATATGATGTCAAGATGGAAGTATCACTTCAGACATTTGGAGATGATGATCACGCAGGGATTCAAAACTAGTTCTCTATTATGTTACAACCATCGGGATAATATGACAAAGTCATGATTATCCGATTCAAAGAGACTAGTTGCTTGATATTCAATATATGCTTCGTACGGGGCCGACACTATTCCAGCCCCAGGCCTTGCATGTGACATCTGATACTGGATCGCAATACGCAATACTACGTATTCTACACCTAACATAGATTGTATATTCCAGTAAGAATATTTCTGGAGAATTGGTAGGCACGGTGCTTTGCTAGAAGCCAACCATGTCTTGTAAATCGGTTAACACGTAGTACGAGGTACGCACTTAATTGGATAGTCCGATAACCGGATTTACTGCCAACATATCCATAGGTCTCTTGGGTCGCTTCCCAAAGATTCACCGATGACAGTTGATTTAAATTAGAATTAATCTGGGATTAATTAAGAGAGAGAAAATTAATCTGGGATTAATTGAGGCATTATTTAATCTGGGATTGAATATGTTCGAAAGAGAGAGAGCGCGATTAATTTGGAATTAATCGGTAAAATAAATTTAATAGTTAAATTTGATTTTTCTATTTAATTTATTGATATGGGCTAAAATTAATATATCAGATATATTAATTGGAATTAGATTTCAACACGAAATTAAATTCGGACTTTAATATTTACGAACAGATTAGTTTAGAATTAATTCATAAACGGCATTCGTAATAAATTTATGAGGCGTCGTCATTTAATTAAATTAGATTTAATTATTTAATGACAAGATTTCGTTTAATCGGATTGAACGGATCCGAGCCGTGGCAAACATTCGTATAATCCATTCGAATTTTGAATTCAAATGTGGGGCCCACTTTAAATGTGGTAGTTGGGGGAGTGGTTGGTATTTATGTCATACCATCCGCTTTCCAACTGTTGGATAATATGACCCATAGCGTCACTATTTGCACATATCATTGTGTTGTTGTAGCAAATTAACTATGTAATAAGGAAATTGCACTCTCATCATTTGTGATTAGATCTCCATAGATATATAAATGAAGAGAGGTCCCTATGATTAGTTCCTGGATTGAGATGATATGAGACAGTATCAGTCCACGAAGGATTAATCATTAAATATCCCTAGCCGTAGTATTATCGAGACTGGACATCGACAATGCGGAATAGGCTAGTATTGCACTTGTGCGCGTTGTGAGGGCACAACGGCATAGTTCTCATATATATAAGTGTTGGAGACTTATGCAAGTGCGATAGGAGGTCGTGGTTCACCGATGGTACGGGAAACAACTTTACTCTGGATAGACCCTTCGGAATCCCATTGGTATTTTGACTAGGTGTCTATGGGAGGCCGAAATCAAGGTAGGTGTGTATAGTCTTAACCTGAGACTTGCATCGCTAATACTTACGATAATCGATAAACTTTGGTTTTGGTGGTTGGGGGCTTTGACCGGTTCTGTGTTCACCACTTCTGGGTTTATCAGAGAGTCGTAGAGTATTGGGTGTGATGTCGAGACGGAAGTATCACTCCAGTCATAGTGGAGATGATGTCACGCAGGATACGGTATTAGTGCTTTTAAGTGATGCGCATCCAATCGTGATATTATGACCAGGTCATGAATATCCGATTATAGAGACTAGTTACCAGACATCCGATATGTGTTTCGGACGGGGTAGACACTTATCCAGCCCCAGCCCTAGCACGTGACTATCAGATACTGGGCCGATACGCACAATACATTAGTATACTACGTTTGATATAGATCTAAATATTCATAATTGGATATGTCCGGAGAATTGGGTAGACTTGGTACTTTGCTATGAGTTGACCTTGTCTCGTAAATCGGTAGAACGTAGTACTTGGTACGTACGTGATTCGGATACACCGACGACCGTATTTATAGCCAACTTATCCGGAGATCTCATGGGTCGCTTCCCGATAATCCACCGATGACGCACAACTCGCACTCTTGAATAATCTGGGATTATATAGAAGAGAGAGAAAATTAATCTAGGATTAATTACGGAGATATTTTATCTGGGATAAAATATCGTCTAGAGAGAGATAACGATTAATTTGGAATTAATCGATAAATTAATATATTCGATATATTAAATGAAATTAGATTTCGACGCGGAATTAAAATTAGATTTTAATTCGGGCGAACGAATTAATTTAGAATTAATTCGTTAGCGACGTGAATAGTGAAATCGCTAGGCGTAATCATTTAATTACGACGCGACGGAAAAATCGTTAATTTGGAATTAGCGAACCCGAGCCCGAGTGTGATTGCGAGCGCATTCGTATTTCGAATTCGAGTGCGGCGTCGCAAGTCACATCAAGCGTCAAATCATTAGTCGCATCAAGCGTCAAATCACTTGTCACTTTGAGTGATGTGATATGACAAGTTGTCACTTTAATAAAGTGATGTTGATGTGAATAGTAATAGATAAGATGTGTAATTGATGGCTTTTAATGGTTTGACTTTTAAAAGGCAAATGAAATGCAAATGCAAGGGAAATTAAAGTTAATTTAACACAAGTATATAAGATATATTTGTGATACATTTCATTTGCAACAAAAACACATTCCATCTCTCTCTTTTCTCTCATCTTGCTCACGCCCAAAGTGAGATAAACTCACTGTTTTGGAAACTGAAATGCCGTGAGCTAGGGAAGCAAGGGTTGGGGTTTTCATGGTGAAAACCGCAAGTGCTAGCACACTACGAGTCTTGCGAAGGTGGTAGGGAGGTTCACCCATGAGCCGGGATCCGTCGACGAAGTTTGGAGCTCCGTTCATCAACTCAAATTTCTGTTTTTGGAGGCAGTTCACTGCCAGCAGTGGCGTGAATGGCAATGGCCATTTGGGCTTGATTCGTCTCCAAATCGACTCAACCGATCGATGTGAGTATTCCGCTACCTCCGTTGATGTATTCACGCATTATTTCATGCATTGATTTGATCTTGGGACCTAATAAAAACTCATCAATGGCATCTAGAGCTAAGGTTGCAAGCATGAAATTTTAGGGATTTAAAATTTGGGTAAATGTGACTTGAGCATGATTTGAATAAATTGTTTGTTTGAGTATGCTTATAACATGTTTAATTGCATATTGGTTGGATCAATTTGTTGAAAATTCATTTGGAATAATTTTCCCCAATTTATTCACCTTGGCCGAATGTGTGTGAGGATTTTGGATTCTTGGAATTTTGTTTTTTAATTCATTTGATGAGTTAGAATCGATTAGGTTGACGTTAATTTGAATCGAATTGGATTGGATTTCGAATTGGACAAAAACCCCAAAATCTTAGTTTGCCGAATGGTGTATATGCCCTAATGTCTTGGTAATTTTGATTTTGTGACATTGGGTGTGTATGAAATCATTTAGGATGTTGATTTAATGTCGATTGTAGGTTCGATTGGATTGAAAACCGAATCGGACACAAAATCCCTCTTTTGGCCGAGACCTTTAAGCATGTAAATGGGTTTGATTTTTCAATTTGTGTGTTTGACATATGATAATGAATCAAGCATGATTAATTGACTAATATGGTGTTTTAGAAATGTTGATTTAGTTAATTGATCATGTAATGCACTTTAGGTTAATTAGATTATGAAATTGGATTTTATGAATTTAATTAATTGGGCCTTGAATTGGATTTGGGCTTTTAAAGTTGTAAATGGGCTTATTGGGCTTTGTTGTACAAAGTTGGTTTAGGCCAAATGGATTGGATCCAATTGGGCCCAAAACCACTTCCGTTAAGCCCAATTGCGACTTAATGAACCTTTAAAGTTTGATTGGACCTAATGGGCCAAGATTGATTTATGGGCTTATGGGGTAAATCCCGGATTGGACTTTGGTTATCGGTTTGACCCGAGTTGACCAAAAGTCCACGCCTTAAGAAATCAATCAAAAGCCCATTGGACTTTAATTGAATTGACGTTGGACGTTAATCGGTCTTTGAGACACGTTACGATTAGATTTGGAATTTAAATCGTAAAAGGTTTATTAAATAAAAGTGTAATATTTAATTTGGAATTGAATAGTGAATTAGTATTAAATGCATGTTAAATTAGATTTAATGATGTAGTTTAATTTAATTCATGAATTCGTACTTTAAGTACTTATTCACAAAAACGAGTTTGACTCGATCAAAATCAAATCGTTGTTTGAACATTGGATGATCACTTAATTATCATATTAATTAATTTGATTAGATTGATTGATAGCATGCTTATGTGTGTGAATACATGGTTGTGTTGAATGAATAATGTATATCGGATGGATATTAGATGGGTGGGCAATTTTAGAAATTGTTGTAATAAATTCGATTTATTAAATTGGACCTGCGTGTCCAGCCTTATCACCTCTATTCTCTTGTATTCTCTTCTCACCTATTCCCTCTATGTATATGAGGTTTCTTTAGAAGTGTAGTGTAACGGGTAGAAGTAGTACAAGTGCTAGCTTGAGTGAGAAAGGGAGAGAGAGATTTGATCTAGGATCAATGTGTAAAGTATCCATCCGCATATCATTATTATTTTATTTCATACTCGCTTTATTATGTGTTTAGAATGCATGTTTAAGGGTGTATGATGATGAGACCTAACAAAGATAATTAAATTGGTAGCCAATTTGCACGCGAAAAACCCTCGTTTTATATTAAGCGATTATCCTTCCATTGAATGATTCTTGTTCAAGATCCGATTGGCATTGGTTTGTTGGCCAAAGTCAAGACCTTGTCAATATGGATGTATTTGAATCATGAGACTTTTGTTCTACATCGGTGTCTTGTCCAAGTTGTGATTTGTTGGCCAAAGTCAAGATCACTTCTTGTCCAACGACATTGATTACGAAACTTTCCTTGTCAATGGGTCCCGCTTAACTGGAGTCATTAGGTTTGTTGTGCCAAAGCCAAGGCCTAGATGATTCGGAGGATAAGGTTAGAAAATGTATTAGATACATTGGCATAAGTAATATGTTTAGGACTTGGATGTCCACCTAACCGGATCTGGGAATTGGATTGGATCCAATTGATCTGTGAGATCTACCTGGTTAAGTAGCATACAGCTTGTTGGCCAAAGTCAAGGTTGTATGTTATTTGACAGGATCCTAGCCCACTAGGAACACGGTTTCCCGAGTACTCCACAGAGGGTTAGAGGCTCGACGAAAAATAGTGGGAGGCAAGTATTGAATTTGCAACATTCGTTCAATTACTCGCCATACGCGCTCAAACAAATATCATTCGTCAATATTTTACTTGTTTTAAAAATTTATAGTTGGACTATATACAAACTCATTCAATATATAGTTGATTTTATAATTGGATTATAGTAATCAATATAATTGAATTAAAATGATAGTTGATTTTATAATTGGATTATAGTAATCAATATTAAAATTATAGTTGATTAAATAATTGGGTTATTGTAATCATTATAATAAATAGTACCTTATTAAAATTGATTAAATAGTTGAACTATTGAAATCAAGAAAGAATTGAAAAAGTTGAATATTTAAAATATATAATCCTTGGATTAAATGATTTAAATGATTTAATTTTCAATTGGGAATTAATAATAGGTTAATTTATTTGAAAAAATAATTTATTATGACTAAGCCCATAATTAAGTAAATAGTAGAGCATAAAATCTTTGGAAGATTTATGTGATGATGACTTAGTGCTTAATTAATATACTTATAATAAATCTATCTTTAGATTTAAAAGTATTAAAGTTGCAATAATAATTCTTAGAGAATTGATTTGACTATTCTAGTGGAAAAAAGTCAAAGTTTGCAATTGGGCATATAGCACAAGGTGCATATCGTTTCGATATTCCGAAACCCAAGGCTTGGCCAAAGGTTTGTGAAATATTGAAAAGATAATTGACATATCCCAAAGTGACTACCATTTGGATATGGAGGACACGAAGGAATTAAAGAAAGGGCGAGGCTCTAACTTTAAAAATATTTGTCAAAGTTATGTTCACTACTAGTTGAAATTGGATTTTAAATACTTAGTATGGTACATAAAATATATGTATTGATGTTCAGAATCCGCTGTGAGCTGGATACTGACTTCAAGCCGAGATTTCTCTGCGAATTGGAAACGGGACGAAAGTCGCTGTTTCGACCGTAGATACCTAAGTTAGGAACTACCCTTTGGGTATGTACTTAAATTAGGAAATGTTATAATGTAACTAGTTTGACTAGAGACATTATCTCTATATCAGTGTTTAATTAATCGTTGCGGATAAAACCTTTATATTCTAGAACACTAGTGTTTTCATTATATAAAGATGATACTGAGATAAATACATTAGATGTAAATAACATAATTTATATTTTGAGTATAAGTAAAATCTCAAAATAAAAATGACAAATAAATAGCTCAAGTTGATTTGATCAATGAGACTTATTTGTGGCATTGTTGTCTGGGACACAATTAAACGAGACTCGTATATCCACACTTTTGAAGAGTGGGTACTAGGACTGATTTGACTATTCAAATAAGGTCTACGAATCTAGTTTATAGGTTTAATACCTAAAATACTATTTACTTGGTAATAGTAAAGGGCCACCGATCTGTTAGCCCTATTCATGGTGAAGTTAGTGGCCCATATCTAGCTAGGCTAGATGTGAACATGAATATTTCGTGACCTTAACGGATGTGGCATCACGTTATGGTTATGTGTTTCTTTTGAAGAACACAGATCGGAAACTTTTGAAGTTTCGACACGAAGTATATAAACAGATCGGCTATAGTATTATTCCGCCACGGTAAGGCCGTAATGGAAAATACTTAAACAGTAAGTTTCAAATGTACATGAAAGAGTACGGTATTCTTTCAGATGAGGACTCCTCCCGAGACACGCAGTTAGACGGTGTGTCCGAACCAAAAACCAAATTTTGTTGGACATGATATGGTTTATCACGAGTCGCTCTGAGCTACTGTTTCCTTCAATAGGATATGTATTAACAGTGCAAAACTTATTTAGAATAAGGTTCCATGTAAATCTGTTTGACAGATATCATATAGGATATGAACAGGAAAGAAACAGGGTTTCTCATTCCTGATAATTTGGGTATGCCAGGCATAACGTTTGGATGATACCAACTATAAGACCAAATTGGATAAGTGCCAATATAGGTTATCCTAAGGGAAACCTTAAGTATAGTACTTGTAAATCTCACATGAGAACAATGTAATTGTTGCTCACCATGCGGTTTTCCTGAGAGGAATACCGATATGCAGTGGTCAGTGAGAGGATAGTGATACTCGATGAAAATCGGAGTAACACTGTTCAAGGCACGAAGTCCTTAATGGAACACAAATAGTTCATCTATGATGAATCTATACCATTAATCTTCAAATACACAAGAACTAGTAGATCAGATAGAGTCAGAAAACAACCTAGGGTATGGGTTTCTGATCTAACCTCATAAGATGTCAATCTTATGGAGGTTTACCATCCGACTACGTTTTGAGGAAGTGATACGAGGTATCGACTCCACGTTATGGCAAAGTGCCATGAATCCGAAATGGATTCCATGTATAACAACTATTTTGGATACTAGTTGTTGTACCATAAGGCATTGTGCCTATTGGTACATTAAACGTCTTCAAGGAAGACATACATGGAAGGCAACATACCAACGTACAAAGCTGGGCTTTTGACGGAAAGGTATCGTTATCAACATTGTGTTAATAACGGTTCAACATTTTACCTGTTGCCGTGGTAAATCCATTTTGAAGATGCTTGATATAACTGTATATTTCATTTATGAAATGTGTCAGTTACAAATCAAAATCGCTTTCCTGAAAAGGAAACCTTTTGGAGAATGTTTATAACATTCTGACGATTTTGTATAACCGACAAACAAGGTTTGCGGGTCGTTCGACCCATGTTTGGATCAATGCAAGCATAAGGTTCTTGGAACTGTCGTTTTGAAATAATCTTAATGGTTTATGATTTTGACTCAAAACGAAATAATTCTTGTGTATATGAGGAGATTAGTGGGAGAACGCACTGACAGTGAAATTCCCATAATGCAATTGGAAAGCTTGGCTTTCATAGATATTCTTTCATAGAAATTCTCTGTAGATTCTGGGGAGTAACAACCTTTATTCAAGGAATAAAGATCTACTGGGATAGATTTGGAGTTTGTTAACACTCTCTGGGAAATCGTACATTTAAAATGTACTTGTATTGGTGTCTCATACGCTTCGAGCATATGGAGTCACAATCGGGTCAATCCTAGTGATAGTCACTAAATTAAAATTGAGAACATCTGTTAGTATCATAGAGAACTAAAGATGCTGTCTTAAACTATGGAGAAGGAGAACTTGAAGTGACTGGGATCACCGCTGCAAGTTTCCAAACTATTAAATACTACGGTACTATAAAGTTTGTATAACGGGACAGTGAGCTGGAAATCTTCCAAGCAAGATAACTGTTGCCGAATAAACAACAAATGCGGATTATTGCTGCAGCTGAGGCAGCAAAAGAAGCCATTTGGATCGAACATAAATCTAATTAGATTAGATATAGTTCTGTTAGCAGCTGAACTAGGCGTCAGCACATGCTAAGGAATTAAAGGTCTCATCGACGATCCATATATATACTTCTATATCATCTGATTCGTTCGGATCATACATCGTGGCGATGTGATGATCGTGTAAATCGCGTCAGACGATAATCAAACAAATCCGCTGACGAAAACCTTTCCTCAGCAATTTGAGCGAACCTTACATAGTTCAAGTGTTGGAACACTTGAGTGACTCGCTACGTGCCAAGTGGGAGATTGTTGGATAATATGACCCATAGCGTCACTATTTGCACATATCATTGTGTTGTTGTAGCAAATTAACTATGTAATAAGGAAATTGCACTCTCATCATTTGTGATTAGATCACCATAGATATATAAATGAAGAGAGGTCCCTATGATTAGTTCCTGGATTGAGATGATATGAGACAGTATCAGTCCACGAAGGATTAATCATTAAATATCCCTAGCCGTAGTATTATCGAGACTGGACATCGATAATGCGGAATAGGCTAGTATTGCACTTGTGCGCGTTGTGAGGGCACAACGGCATAGTTCTCATATATATAAGTGTTGGAGACTTATGCAAGTGCGATAGGAGGTCGTGTTTCACCGATGGTACGGGAAACAGCTTCGCTCTGGATAGACCCTTCGGAATCCCATTGGTATTTTGACTAGGTGTCTATGGGAGGCCGAAATCAAGGTAGGTGTGTATAGTCTTAACCTGAGACTTGCATCGCTAATACTTACGATAATCGATAAACTTTGGTTTTGGTGGTTGGGGGCTTTGACCGGTTCTGTGTTCACCACTTCTGGGTTTATCAGAGAGTCGTAGAGTATTGGGTGTGATGTCGAGACGGAAGTATCACTCCAGTCATAGTGGAGATGATGTCACGCAGGATACGGTATTAGTGCTCTTAAGTGATGCGCATCCAATCGTGATATTATGACCAGGTCATGAATATCCGATTATAGAGACTAGTTACCAGACATCCGATATGTGTTTCGGACGGGGTAGACACTTATCCAGCCCCAGCCCTAGCACGTGACTATCAGATACTAGGCCGATACGCACAATACATTAGTATACTACGCTTGATATAGATCTAAATATTCATAATTGGATATGTCCGGAGAATTGGGTAGACTTGGTACTTTGCTAGGAGTTGACCTTGTCTCGTAAATCGGTAGAACGTAGTACTTGGTACGTACGTGATTCGGATACACCGACGACCGTATTTATAGCCAACTTATCCGGAGATCTCATGGGTCGCTTCCCGATAATCCACCGATGACGCACAACTCGCACTCTTGAATAATCTGGGATTATATAGAAGAGAGAGAAAATTAATCTAGGATTAATTACGGAGATATTTTATCTGGGATAAAATATCGTCTAGAGAGAGATAACGATTAATTTGGAATTAATCGGTAAATTAATATATTCGATATATTAAATGAAATTAGATTTCGACGCGGAATTAAAATTAGATTTTAATTCGGGCGAACGAATTAATTTAGAATTAATTCGTTAGCGACGTGAATAGTGAAATCGCTAGGCGTAATCATTTAATTACGACGCGACGGAAAAATCGTTAATTTGGAATTAGCGAACCCGAGCCCGAGTGTGATTGCGAGCGCATTCGTATTTCGAATTCGAGTGCGGCGTCGCAAGTCGCATCAAGCGTCAAATCACTTGTCGCTTTGAGTGATGTGATATGACAAGTTGTCACTTTAATAAAGTGATGTTGATGTGAATAGTAATAGATAAGATGTGTAATTGATGGCTTTTAATGGTTTGACTTTTAAAAGGCAAATGAAATGCAAATGCAAGGGAAATTAAAGTTAATTTAACACAAGTATATAAGATATATTTGTGATACATTTCATTGCAACAAAAACACATTCCATCTCTCTCTTTTCTCTCATCTTGCTCACGCCCAAAGTGAGATAAACTCACTGTTTTGGAAACTGAAATGCCGTGAGCTAGGGAAGCAAGGGTTGGGGTTTTCATGGTGAAAACCGCAAGTGCTAGCACACTACGAGTCTTGCGAAGGTGGTAGGGAGGTTCACCCATGAGCCGGGATCCGTCGGACGAAGTTTGGAGCTCCGTTCATCAACTCAAATTTCTGTTTTTGGAGGCAGTTCACTGCCAGCAGTGGCGTGAATGGCAGTGGCCATTTGGGCTTGATTCGTCTCCAAATCGACTCAACCGATCGATGTGAGTATTCCGCTACCTCCGTTGATGTATTCACGCATTATTTCATGCATTGATTTGATCTTGGGACCTAATAAAAACTCATCACCAACCATCTTGACACCTTGTACCCAAATATTATTGACTAGATAGTTGGACTATCATAGTCAAGATGACTGAAAAGGGAAATGTCTGAGACATTATCATGGGCGAAAATATCTTTAAGACATGAACTTTACCGATTGGTAAATGAATCTAAGGATAGTCCTTGGAGCCGAGAAGCTGCTATACACCATACAGACACCTCTTGGGCCTAAGCCCAAACCTGATCAGTTACTTGAGCTGGAGCTTTGGAAGACTCATAGCAATGATTGCGATACTGCTCAGTCTATTATGCTTGCTTCCATGACTCAACATTTACGTCGACAGAACAGGGACTTGAATCCCTATAACATGTTGGTGAGGTTACAAGATCTTCACCGATCTAACCGAATGTCGCAGAGATATGAGTTAGTAAAGAAGCTCTTCCGTTCATGTATGTCAGAAGGCATGTCTGTTGAGTCCCATGTGGCACAGATGATTGCTGACATAGGTGAGCTGGCTAAGATGGGGATAGTCTTAGAGGCTGAGATTACCGTAGATACGATCTTGCAATCTCTCCCTGACACTTGAAGATAGTTCATCATAAACTATAATTTGATGAACACTGATGATACTCTTGGAGACTTATTGTCAATTCTCAAGGAAGCCGAGAAAGAGCTGTTTAAGGGCAATAAGCGCGAGGGGCGCTTTGCTTCGACATCTCAGACACCGAGGGCTGGGCCCAAGGCAACTGGAGGTGTGAAGAAGAAGAAGCATAATAGAAAGGGCAAGGCCAAATCATCAAAGGCTTCTCGGAAGCCTAAGGATAAATCTCAGGATGTTTGCCTCCAGTGCGGCAAGCGGGGTCACTAGAATAGTGACTACCGCGAGTACAAGGCACTCCAGAAGGAGATTAAAGCGGGCAAGGCACCGGCTTCAGGTATGTTTGTTGTTGAGATAAACATGACTACTTCTAGTTTTAAAAATTGGATTTTTGATACTGGTTGTGGTACTCACATATGTACTGATGTGCAGGATCTGCGGATTAGCAGGAGACTGACCTCAGGGGAGATTGATCTACGCGTTGGAAATGGGGCACCAGTCGTCGTTTTGGCCGTTGAACTGCCCTCAGAGCATGTACTTGAACTTACAAAACTATTATTATGTACCTAGTTTGACTAGGAATATTATTTCTGTATCTATGTTAACCCAATGTGGGTATACTTTTGTATTCAGGGACACTGGGTGTTTTGCGTATAAAAATGATGTAGAAATTTGCACTGCTGTTGCAAATAATGGTCTTTATATTTTGAATATAAATCAATATCAAACATATAATATAACAAACAAAAGGCTCAAAACGAGTAACAAAGATGAAACTTATATGTGGCATTGTCGTCTGGGACACATAAATAAGACTCGCATATCCACACTTTCGAAGAGTGGGTACTTATACGGATTTGATCCAAATTCATATGACGTCTGCAAATCTTGCTTATTAGGCAAAATGCCTAAATCACCTTTTAGCGGTGAGGGTGAACGCGCCACCGAACTGCTAGCCCTCGTTCATAGTGACGTATGTGGGCCCATGTCTAGCCAGGCTAGAGGTGGATATGAATACTTTGTAACCTTTACAGATGATGCATCGCGTTATGGTTATGTGTATCTGATGAGACACAAGTCGGAAACTTTTGAGAAATTCAAAGAGTTTTGACACGAAGTTGAAAAACAGACAGGCAATAGTATAAAGACATTACGGCCGGACCGTGGTGGCGAATACTTAAGAAATGAGTTTATAGATTACTTGAAAGAATATGGTATTCTTTCACAGTGGACTCCTTCTGGAACACCGAAATTAAACGGTGTGTCCGAACGGAGAAACCGAACTTTGTTGGAAATGGTAAGGTCTATGATGAGTCATACTGAGCTACCTATTTCCTTCTGGGGATATGCATTAAACAGTGCAATTCTTATTTTGAATAAGGTTCCGTCAAAGTCTGTACAACAGACTCCGTATGAGATATGGATAGGAAAAAAACTGGGTTTCTCATTCTTGAAGATTTGGGGATGCTAGGCATACGTCAAACAATTGGAATGTACCAAACTTGAGCCCAAATTGGATAAATGCCTATTCGTAGGATATCCTAGGGAAACCAAAGGATATTACTTCTATCACCCACGAGAGAACAAATTATTTGTTGCTCTACATGCGATTTTCCTTGAGAATGAATTCCTAAATGCAGTGGTTAGTGGGAGGAAAGTAGAACTCGATGAAAATAAGAGTGATACGATTCCTGGCATAGAATCCTCAACGGAACAAGAACGGTCCATCCGGGGATGAGACTGTACCATAATCTTCCATTACACAAGGACCGCGTAGGTCGGAGAGAATCAGTAAACAACCTGAGAGGTATGGGTTTCTGATCTCACCTAATGTAGATATTATCTCATTGAGGATAACGAACCGGCTACGTATAAGGAAGCGATACAAGATATCGATTCCGCTTTCTGGCAAGAGACCATGAAGTCCGAAATGGATTCCATGTACACCAATCAAGTTTGGACACTGGTTGATGCACCAGAAGGCGTAAAGCCTATTAGATGCAAATGGGTCTTCAAGAAGAAGACCGACATGGATGGCAACGTACAAACGTACAAAGCTAGGCTTGTAGCGAAGGGGTATCATCAACGACATGGTGTCGAATGTGATTAAACTTTCTCACCCGTTGCCATGATTAAATCCATTTGGATAATGCTGCTATTGTTGCATATTTCGATTACGAGATATGGCAGATGGACGTTAAGACCGCTTTCCTTAACGGAAACCTTTTGGAGGATGTTTATATGCAACAGCCTGACGGTTTTATCGTGCCTAGACTTGCAAACAAGGTTTGTAAGTTAAATCGGTCCATTTATGGACTGAAGCAAGCATCGCGGTCATAGAACCAACGTTTTGATTAGATCATAAAAGAATATGATTTCATTCAAAACGAAGATGATCCTTATGTATATAAGAAGGTTAGTGGGAGAGCACTGACTTTTATTATCCTTGATGTTGATGATGTATTGCTTATGGGCAATGACATTCCCATGTTAACATCGGTGAAAGCTTGGCTTTCATTAAAATTCTCCATGAAAGATCTGGGAGAAGCAGCCTATATTCTAGGAATAAAGATCTACCGAGATATATCTAGAAAGTTGCTTGGACTCTCCCAGAGCACGTACATTGACAAAGTGTTGAAAAGATTCAACATGGATCAGTCTAAGAGGGGACTGTTACCAATGTCATATGACATCACTCTATCTAAGGACATGTGTCCTAAATCTCGAGATGAGAGAAACAGCATGAGTCGGATACCGTTCGCCTCGGCAGTCGGATCGATCATGTATGCCATGATATGTACGCGACCTGATGTCTCCTATGTTTTGAGCATGTGTAGTCGCTATTAGGCCGATCCAGGTGAAGGTCACTGGATGGCGGTTAATAATATCCTTAAGTATCTTAGATGAACTAAGGATGCTTTCTTAATCTATGGAGACGGAGAACTTGAGATAACTGGGTATATCGATGCAAGTTTCCAAACCGATAAAGACGACTGCAAGTCGCAATTCGGGTACATATTTTGTTTGAATAACGGAGCATTAAGCTGGAAATCTTCCAAGCAAGAGACTGTTGCCGATTCAACAACAGAAGCGGAGTATATTGCTGCAGCTGAAGCAGTAAAAGAGGCAGTTTGGATCCGAAAATTCCTAATTGGATTAGGAGTAGTTCCGTTAGCAGCTAAGCTCGTTCCATTATATTGTGACAATAACGGGGCTATAGCGCAGGCTAAGGAACTGCGGTCTCATCAACGATCCAAGCATGTTCTTTGACGTTTTCATCTGATTCGAGAGATCATACATCGTTGCAATGTGAAGGTCGAGAAGGTCGCATCAGATGAAAACATTGCAGATCCGCTGATGAAAGCTTTTCCTCAGTAAAAGTTTGAGCGACATGCACATAGTTCAGGTATTAGATGCTTGAGTGACTGGCTATAAGCCAAGTGGGAGATTGTTGGACAGTTATGACCCATAGCGCCACTGTTTGTAAAAGACATTGTGTTTTTGTACAAAATTAACTATGTAGTAATGAAATTACCTTTTACCGTTTTGTATTTATTTACTTTGATATACAAATGGTAGAAGTCCTTATGATTAGTTCCGGATTGAGATGATATGAGACAGTATCAATCCGTAAAGGTTTAATCATTAAACATACCTAGTCGTACTATTATCGAGAATGGACATCGATAATACGGAATACACTAGTATTGCACTTGTGCGCGTTGTGAGGGCATAACGGCATAGTTCTCATATATTTAAGTATTGGATACTTATGCAAGTGCGATAGGAGGTTGTGTTTTACCGATGGTACGGAAAATAGATTCGCTCTGGATGCGGAATCTCATTGGGAGTATGTATATGTGTCTTTGGGAGTCCGCTTCAGGGTAGGTGTATTTGGTATTAACTTGAGACTTGTATCGCTAGTACTTGCGACAATCGATACGCTTTGGTTTTGGTCGTCCAGGACTTTAACAGGTTCTGTGTATGCCTTTTCTGGGATTATTGAGAATCGTAGTGTATTGGATGTGATGTCAAGACGGAAGTATCACTTCAGACATATGGAGATGATGATCACGCAGGGATTCGGAACTAGTTCTCTATTGTGTTGCAACCATCGGGATAATATGACAAGGTCAGGATTATCCGATTCAAAGAGACTAGTTGCTTGATATCCGATATGTGCTTCGTACGGGGCAGACACTATTCCAGCCTCAGGCCTTACACGTGAACATCCGATGTTGGATCGCAATACACAATACTACGGTATACTACACCTGATATAGATCGTATATTCCATTAAGAATATTTCTGGAGAATTGGGAAGGCATGGCGCTTTGCTAGAAGCCAACCTTGTCTCGTAAATCGTAAAAAACATAGTACGAGGTACGTACATGTTCGGATAGTCCGACAACCGGATTTACTATCAACATATCCAGAGATCTCTTAGGTCGCTTCCCGAAGATTCACTGATGACGTATGATTCGAGCTAGATTAATCTGGGATTAATTACGGAGAGATTTTATCTTGATAAAGTACTATTTGAAGAGAGAGAAAGATTAATTTGGAATAATCGATAAAATAATATATTCGATATATCAAATGAAATTAAATTTCGACGCGGAATTAAAATTAGATTTTAATTCAGGCAAACGAGTTAATTTAGAATTAATTCGTTAGCGACGTGAATAGTAATTTTGCTAGGCATAATTATTTAATTAAATTCGATTTAATTACGTCGCGACGAAAGTTCGTTAATTCGGAATTAGTGAACCCGAGCCTGGGAGTGTTTGCGGGCCCACTCACATTTGGAATCGAGTAGGGCCCACATGTCACATCAACCATCACATCACATGTCACATTTAGTTACTTTTGGTTGATGTGTTTAGGTGGAGTTGGTGGAAGCTTTGTCAACACTCCAAAGTCAAGACTGAGAGACCTTTTACCAAACATTGTATTAGATTTAAATCGATTTTTATAAATCAAAACTTATGCCTATCATTCTCTCTCATTGCCGAAACTTGTAGCAAGTTTACTCTCCCAACATTTCTTCTTCTTGATCGAAAATTGTGAAGGAGGAAGTGATAGAATTTTGTTGCAAAATTCTTCAAAGAGCTAGCACTCATCAAATGGATCATACAAGGTGTTAGGGAAACCAACTTGAGAGCTTGGAATCCACAAAAGCTTGGAGCTTGGAACTTCACATCTTGGCCGAATTCTTGGAGGTTCTTGGAGCAAATTTTTATTATTTGACGCATCCATAAACCGATCAATGTAAGTGTGTTTCCGCCACTTTTCTTTGTGTATTCATTTTATTTCAATGCTTATTTTGATCTTGGGACTAAACCTAGAAACCCAACAGGGGCGTCCCTCGTACGTAAATATCTGGTCGTCTTTGGGCATTGCATATTTTCGTCTTCCAAGCCACAAATCTGGAGCCGGGGTGCAGATCTATGCTACTCTCCTGACTCAAAATCTGGGATCTATGGTTAACAATCATCCCTAGTCCTGGACTGCGTGTGCACACGATATCTATATCCGTCAATTCCATATCTGAGTCAAGTTACATACTGAGGTAGGATCCTTATGCCTTAAAAAATCATAAAATTCAAGTTCTAAATCATTCATTTCTAAAAAAACATTTCTCAAAAAGTTTTCATTCAAACACAATGAAAGAAAAATCTTGGCTAATGCCCTAAGTGCTCAAAAGTAAGTCTTGATTCAAAATCATATAAGTAAATACAGTTGGAGAGAATGGTCAACTCACTGATTTGAAATCTGACTGGCATTACTTCATTTTGTTGAAGGCAATTGCCATTTCTGTCAAAATCTATAATTGATAAACCTAATTAGAATTCAAGTTATGGAATAGGCTTTAGAGCCATTATCACTATATAGTGTGTCACACTTGTGTAATGATGTAATGTATGTATGTAAACTGATACGAGACCTTTAGGGTAGCCTCTAACCTGTTAGGGGGAAACTAGAATGGATTAAAACTGATTTAGGGAAATTCTAGTCACGCGTCGTGACTCTGCCCCTTGGGCATCGCGACGGTCGCGAATGTAACTAAACCAGTAAGCATCTTCTGCTTCCTTATCGTGGTGCAAGGGTTGGGTGTCGTGACTCACTCAAGTGTCTCGACACTACGTTCTTAGCGCCGTGACATCCACCAATCAGAGTGAGGCAGTAAGCTTCCTCTACTTTCCACGTTGCAACGTAAGTCCTTGGGCGTCGCGACACTCACATTCCAGAACCAAAATAGGGGAAAGCGTCGCGTCGTCAGCTTGTTTTTCAAGATCCAACACTTTCTTCCCAATGTCTAACTTTCCTAAATGTACCCCCAACACCCTCATAATATAACTAACACAAACAATTCTTTAACTTCAATATTAAAGCATGTTAAACTAACACTCCATCATCAATTTAACTCTTAATCTCATAGCTCTAACTTAGTTCAATGCTTAGCATTAATAAATTAGACTATTTCTTAACACAAAATCCATTTCTTAGTTGATTATCCGCCTTAATGCAATCACTAACATGCCAATCATATTAACATAACATCTTCTTATGAGAATACCATAACTTTAGTCTTGGGTCAAGTTTCTACCTCAAATTCCAAGCCTTTTAAGCTTGTTACATATCTTCTTGGCTAGTAGTATATGCTCTTCCTTGGATTTGCAAAGGAAAATGGAACTGTTACACTGATACCTTTTGAACTAAGACATGTTTGATTTATAAAAAGTTCCCACAGTCGTGTAATAATGCTATATGCGTCAAGAATATCAAATATTGTCTTTTAAACTTTGAAGTAAACGATTGAGAATTATGACATAACTCTTAGATCATCATCCTTCAATTTCTAGAAGGTTCAGCCTCATCAGATGTAGACTCATCGGGCATTGTAAGGGGTATCAAGTTCTCCAATACATGCCTAAATTTTTTGGAATCTAGGATAATCCTCAAATCCATTTCCTAGTCTGCGTAATTATCTAGACCTCTTAGTTTGTTCGTATCCAGTATACATGTAAAATTATTAGTCAAGGTAGAAGTCGCCATCAAAAATCTATCACATAGACAGTGAAAGAACAGTTGGCGAAAAATAATTTCATACAATATCAAACAAATATCAAATAGATAATGAATTTTTAATTAAAAGATACCCTCCCAATGTTTAATGTAAAAACGTAATCCTTAAATGAAATACAAAAAATTCAATAATTAAATTAATTCCATAATGGGAATTGGACCCCATGAATATATTTCAGCTCAAACTTTAGCACATTCTCGCCTACGTATGTTCATTAGGTAAACAACCCACTATCAATCACACAATAGTGACTCCTAGGTTTCGGTCCTGATTTCTCATTGTGACAGTTTTGGCACGTTCATAAGGAGGCGAATCAATATTTTACTTGTCAATGATAAATTCAAGATAGCAATGTAGTCCTAACAACTTTGGCAAGTTCAAGATTTCCACTTTAACTTGAATTTATCACATATAAAAAATATATTTACCGATACAAATAAAATTTTCATTAACTACTTCATCATAACTTTGACACGATAACGAAATAGCCATAGAATGTATTTTCTTAAGTATTGACAAGACAGATCTAGAAACGAATGTTCCCACACATATTATTATTCGAGCCTTATCAATTAGGAATTTTTCAATAATTGTCAAATAATTCCAATTAATCAAATTAATTAAACATGCAGGTGCAAACAATAAAATTGGATTAAATATCACATATCAAGCATGAAACATGTAATCGACGTAAAATGAGAACTGATTTCATACTAATTTTGTTGGGTTTTCGTTGTGGAAACATAGTTTGAGTGAAATCGAAATTTCAAAATTTTAAACTTTCGGAATAAATTATTTCGGTATCATATGCTAGTAATTTATTCATATTTCACCTAAAAATATTTTTATTTCCAAATAAAAACATAATAAATTACGAAAGTAAGACAAAAATTTTACGAAAATACAAAAGCGCGCAAAACGTATCATTGGCCAAATGGATCACCCGGGACTCGAGCGGGTACCCTCAGTCACTCCAACAATGTTCAATCAGTTCCTGGGCTGACCGAACAGTGAGAAGTTCACTATTGGTTAGATCATACCTCGGTAATACCATTTTTTTTAATCATTTCATGTCTTTTCACCCCAAAATAACTTTTGGAAATTATTCCAATACCCAGTACACGTCCAATACATCCAAATATCATATTTTCCACAAAATATTATGAATTTGTTCAAATTTAATAAATTAACAATTAATTTAATTTATTTCATACCAAATCTAATTTTCCATTAAATTAATCAAATTAATCCAACATTAATCAAGGCCACCATAGATGAAGCACCCAAAAATAATTTTAGGTATTACAATAGTGGTCATAACACTCTAAAATAACAACAAATCATCATATGCCAAAATTGATTTAATATTACACAAATATCACTCAATATAATTTCACACATACATGTTGTAATCTCTATAATATTTGTAACTTACAATAACAAGAAAAATAAATTTTGCTAGGTTAAAGAATAATAAAAATTACCTTTAATCTTCAAGATTTCCTTAAACTTGTTCTTGTTGGATTCTTTTTCTCCTCTAATCTTTCAAATGTGTTTTGGAAGCTTTCAAATGTGTTTTGGAAGCTCTCAAAGTGTTAGGATTTGTAACTAAAGAATCAAAAGAAATATTTCTTTATATACTTAGGGTGAGTATAAATTATGAGGCTTTTTAGTCATTTGATTTTCCAAAATTAGTATCAAATAAATACTTGGAAATAAAGCAAAACACATGAATTTACTAATTACCATATATAGGCATTTAATATATAATAATATAAATGATAACTTTACACATGTAAATACATTATACATATTCAACATTTACATTAAATGAAATATGTACACATATACTTTATATGTGTCAATTAATCATTTTCAATTAATGTGTACTTAATCTAATTATGTATCAAATATAATTGGCCATTTTATTTTCGCTTAATGATTAAACGATTTGAATTAACTCATTTAATTTGATAAAATATCATAAATAATCTGTATTATTCATAATGTATTGCCCAAGTGCCCAAATATTAAACTTCGTATTGTGGAATTCTTTTAGTTCAAGTTTATCCATCACAGAATTCAATTTTGTATCCATAATTCACCCACCCATGAATTATGACGACCACAGATAATCTCGCTGAACTATACGTTCAGGTCATTGCATACATATAATCTCTCTGTCACAAGTTATCCATATTATACAGGGGATATAGATATAAACACCATATCCCTAAGATATAATATCGTTGATTTATAAATTCTCAATCTCTTAATAACACCTGGAAATCGTTTCCACAGTATACCACAACCATAGATTTAATAGATCATAAACACGTGAATGATGTCTTATGCCTTATATATAGGACTGACATATTCTATCTTGGCACTCAACGAATATCATGAGCATCGATCCACACTCAATTAACAAACGGAGGTTTGACCTAAAAATGTAGGTAATTTGACTACTATTAAAGTGTGAAGGATAACTCATATATCCACAATGGTATCTCAAGTCCAATTATGCTACTCGACTCGAGAATAGTCCTATTGACGATGGTATACCATCTATTAGTGTGGAGAATAACTCATATATCTACCGTGTTACCTCAACTCAAATGATCACTATGCTACTCTACTCAAGAAAATTCATATTGACAATGGTGCACCATCTATTAAAAATCTTGGGTGAGTCATTCAGTTTTCATCTATTATGAACATCTACATGTCTATACGAGTATCCCGAGACTCATAATTCATTGAGTAAAATACATTGAAATCTTGAATTCCAATATACGACATGTACTGGTCTCTACTGGTTTACTTACTGACCAATTAATGTAAACCTTGACAAGGAAGAATTTAAATAAAATAATATTGTTATGTACAACTCAATGTCAGTTACGATGCTTTCACAACTATATCATAACTAATCATTTTATGGTATGTTACGTCTCTATCATATAAAAAAATATATATATATATATTGATGAAACTTCATTTTTATTCATAATAAAATTTATTTACACATGTATTTATAACAAATATAATAAAAAATTGATGCGCTGAGTACCAACTTAAACATAAGATACTTATAATAAGCCTCCTCTTTTAAGTTCCCAAGGCAAGGATTATTAATTTTGTTGCAAGGATTTTATGGCATAGTAAATGTTTCTGCTCTTTATTTTTCTCAAGCTCGTACGGGCCGTACCATATATAATGAACTAGCTGCTAAATGGTCAACGTCCTCAATGGTGTGGTTTGGTGGCAAATAACTTAGAATTTGATTGACAGGTTTTGAGTTGGAGTCTAGGTGATACATTTTTTGTAAGAGCTTGGAAAAACCGAGAGTTTTATCTGCTCCGCATAAGTACGGGGTTTGGATGATTTGACGGAAAAATTTCCAACGTTTCCAAAAACAAATATGTTGCAAGACCTGGTAAAGTTTTTTTAATTGTTTAATTATAACTTCAATATATTTTAGGAGAAACTCAAAATTTTTGAACTTTTAGAAATAAATATAATATAATTTTTTAGAGAGTTAAATTATATAAAATATCTTTATAAATCTCTATTAGTAGAATTTTTTTTTTTTTTTTTTTGAAAAGTTACATATACCAAACCGAGCGAAGGTAATGGTAAAAGCGGATTTTGGCACGCCAATCAGATTTCAGGATGTACTTCGGGGTATGTGTTCAGAATTATCTGATAAGGGGCTCACATTGATGCCCTTGCATCTCATTTTGTACAAAAGTTTTCCTTAATTATTTTCGGAAAAAATGTAACAGTAATGATAGCGATACACTCATTTTACACCTAAACAGTACCACCATTCATACGTATACTATTCACTTGGAAGTAGGGACGATGGTAGATGGTAACAGATAATCCCAATATAACATTTTATAGCAAAGTACATAGAATTACTGCTGGTTCAGCTTTACATAACATTTACCAATCTTAGCTTCCAGGAAAACTGCACAAGAAAGTGAAGAAACAAACTTTCAACACCCAGACACAAAAAATTTGAACAGATATGAACCAGTGATCTTAAATTTAACAAATAATTTATATCAACTGTTATAATAATCCAAAAATATTTGGATCTAACAAGCATATATATATTGGGAAAAGATAATGGAGGACCTATTATTCTAAATCAATATATCCTTTGCTTCACCCGCCTCCCATTGACATCACAGCCATCTGGTAATGTCTCGTTTCCATGTCCGGAAGCAATGACGGAATGCTCGCTTATTTTGGCCACATATTGCAGTAGTTCGGTGAGTACAGATGGGCAGCTTTCTTTCAAGTATTCAAACCCATCTGTTTGCATCACAGCTGTAAAGGTTGACAAATCTTGTTGTTAGTAATGCTATCTAACAGAGCTCTCTAAACATATCAAATCATATCTGAAGTGGAGTGAATACATCCACCTTTTAAATTTTCTGGCGATGCGATGAATTTGAGGCAAACAGCTTTCAGCTGGAAACAGTGATGCTGCTCTGCCAAGGCCAACGTGGTAGCGACTGTGTTTATAGCAACATCCTCACAAAGCTTAGCCTCACACAGCAATTTGAGCCGCTCAAGTGCATATCGGTCTGCTGCAGCAAGAAGATGCTGAGCCATCAGCGTAGAAGCCCATTTTGGGCTCAGATCGACAAACTCTTCCATGTCCGGCAGGGTATCCCAGTAGATAAAATGGAGTAATGCCTACATATATCCAAATGATATTAGCAAGAAGATTTCTACAACCAAGCCTGCTTATGCACTGTTCTTGCAAAACACTAGTATGACTAGACCTTCAGCAGAGCCTGATATTTTGCTCAAGCATGAAACAAAGAACAGTGAATCAACAACTCTAAATTAGAAGAAGACAGTGTGCCTAAATGGAAAAGGATTAAATTATGAATAGCAAAGGGGGAGAATCAGAAACACTGGCAGGCTTCTCTATTCTTTATTCCAATTCTCACCCAGGCAGAAGGAACCATAACACCACTTGTATTTCTGCAAGTGTCAGAAGCACTTTAGGTTTTGTTTCATTTCATTTAATCCACAGCAATGCAAGCTGGGTAAATCCTAAGGAACAGAATCATAATAATAACTCCAGCACAACCTTAGTGAGTAATAGTTGAATCAATTTAGACTAATATTAATCACAATCTAAACAATTGGATACAAATAACCCAATGCAGTTTCTCAAAGCATCTTTTTGGCTGGAGCACTGCAAGAGACAGCTGAGCAAATTGACAGAGAAAAACATGAAAAAAATGCATAACCCACAAATTGTATATCAGTTGAGATTTTATTTACACAATACTCCACATGTTTTTCAAAGTGAAAAAAATAATAATAATAATAATAATTATACCATCAAAAAGGCCAACCATGGTATAAAGGCATATTGCAATGGCAGCAGGGAAGAGAAGCAATAGTCAACCTCCACCAGGGTGAGTAAGATTTTTGTACAGTAGCGGCGCCTTAGGAGAAGGTTCCAGATGTACAAATGAATAAATCATCCTGTACAGCAACGCAATTACTCACCTCACAAAGGCAACCAACAGACGAAGCTACCTCTTCCTATTATTTTATACATTATCAATCACAGATAACATACAGTAAAGGCTCCTAAAATTCTCAGTAGAGCACTAAAATAAATTTGATTACACACACACTACAGCAGCTGGAAACAACTATATACATACCATAAACTGGGAGCAACTCATCTTAGAACTATTAATAGCCAAAAACACAATAAATATTCAATCACACCAGTAAAAACGATTAAGCATAATGCATCCAGATAAAAATACCAATGATGTCATTTTATAAACAAGAAAAAATAAAAAGAGCCTTCACCTTGTCATCCCAGCCAAAGTAATTACATATTAAGACTCAAAGATCCTTGTGACGTTGCAGAAAGGATATCCTTTTCTTGGGGGGAGAGAGAGAGGGAAAAAAACTCGAAGAACAGAACAAAAATTGAAAAATAAAAGCATGCAACAATGTTGAATTTTTCTTCTCCATTGACTGATGCCAATCATCTATTTTCACAAAAGGAGTCGAGATAAAGGGAGCAGAAAGAATAGCATTTTACCATTCGGGGGGGGGGAATTGAATTCAGCAAACAAAGGAGGAAATCATTAGTGCTGTTTGCTAACCACAATACGGTATGGAGAAAAATAATTAAATCTTTCATACTAATACTGGCTAAGAACTTTAAACAATGCATTTTAAACAAAACTATATGCATAAGACTGGTGTTTGCAACCAAAGAGAGCGAAAACTGTATGAAATTGAATTCAGCAAACAAAGGAGGAAATCATTAGTGCTGTTTGCTAACCACAATACGGTATGGAGAAAATTAATTAAATCTTTCATACTAATACTGGCTAAGAATTTTAAACAATGCATTTTAAACAAAACTATATGCATAAGACTGGTGTTTGCAACCAAAGAGAGCGAGAGAGAGAGGGATAAAACCTTAAAAACTGGGACTTCCATGTCTTCCACCTTAATCAATTGCGTGTTTTGATCCTTTAATGGACCAAAAAGTTGAGCCTTGAACACAGGTGAACGTGTAGCAAGAACCAACTTGTGGGCAGCAAACTTTTCTCCATCAACTTCAAAATTCACATCAGTAAACCTTCCACTTTCCAAAAGCTTCCCAAATTGCTTACCAATATCAGAAGGTGGCACAGGAATTGAGTACGTCTTTGGTCCCTCCGTATATGACTTAACTACACCAACACAACAGCGAATTGAGAGACAATCATCTTTAAGGTAGTCCGATGTCTCTAGCAATGTTCTCTTGAAAAAGCGTTTATAACCCCTGAAACACCCAACATTAGAACCCGGTTAATTATTGACCATGAACAAAATAACATAACTTGCTCTGACTTCTATAAAACACAGAAATATGAAAAATGTGCTCGTGCAGGTGTTGCCTTATCAATTGAGTTGCCTATCATACTCATTAAATATTCATATCCAAAACATCCTCCTAAAGCCCCTACTTTTGCAAGAAAAACGCTAGGTAGACTAGATACCATTCTCCTAGTGAAGAAATGCAGAACCACTTTGCAAAATTGAAGAGCAATTCTAATTGAACTACCAATATCATGAAAACCCCCAATGTAAATGTGGTAAACATATAACACTCTCCAATCCCAGATATTAAATACCCTTCAAACAACAATTACATAAACATGTACAACCCAAAGTCCCCAACACTAGAAACTTCCAACATCAATTAGACAATTATTTAATACTTGATTTTGGCTTCAACTTCTAAGACCACGACATCTGCATTTCTTGTCTTCATATTCTTTTTACATAAGATCTATCCCTTTAACCCTTTAACTACATGAATATACATTGATTGCATCCATTATGCATCCTAAACAATTAACATTAAATCATACAACTAACAAAAATATCAATCACAAATCAAGGAAAATAAAACCTACCACATGCTGCCCCGATATTTAAGCGCGTAGGGTCCACTCTCGAGGGTTCTTCCGAAATGGGTATGAACCTTGTGCCGTTCCTTCCCGCTCTGATCCAAAAGCGTGAGCTCAAACAGAGCTCTCACGTCCGTTCCCTCGCTCGCCAAGGCAATAAACAGTGACACATATGCCGCGTTATCTTCTACGCTCTTGCCATCAGGGTAAAAGTAAACAGCCCATGCGTACCCACCCACAATGAAAGTATCGGAAGCTATGTACTTGCCGATGCCCATGCCCTTCGAAAGCGAATAGCCGCTGATCTTGAACTGGTGGGACCCATTTACGGTCTCGTTGCGAGCTGTGGAAGTTGTGATCGATGTAATAGAGGGTTTTGTAGGGTCTTTGCAAACCCTAATTGTGCCCATCAACAATGGTGGTGGGTTTGATTCTATGAGAATTGAATTCAGTTCGAAAATTAGGGTTTGGGGATGGTTGATTGGAATTGGAAATTGGGATTTTTGGGGGGTAAAAAATCAAAATTGAATTTTTGGGAATTTTGGGGCAAGACTCGATGATGACAGATATTTGAGGCAGACTGCAATTCGGGGACTTTTTTCGTTTTTGCTTACGCTTTTGCTTTCGCATTCTTTCTCTCCTTTTCTTTTTATTTTATTTTATTTTATTTTATTTTTTTTCTTTTTATTTTTTGGTTGGATTGAATGGAGAGATTTGAAGGGATGGAATTAAGTGAAATATAATTTAAAATATTTAAAATTTATTATTTGTATTGATGGAAGGAGATAAAATGGAATGAAAGCTTATGGAATAGAGTATAATAAAAATGAGCATTGAGTGATTGAAAATGATTCGCCCAAATCGATGGTTGGGTATAAAATGTAATTTAAAAAAATTAACATATAATGTTAAAAAAATTAAATATATCCATATAATTATATGTGAAAACAAAATTACCTCTTAAAAAATAGTATTAAAATACTTATTTTTTTACTTTTATAATTTAAATGGATATATTTGTTTTTAAAACATATCTAGTTACGTTACATTGCATTACTATTTCTTTATCAAATAATGTTTTGTAATATTACATTATAAGTCCCCAATGGACGTGGTTTGCTGGTGTAGGGTTTCTTTATCAAGATCTCATATTAAGGTCCTGGATTCAATACATGAAGTGCGTTTCTTATAAGAGT